>OU015493.1:102607516-103010016 GCA_907164885.2 Dolomedes plantarius
GCCAGAAAGTATATTATAAAAGACGAACTAAATATCTAGTTTGAGATGTAATAAAATTAATGGATCAATAACATAAGCGAAGATTATAACAATAAATTGGATTACTAAGTAAGTATTAAGGGAAAACCTTTTTAATGGATCACAAAAGTGTCATTTACCCACGTGCTGCATGTGAGAAAAGGAAAAAAACTGTTATTGAGACAAATAATTCAGTTCTCTGTATAATAAAACATTGAAAATGCGAACTTGATCACCCAGAAATATGTTAATGCTCATGTTTCTACTTTATTAAACTTACCAATATGTTTTAAACATTCTAAATAACAAATCAGAATTATTTTATACAAGTTAAAAATTTTATTACCGCATTTTATCCCCCCCCCCCGCTCCTTCTCTTTTAACAACACAGTTAATAAAAGAATGTTATAAGCAAAACAAAAATCCTACATCATTAGATTTTTAATTATAACAATAAGATTTTCCAGAAAAAATTTGTCGAACAGTAAAAGAATCCACCATAAAGGCATGTTTACATTGCATCCGGGGCATTGCTTTATGTTACTACATTGACTCCGACATTGGTTGACATGACCTAAGATTGGTTTGACATATCGAGTGATCAATGAATTCAGCTCTGTGATTGGTTAAAAATTTTTAACGCTGACGTTACGTAAAGATCCGGATTCAATGTAAAGAGGCCGCAAGTGGCTTAATGACAATCAAAAATTTAGACCTTGAACCCTCAGAAATTAAGTCTTGAGAGATTAATAGGCTTAAACACCAAAGATTTGTTTAAGGTGAATTTTGGGCTTCTTAAGGTACATTATACTTTCACACAAATACAGTAGCTCCCGGTTATATGTTTCTTATTCAAGCATTTTGAAAGCTGCTCTTTTTCAGTATGGATTGGTTGAGAATGATAAGGTTTTTTTTTTTTTGTTTGTTTTTTTGTTTTTTTTTTTGGGGGGGGGGGGGTAGATACACGACGGCTAATTAGACCGGGACTAACTCCTTAAAGCCAATCCCGAACGGCTTCAAATATCCATGCTAAGAATGGGACTCGAACCCACAGACTCTGGTACCGAAAGCCATCGCCTTAGCCATTCGGCCATCACAGGCGTTCTTTACAATAGGAAACTGCGAGTTAAAAGTCCTAGAAACTGAAACTGGTGATGAACGATAGTATTAATCAAAAATACTATCGTTTTTTTGATTAATACTAATTTATTTCACTCACAGAATTATACTCACAAAATATCACAGAATTCACAGAATATCACAGAATATCACAGATTATCACAGATTATCACAGAATATCACAGAATTATACTCACAAATTTATTTACGTCGCACAGCGACGTAAATAAATTTGTGATCGTTTAATATAATTAGTCTGGTTAGAAATTTTGTCAAAAGTGGCGGGAATTGCCACTTTTGAAAAAAATTTTACTACATTTTGCTTTACTTTTTAGCGCAAACAACCATTTTATTTATTTTTAGACAAATTGTTGAGAAGTCTTCAAACTTTTAACAGCTGACATGTTTATTAAAAAATACTTTTGCTGTAAAGGATAGTTGAGAGAGTATGTGACAGGGGAAAAAAAAAAAAACAGGTATGCGATAAATTCGTCCTCTAACACATGAACTAGAAACACCGAGATAAACCGAATACCCTTCCATTCTGTTGAATTCCACAACAGCTCACTTCCCAAACGTGGATGAAGGAAAATTAGCTAATATCAAAGTAACAAAATGAGCACGTAAACTTAAAAATTTTCATTAAATACTGTCTTATAATTTCTGGTCAGAAGAAAGGAGCGGGACATAAGTATTCTGGTTCCAGGCTATAAGTCCAACGTAGCCTCGAAAAATTAGATAATTTCTTTACAATACCCATCCCAGAAACAGACCTAAAGTTTGAAAGAGACCGTTATTATTTTGCTAAAGTACAAATACAATTTAACACTCCGCCTGCAAACACATCCTGAAAGATAAAACCTTTCTACACATGTTAAAAGCGTCCATCCGCCAACTGAGAGGAGAAATGCACGTCCATGACACTAGATATATATATCACTATGCAAAATAGCACGATGTATTGTTATCAATAAAGAGAGATTTCATAGTTTGTGCCCTTAAGCAACGATGTAATGATACTATGACGTGTTATAAACAGCAACCAATACAAAAGCAGCCTCCTCCATGCGATCCTTTGGGGGTATGTTCAGAGACTCATCCTTTCCATTAGATCCAAAAACAGTGCTCCCTTTTCAAAGGATTTGAATTTAAGATAACCCATGGGGCACTTTGCGCAAGCGAAAATATACTTTCTTCCCCTTTTCCCACGAGAACATGTCAGGGATAGCTGCGGGCGCACTTTTCATCGAGGCCTTCCTTCTCTCCAGGCAGCATTGTTGCTTTCGCTCGTCGCAGTTCCCGTATTATTTCATTGTTAATGTGAAATTTCCTTAATGTAAATACGCGGGCCCGGAAATAATCGATAAAAAGTGTGAAAAGGCCTTTTCGCCAGGGGAAATAATTGTTTGACGTTGAAAAGAATCCACTTCCAACCGAGCCGTTAAATCCACCGCAAATAAATTCTGTGTAAATTTACACGGGCTCTATACTTTGAATTTCGAAAAACAAATATAATTTTAGATATATGCAACAATCCTCTCTCTCCAAATCCCTTTTCATTAAATAGTAAGGTGTTTACAGAAAAAAACTAATTAATGCACAGAATGTACAACTTAATATTTCTTAAGTCAAAGCCAAGATACAAAAGTAACCTTAGGCAGATGTTACAATGAAAGTTGATAGGGCTTTTTTTTTTTTAAATGTGAATATTTTGAATTTTTTCAATTGCTTTCAAAAATATTATAAAGTGTTTCAGACCCCAAAAGATAAAAGCTTATATTCCCAATAACGACAATGAATCATTCCCCTATGAGGCTAGGCAACAAGTCCTCTTTCACACTTTGACTTGTATTGAGATATATTGAGATATATCTCAATACAAGTCCATTAGTTTCACGATTATCAAATTTAGCAAGACACTCAATTTAATAATAAAGTTCGCTCTAGCCGTGGCCTCCAATTTAGTTTACAAACTTATGATATGTAAAGAGTTCTGTAAGCTTCCTTTCCTGCTTATCATTCAACCTGCTGTCTAGACAACTTTCGGATATTTTTTCTAATTTTCGTGGCTAAGTAAATTGAAATCCGAATTAATATTAACTACGATAATCAAAAATTTGTATAGGTCAGTGTCTAAAAATTACATCCCAACATATGATTCAGAACACCATTTACCGTCAACAAAACCGAATGACCAAGTTTTACCGGTCGATTTTTCGGCTAACCAAAACATCTTATACTTTCCATTTAAATACAATTAAATTATTTCTTTAAAATTATCCGTTTTGACCAAATACTTGAGTAGAATTTAATTTTACCGCTTCCACCCAGTCGAACAAAATAAATACGAAATTCAGAACTACAAAGAATGCGCCTAGAATCACTAAATCCAAATATATTGATGAAGTTACTAAATGCAGGTGGGATACGTGCTACAGCTTTCCATAATAAGTCTTGATGAAAAACAATATACTCTATCTGGAAACAATAAAATATGCAATCATATTCGTAAAAGTTTGATAAGAAACACCGAGGTTTATTCTACGCAGAACAGAATAAAACAACGCTTGCGAGTGTTATGCACATACAGATATACAGTAAAACTTCTCTAGCCGGCCACCCCAAAAAACGGCCACTTTTTTTCCGGAACCATGACTGACCGACATAGAGAGTTTCACTGAATTTTCAAAGCAGTTTTTGGAATAGAGAACGTCTTCCATCTGATTCATTAACTGAAAAGTGTATTACGCCAAATGTGACTCTAAGGCACAGGAGGGTCACGCGGTTAGTGACTCTCCACTCTTAATATTGCTGCTGTAACAGTGCAATGCATTTTTAAATCCACGGAGAAAGAAATGAAAATAATTTTAGTATCAGTTTCCCTTTAGTTTACTATCTAAATATTTTTCTTAAATATACATACGGTCCTCAGAAATTCGAAGTTCTTAATAACTTTCTCATCTTGCTTTTACTGCAGTCTTGTTTACAAGTTTTAGGCTATCCAAGGATTTCATACTTTGAAAAGGAAGAGAAAATAGTTTTCTGCTAAAAACATATTCCTGATAGATTCTGCGTGCACGCTCGTTTGTGTTGGAGATCTTACATGGCAAAAGCAAGCCGAGACGGATGGTTGAAGAAGCTGAACTTGAAAGCCAAGAAAAACACTGGGGGGATAAGGGAAAATTTTTGGCCATGGCGGCGTAAAAACTTTTAGTTGATTTTATTTATGGCATAATGGTGTGTTCCTTAATATCAGAGTTCCCTTTCAAATCTCATACTACAGTAAAAGTTAACTGGAGTTTTTAATACATTGATTTTTCTATCGAGTAAAGTGACAAGCTAGGCTCTTATAACGTGACCTCTAATGCTGGTTTCGGCTGCGGTACGAATGCCGGACCGAACGCCAAAAGGGACAATTATTTGTGACTATAGTAGACCATCAAATTAGTAACCCCTTTTAGACATAAGGAAGTCCCTCCTTATGTCTAAAGGGAAGTGGTCTTTCCGTGGATTTTTGTTATTTCGAGGCGGGATTTTTTTGGGGGGTAATTTGGTTCTTAATAATTTATTCAGGGGTAAGGCGGGTCTATACCAATTCTTAATAATTAATTAAATTCATGCATTATTTGTGCGTTTCAAAGATTATAGGTATATTTTTCTGTTTTATACAATATTTTTCAAAAGAAAAAAAAGCAAATAATTATATTCTTTCGTTAGATCTGCATAGATGTTTGCTACTAATTATATTAAAAGTGGATATAATTAATAAATTAAATAATAAGTTAATTTTTATAAAAATTTGTATTTCTTGAAAATTATACATTATTTGTTCTTTTTCTTTTGAAAATATTGTATAAAGCAGAAAAGTATTGGCATAATCTCTGAAACGCACAAATAATGCATGATTATAATTATTTATTAAGAAGTTGGAATGACCCGCCTCTGAATAGTTAAGAATATCATAAGAAAAAAATCCCGCCTCTAAATAATAAAAAAAAAACCCACGAATGAACGCTCTTTTGAATGGGGTAATGTTTTCCACGCCATTTTTGGTGTTCGGGAGCGAAATTTCGCCAAAATCTCGCCAAAACGGTCCTCCTTCAGTACCACACCCCTGGTTTCTTATAAGGTTAGTATTTCCACAAATGATATTAGGATGTACTTTATAAAACCAAATATTTCCCTTTGAAAATGTACAACTACAGATACGCAACATCTCAAACAAAGAGTTAACAGGAATTATTAAAGATAACAACAAAACAACTGAAGCGACTATGGCTATAGAGAAAAAAAAAATCCAATGAAACAGAAAAATAGTGACAGATATTAGATGGCAAATACACTGGAAAGAAAAAAGAAAAAAGAAACTAAGCGTGGTGTAGACACATAACGGTGGGGGCAGAGTGAAGTAAATTGCAGAAGAATGTAACCAGAAAGTATTACACGACGGGAGGAGATTGGATACGATAAAAAGAGCAGCTGGCAAAGAAACAGAGGCGGAGAAAAAAAATAATCTACGGATGGGAGGACTCCTAAGACGCGGAATGCGGGGAACCGTTTTCGGGAGATAATTCAAGTAAATACGAGAGGGTGAATAAAATTTAAGAGTCCCCAGTGCCAGAGAAAATTGCCGAAATTGTGGGCGGCATCATTCTTATATAGAAAGAATAAAGAGCCATAAAACACCAAGTCGGAAGTTCGTACGCTTCTTGCACACCAGAGTATAGGAAAACAGAAAGAAACTGACAAATTAATTCCTAAAACCGGGATTGGCAGCTGCCAACAGTTTCAGGTACAAGTGCTTCGTTAAGTCTTTAAGGGCCTGTTCACATAGAATCCGTCAGCGTAACTCGCATTGAAATGTATTTAACCAACTACAAACCTTCAAACGATTAACCACGACATTTTTAAGGCCTATGAATGGTTTATAATATGTCAATACGAGTAACGTATTATAATATGTCAATACGAGTGCCCTAAAGGTCTGTTCTCGGGCTGATTCCGGAGCGTTGTGTTGCATGCGTTCCATTACTACGTTGGGACCGAGATTGTTGATATGACCTGTGACTGGTATGAACGTATCACGTGATCAGTGAATTGATGTCTGTGATTGGTTAGCATTTTTTACATTAACATTACGTAACACTCCGGATTCAGTGTAAACAGGGCTTTAGCAACAATAACGCAATATCTTTTAAGAAAATTTTTCCCGCATATTAACATGAATCGCTCTTATGATGCATATTAAGTATACAAACCGAAATACAGAAATTCTAGTGCAAATCTACTGAAGTTCATGATTTAAAAAAAAAAAATCAAACTTGTGTGTTCTGGGTTAGAGTCCCGGAGTAAGGTATTGATGTTTCTGTGCTGCCCCCTTCAATAACAGCAACGTGGTTCACCCTACTCCGTGCTTCCATACTAATGCAGCCAACAAAAGTCAGTCTATAAGAGTGAATATCCTCAAGGTACGTACCTGTCACACTGAAAAACAACTAAATAAAAGAAATGTTTTCATATCGTTTCAGCCACTTTCCCTTTCTTCTAGTATAGATTGCTGTGGATCACTGGAATATTCGAATTCTGCGAAATAGGTCTAACATAATACTCGTCCCATCGAATAAAATAAAACCTCCAAAAAACCATTTTTTTCCCTAAAAATCCTCAAGTTCAATACCCATCTTCTGAATTCTTTTCATTATATATTTCCGAGCACGGAAAACATATTTTGTACATCACACAAAAGAAGCAGAAAAAATAAAGCGAAAAGATCTGCATTCCAGTCTGCATAGAGCCTCTCAATCCGACACAAAATTGAGTCCATATTTTTTCGACGAAAACTATCCCCCAATATAGAATGTTCCTGTAACGCCTCATATGCAAAAAGCCATTTCTTCTCCTTTCGAACTAAACTTTATTTTTAGTTTCCGCAGTAAACGACACAACTTCTACGGACATCAAAGTGGAAAATGCATGTGCCGATTTTCAATCGATACGGAATTATCGATCAGACGGTAGGGAAAAGCCAAACCATGCAGGCCTATGCGAAATGTTGTGCATCCAATCGTGGTACGATATTCTTTGTTTTAACGGACATTTTTATGGCTGCGGGACCTACTGGAAGCCATATTTTATCGTGTACCTGTAAGTGAGAAAGTGCGGTTATGCAATGCCCATGAATCAAAACTTGTTTGCGGGTCGGAAAGGAAAAAGCGATTACCATTCTCCGAAAATTTTACGAGGGTAAAATTTAGGTTTTTTTTATTCATACGAAAAGAGTATTTACGTAGTAAGTGATTTATACTATTAAAGCCCGAATAGAGAAAAGTCGATTATCCATCAAAAATACATAAATCACAAAATGCCTGCAAGTACAGCGCAGTCGATCAATACTATAACTAGCTTTCTGTTCGGCCGCAACTGAAATGAAAGTAACAGCGTGTAAAATAATCCTAGACATAACGAATGGTTTAACCCAACTAAGATATACCGATGTTTCTCCGAACACTTGATTTATTACTGCGTGACTTTGACGAATACATATCCACTTATGAAATAAAGAACATCGGCGGAACACTTCGATGAACATATCGAAAATCCGTCGATTTCAGACTGTGGCAATACTGATCAACGTATTAAATTAGTCTATTCAAAGAGGCTAAATGATTTTCCAGCGTGATTTATTATTCAATGCGCTATTCAATGTTAAAAATATTTTCATAAGAGGTGCCCCATAAACGAATATATTGAACTATGGACACGTCAAGTTTTCTATGTCAGTATGTGCGTTAAGTTTAGCAGCTCCCCTCCTTCATTGCCGTATTGAACTTAACAGCCCCCCCCCCCCCCAAAAAAAAAAAAAAAGTACCCCTAGATAAGATAAACAGAGCCCAAATTCTTTGTCCACCCCCTTTAAATCTCCAAATAATAGCTTTAATTATAAATTATTTAGCCAAAAAAATAAGTCTATACCCCGAGTTTCAACGGAATTAATACTCTTTTGACTAACTACAACAATATGTAGAATTTTTACCTTCACCATTAATGGTGAAGGAACTTGGGGCCGAGGTTACCAATTCTGCAGACGGCTAAAATTTCTGAACACAGGCAAAGTTTCAGTATACCAAGGTACATCTGTAAGCTCGAAATTAGGCCGCGGCGACCCCTATACAGAAAACATAAAAAACTACCTATTTAGAACCTAAAACACGATTCACGGGAGAGAGCAAAATGATGTTCTACTCGTACAAGGAAACCGAGTTTTACACTAAGAATTCTATCAAACCTTAAGTAGTTTGGTTTGGTTTGGAGCGCTACGGTCAACTTTTTGCTACACGAGGGCTAATTAGACCGGGACCTACAGTTTAAAACCGATTAGGGAACGGCTACAAACATTCATGCCAACCGTGGGGCTAGAACCCACAGGATCTGAACCGAATGCCAGCGCCCTAGCCATTCGGCCATCACCTGGTTCTAAACCGTAAGTAACCCTCTGTTCCACGAATTTCTCCAATACCATCAAACGTTAACATTTCACTTTCCTCCATTTGCTTGCACAAGGACAAGGATCTCAGCAAAAGCACGGGATTCACTATGAACACGTGATGACAAACATACTTCACATGGTTTATAACCCCCCGTTTATTCTTGCTTTCCAAACTAAAAACACTGTTATGCTAGCATACCTTTCAAGTCCCCCAGAAGGCAGTTAAATGAATTGTGAACTCACTGCAACCAAATCTAACCAAACGTTGCCATTTTCTATTATCTGAGCGTCAAGTCACGGGGAAGAAGCCACAGGGGAATGATGAGAGAATTAATATAAAGGACAAACCATGTAGTAACTAAAAATAAGCTAGGCACGAGTCGTCACAACGCGCGCGATAGTTTAGGATCTTTCATGACAAATATTGTTTTCCCTTCTCGTACTCGAAAATGAAAAGAAAAAAGTTAGTCTTCGTACTATAGAAATTCACCCACAGACTAAATTATTTCAAGCCCCACAGATCAAACTACTCCCTACAATTAAAAAAAAAAAAACCGCTCGGCATTTCACTTTATTCCTTAAGAACTCTCTCGGAATTGAGATAAAAGGCAGAGCTAAAAGTTACGCAAATTACCACTAAAATCCACTCCATCTTCGAACAATCATTTAACCTCTTTAACTTGCCATCATGGGAGTTTACACAATTGCCTCTGACATCGGAGGCGCAGATGTTTAGAAAAGAAAATTCAAAAAGGCGCCTCACAGTTACTTAACGTTAGCATTTATTATGACATAAAATATGGTAAAGTATTCTGACATCTTTTAATTAGAAATAGTTTGCGGAAAGAGAAATGGCTTCACATTGCCTAAAATATTTTCTTCCATTACCAGTTTGCGGGCATTAGCATAAAATACTCTTTACAGGATAAATATTTAGATATTTCTAGAAGAGTAGAAACATAAAAATACTTAATAAGGATAATGCGATAGATAAAGGGCGATTGATCTATCAAAGTAATTTAATACTTAATTGATTTTTTTAAAAAAGTTTTACAAAACTCATTTTAAATAATTATAATTTATTCAAAAACCTCCAAAATGTTACAGCGATTTTCCACAGCTTTACGAAAGCAAAGTGCAGAAAGACGTTGAAAAACTTGTGTAAAAATGTAAAGACCCATTTTTAATTTAACTAGCATTGTTATTTGATCAATTTGCTTAAATGAATTGTTACAACAAAACAAAAAAAAAGGAGGGAGAATAGGAGAAGAATACAAACTTTTTTATGGAATATTCTTAAAAGATAGATTTATTACTTTATACCTTTTTACCCATACGAATGTATATATAATTTTAACTGAATGCTGATATGTTCACTGTATCTGACACTAAGCACACAGCTAAAATATTTGTAAATTTAATCCTCCTTTTACTCTTCAAATATTTAGTATTAAAACGAACTGAAAAATACTTTTATCCACATTTCACATGGAACAGTTACATTAATTCAAATCAATATAATTTAACCTTTAGTATACTTTACGACAAAGTCAAATCACTTCAGATTAACGCAACCGACCTAAATACATAAAGCAGCATTAATCTGCAAATGCCTGGATCCAATTTAGTAACTGAGTAAATAATTTGCTGTAGTTAGGGATAGCTATAGAACTTCGACATCTGCATTTCGATGGCAGCGTCCTAACTACTTAAGTAGCGCAGTAAGCAAGGAAACTAATTTCATTTTCTGAATGTCACCCTCATGAAGGTGAAAGGTCACGACCACCGCTAATGTTCTCCCATACTTTCTATTGCGGCAAACGCTTAAGATGTTGGGTATATTAGTATTTATAATATTTCCCCTATAATTTTTCCACTCGTTGCTTTTTAACGTAGTTTGACGTTCCTCCACAACGGTCCTTCGGAAAGGAGAATTCCAGACGCTAAAACCGTCCGTCCGTACCTGGCGAGTTATAATTTTGGCAGCGCGCCAAACCCAATCTGCATCGCTTGGATAAGCAGTAAACAGTTAAACAGTAAAGTAACAAAATGCGTCAAAATTTTGACGTACATATATCGCTCACTCCTTTCAACAACGTCATATCTCAAAAATCGGCGACTTTTAGTTATGCCTGTTTCAAGAATGCCCTGAAAGAGTAGTATATCCCTGCAAGATCGTTATATCTCACCGCTCAATATTTAGCCGCTAGAGAGAAGAATTAATATTTATTTTTAATACCTTTCACTTTTAAACTTTACCTTCTACTTTTAAACTTTAAAATCACTCTCCTAAAAAATCCTGTTTTTTTTAGATATGACGTTGTTGAAAGGAGTGAGCGATATATAGATACACATATACATAAAACATATTTTATATATATATATATATATATATATATATATATATATATATATATATATTATACACACACACACACACACACACACACACACACACACACACATACAAAAGAGGTAAGCAACGATAAGTAATCCTACGTTAATAACCCTCGGTAGTTTCGTTAGAAGAGACTACCTGAATTTTTTTTCTTTCTTCCTTCCTTTGGTAATTTATCTCCTAATGATCTACCACTGTTTGTTCCACGGTCAAGCGCCTGCCAGGAGTAGGAATCGAATGTAAGACCTGGCCTTCTTAGCTAGTGTCTCAAGATGTTTATCAAACCATATTTACAAACTTGATAGTACATCCTCCGGTAGAACTTGATAGAATTAATAATAAATTTAATTTTAATATTTCGCGGGAAAATGTAATTCACGTACAAACACGCATTATTTAAGAATTGGGATTGGGCTCTGCTTCTATGCTTAACTAATTGAATACTCCTAGAAAAGAGAGGTAGCTTTACTCAAATTAATCGGAACAGTATATTTTAAAGTAAAGCTTACCCTTGAAAACCAATAAGGTTATAATTATTACCAATTACAATCCTCCAACGGTTTCATTTCCTGTTCATTTCATTTTTGACAGTTTCTTTAAACGCCTCTTTGCACATATACCGTATTTTGCACAATATATATAATGTATTTTTCTGATCATCGGACGCACCTTTATACCTTTAAAAAATCGACTTAAAATTGGGGTGCGTCTTATGGTCCGAAGGTAACATTAAAGTAAAATGGATATTTTATTATATTATATATATATATATATATATATATATATATATATATATATATATATATACATACATATTTATTGTATGTATATATATATATACATATTTATTATATATATATTTTTTATCTTTATTAAGTAAGAAATTGAAAATATTTTTATATACCTAACAAAACACAAAATATTCTTTTCTAAAAATCCTCCCATGAGTTTGAGGTGCATCTTATCTTCCGGTGCGTCTTATGGTTCGAAAAGTAAGGTATGCTAACTGGCAACATGCATGATTTCAAAATGGGAACAAGTACCCAATTACGGCTTCAAAAACTTGCAAACTGACTTTTTCGAAAGACACACACTGCAGACATACAAGCGAATTAAATCCTCGGAAAACTTCTTAAATTTTTCCGCGTTTAAAAATTAATTCTAATGGGAAAGGAACACTTTTGATAACAAAGAACAGAAATTATATTTCAGCTATCATATTTAGTACTCAATTGCGGGATATGCGAAATACATAATGGGAAAAATAAACGACCTCTTCCTCCCCTTTTTCAATCAGCTATAAATTTTATTTCCTCCACAACCCTCTCTTACTCTTAATCACGTCATACATCAAATGGGGCGAAAGGATTGATGCAATTGAAGACAATAACGTCATTCAGGGGCGAAATACCAAACATCTATCATATACTCCTCTGGGGAGAGGAAGTGTATGCCACCCTTTTTTTTTCTTTTTTTTTTATAAACTCTGTAAATAGGCAAAATTGCTATCGAAATCTCCTTTATTTTTTTCTGCATCTTTCTGAGATAAGTTAAATAGGTCAAGAGCAATTCATCATACAGGTTTTAAAAGACAATCTGTTACAGTCTCCCCAATTTGAATAGAAAGGCTGGAAAATAAATAAGCAAAAAAGTGCAGAAAGAAAAATGTCATTGGCGTAAGAGATCGAAGAATAGAGAGGGGAGAGAAGTTTTGGAGTAAGAAATTTTTCATTAATTCAAAGCCGATATTATTGAGAAGTATGCTGTGTGCTTTTAAAGTTAGACAAAATTCATCGTAAAAACATTTTTGTAATATAATTTTCTCATTTTTGGACGGAACAGAAACTTTCCCAATACATGATATATATAAATAAATTATCGATATAAAAGTAATTCAATATAGTTGAATCAATTTTGAATTGATAAAATATTTCTCTGATATTTTAGAACTCATAAAGGATTATATCTCTAACGTCGGAAATTCTTAAAAATTCACTATACAATCTCACATATTGCATCTCGTTAGGTATTCAGCATACTCAGCAAAAGATCAAAGTTAAGAAATCCAGAGAACAAACAAAATTGTGTTCCATCCCAGGGTGACTAAATGTCATTCTCCCCATGAAAACAGTATTTCGACAATGAAAATTGTTATAACTCATTTAGATCACTTTGGCTATTTCCTCTCCAGATGTTACAGAATATGCCTTAGTGTTTAAGTAGACAGTCAGGGTGCAGAATCTAACTTATGATTTTCGAGGAAAATACATATATTTTCAACATTTCTGTCATTCTTTGGCAATATAAATTACCGAACTGTCGTTGCACATTAATTTCCCCCAGACAAATTGCTGAATACGGGCGCCAAAGTTTGTGTTTTCAAGTGAATTTACAGGGTACTTTAAAGGTAGGTAAACAATTAAAATGTATGCTTTAGAGAGATAAGACATGAAACGAGGAACCTTCTATGCGCTATTAAAGCCAGGCCCTGAAGAATACTGTCTCTGCCTGACGAAGTACTTTTTCAATTTTTGATTTCAGGGATCTTCTCTCCGGCATCGGACAGCATATTAAAACGAGAATGTTGATATATTTGACCATCTGTCACGAAATCCTCGCTCTTGTTAGCATAAAATTAATCCTCATACGGTACAGTGGGGGTCGGATCCGACCCAAGGGTGTGTCTTCCCCCTCCGGTACTCTCCCCTCTCATTGCAACAGATCGAGTTGACAAGGAACCCTACCAGATAGACCAACCACACCACCCTACTAGATATAGGAATAAGTAAATACGAGTGTCTTTGTTGAAAAAATTATTCATGATCACTAGTCATTTTTAAAATTTTTTAATTTTATATTTTTTAAATTTTTATGCTCGGAAAGTTGGTTTCACTAACTTCTAAAACTAGCTACAAGACTAAATTACACATTAGACCTAATATATACAACATTCTATGTGAATGCCAAAGAGATTTTCTTTGTTTAGCAAAATTACATTTCGTCGGTCATATTTTCTACAAAAAGGGTCTTATTTCACATAAAATATTATCAATAAATATTATACAACAAAAATGCGTATTGTGTACTTATTTCTACCAAAAACCTCATCAAAATAGAGATCGGGTCGGATCCGACCCGACCTTATCTATTTCGTCTCAAACCACTGTACCGTCTGGGGGTAAAATTTAAAATTCGAGTATTACGTAATTCAATGAAAACAGTCCAAGCTTTACGACGGTCAATCTTGGACATATTGCAGCCTCAGGATAGAGTGAAACGGGTTACAAATTACAGCCCTTATTTAAGACATACATGCATTTACTTTACGTTAAACGCAGTCTTACATTCAATCAAAAGAAACATCGAAAAAATTAAATGGAATACAAATGCTTCCACTCCTTTACAGAGGGGTAAAGTTTATTCACAACCATAAGAATACGTCAAATGCCTTTTTCTTTTTTCTCACAATTTGTTTCTTACAAAAACAGTTTTCTTAAGTACATGCAATATTTCCCCCGTAGCGTGAGAACTCCCTCCTTTAAAAAAAATGGGATGGGGGAGGAGGGAAATAAAATATAAGAATCGCTAAAATTTATCATTTTGTGACATTTTAAAAGATGCATAGCAGAAGAAATAGAGGGAGGGGTGGGGCTTCTTCCATAATGCTTTGAGCAACCGGTGACCAGCTATATTTCATCGCCCAGTGCTATGGAAACAAGCATAAGAAAAATCTACGACTACAAGTCTTAACATATATCTTCAGTTGTCACGATTTAGTCACATAGAAAAAAATAATAAACTTTTTATAAAAATAAATCTGCGATGTCTTTTAAATGGAAATTTTGGAATATGAAAGTTACCAGAAACGCTACGAAACTGCATCTTTCAAATATATATTTAAAATTTTCATTTTTAATATAACTTTCATCATTCTGTAAATCCTAAAGAAGAATACTGCTTCTTAAGGATGACTACAGAGGGGAGTAGTGGAATAAATGGGTAACACGTACAAAGGAATCGTATACCTAGAATTAATCTTGTATTCTAAAATTTTCATTTTTAATATCAATTTCACCATGTTGTAAACCCCAAAAATTTTGAAAGTACTAAAAGTCAAGAATACAGAATCGTTTTGAAAAAGCTGTTAATCATTAGGTATCTTTTAGCAAAAACTGTAAAATTAGTCGGGCCGAAAAACAGATAACGCTTAGAGCACGTAAATAATGAACTTCCAGAGCCAAGCTCGTATATTTTAAAGTTGCCTTATCTGTAAAACTAATCCTTGCGCATCTATGGATGCAAGGTAAAATAATTAAAAAGATCAGCAAACACGGCACAAATTATGTTTTATAATTTATTTTAGTGTAAACTCACTGATAGATGTTTGAAACGATAAGACAGAACCGATAACTTCACACCGCAGATCAATTTCTACACCCCTGTTTGTTAACCTCCGAAAAATGACATATTATCCCGCAAACAAAATTGCATCAGTGAGTACAACACAAAAGTAGATACAAAGTTCTTGACTAGGATTTTCTTAAATTTTATCTACATCAGCTATGGCTAATTTGGTTAAATGACATTTGTGGTATTCCTCTAAACTCCAAAAATATCGTAATAGCGGAGAAAAAAATTCTATTAACTTAAAGTGGTGCATGAATTAGAACCATGGAGAAAGTTTAGGAGTTACAGAACGAATGTTAATCTATATATTTTTTCTATAGGGTTTTTTTTTTATATTGACGCCTATTTTGTGAGAACGGCTGAACGCAAAAATGTTGTAGAGGTATCAGAAAAAGGGTGTTACTGTGTATTCTCAGTCGAATTGAAAAATAAGATTCGGACAACGGTTCAGGCGTGGCGTGGCAGGGAGCAGCGGTAAAGTTACCATGCAAAGCCTATAGCAGGGGTGGCCATTAAGTCGATCGCGATCGACCGGTGGACCACCAAGACATTTTGGGGTGACCGCCTTTGCTAATACCTAAGATTATTATTATTATTATGTTTGTATCTTGCGTTTTGCTTTAAACGCGGTTTTAAAAGAGTAAGTTTTTTTTTAATGTAGTTATGCAGGTAAGTACATATTCCGTACTTATTATTGAGTTATACTAATTATTGTAGACTCTTTTTTTAAGCTCACCAAACCTACGCCGCTGGGTGGACCGCAACGCCTTGAAAAAATTAGAAGTAGCCTGTACCCTGAAAAAATCTGCTCACCCCTGGCCTATAGGATCAGCACGCTCCTTTTTTTTGTTTACATTTACTTTAATGGAACGCACACTAAACGTTTAAATTTTAATAGCACGCCATTTGTTATCTATATAACTAGCTGAATACCCGTGCTTCGCTACGGAGTACATTCAAATTAAATACAACAGTCAATGTATGCAATTAATGCCAAAAAACAAACAAAAAAAATATATTTATAAAAAAATAGTAACGGATATTTTTATAGACAAAATAATGTAGAAGAAAATATTCAAATTAAATCTAATAGAACATACTAAAGAATATAGTACAATTTGAGGAACATTTCTTTTACTGTATTTTAATATTTTTTTGGATAATGTCCAATCGTCTGCCGCATTAGAAAGAAAAAAAAATATATTTTTTTTGTCAATTTATTTTGTTGTTATGCACGTGCAGCAAAATCAGTATAAAGTATCACAAAAAGAAAAGAAGCCACGTGATCAGCAATTAATAAATTAAATTCTAAAAAATAATCTTTAAAAATTCACCAACAATCAGAAAATGGAGGTAAAGATTCGAAAAAGATTTCATTTTAATGGAATTTTATGATCTTTCTCGTGATATAAATTTATAACCCTCAGATTATTTATTTTAAATGTAAACTTAAAAAATGATAAAAAACAAATTAAAAATTTAATTTTAAACATCTTAGAAGAATTTTTAAAAAAATCTTTCTTAGTGCACCCCTACACTATAAGAAGAATCGCCATGCAAACTTTCAACCCTTTAGGTCTAGCGGTTTGGTCTGTGCGTTATCTGTCAGTCAGTCAATCAGTTACGGAACTGTTTTATATATATAGATAATAAGTGTATATATATATATATATATATATATTATCTGCGTATTATAAATTGATAAATTAGTAGATACAAAGACTGAAATGTTAAAGTTCAATAAGCATCGCACTCAATAATTTAAAAAAGTTTTTGCAATTCCGGAAACGATATAAAATTTGCTCGATTTCGAACGAAGGGGCCACTAGTAACAACATTTAATCCCCAAAACTTCATATCACGGACTTTCAAATAAAAAGTAAAATAGAAAAAAAAATAACCCCGGCGGAAAAGCAAGTCCGTTAAGACAAAGAGTCTTCCGCAGATTATACTGGAAGCCACGCACTTAAACGAAACAGGGATAGAAACTGAACTGCTGTCGAACCTCCGGTTTCACCCTTGACAAGAGAGTGACATTTCCCAACAAATTACGAGGGGGGAAACTATAATTCATCACCTCGGGTTTGAGGGTAAAGCCTTCATTACACGCATTTGAAATCTTTCTCTCTCTCTCTCCCTCTTTTCAATAAACTCGCCATCTTCCACCTCGGGAGTTGAAAGAGATTACTTGGAAAAGGTGACTTTTATTAGATTGTGTGTCGAGAAAGGAGGACAGGCATTCCCGATCAAGAAACGGTGTCCATTTTTCACTAAAGTATCGCGGGAGAGTAGTGATGCGGTTAACTCCAGGCAGTCCATCGTGAACTCGGACAAAGAGGATGCTATTTTGGATGGAAGCAATGTTGAGAAAGCATTTTCCGGCTCAACTTCTCGCACCGTAATTTAATGGCGTTGGAAAGGGTCAGGTATTCATAAAAAAATCTGGAGCAACTTATTACGTTGGACCAGAGGTGGATACAGAATTTGGTTTTCGGGGAGAGTGGTGGGACTTATAGAAGATATGGTATCAACATACAGTTAGGGTTAAAACTGAATATGCGTTGTATATCTTTGAAAGCACTGACAACAAAAAATTAAGTTAGAATAACATATAAGCATAAAAAAGTTAATACTACACTAGACCCTTTTATTTATTTATTTATTTTATTTATTTATTTATTTATTTATTTATTTTTTTTTTTTTTGGGGGGGGGGCAAACTTTTTTTTTTTTTTAACTGCAGCAGTTATAATCGCTGTAATAAATAAGTCTGAACTCTCGATTATCCATGGACAGATAATAAGTACATCGGAAAAGAATAGAGTTACTAATAAAACACAAATCAAAGGAAAGATTTCAACAAGCATCAAAAACATAGAAATTCAAGGCATTTCAAGAAGGAAAACAAACTATACGAGCGTTATTATTTAAAGAAAATTACGAATGAGTATACAAGCACCAGCTGCTAAGATCAGGATTCAGAATCCAAGCAATTTCGTGTCCACCGACAAATGTTCGTACTTAGGATGTCAAAATAGAATGACAGCAAAACAAGTTAAAGAACCCATGAAATATCAGGGAGAACACAAGGGGAAAGGGGTAGTGCGAACGAGTTTTATGGTAGCATGTATTTTCTAGCAGAGTTCTGGAGAAGAACTAACAAATTTTGGTCCATATAAATTAAAGGGTTCATGATTGTGTAGGGAACAAACAGAATCTAAAATTAATTATAAAGATTATAGACAGAAGAAATAAAAGCAAGGCATATGTTGCAGCGAACTCATTCAACTTGAATGCTGTTGTCAATTTTATCATAACTTTAATCAGAAATCGTTTTTCAACTTCAAAAACAAAGTGGATGTTGAGGACTGAGAAGTACCGTATCAACAAGATTTTGTTCAAAATTTCATACAAAACTGAATTAGTGGCAATATCTTATAAAAGAGAACACTATCAGTGATTTCTATTTTCCAAATAAGGTAATCTTCAATTCCAACTGAAAAAACTAATATAGTATAATTCTGCTTTAAGGATACTCTAAACCAGGGTTTCCCAACTATGTTCCCCGGAGAGTTAATAGGTGTTCCGCGAAAACCTGGAATTGTTTTAAATCCTGCAACGGCTACAAGAAATTCAAACATGTTTGACCGATTAATGCTCTAAAAAAGGACTAAAACAATGAATTATTTCTGAGACTCTCACACGTCATGGGACTGGACTCAATTTTAAGTGGAAAAATCCTCCCTAAATACGACCATTTTAAGTAAGATTGACAGGGTCGTAAACAAGTCATTAGAGAAGTCGCTAACAATTCAATCTAAGGTAAACTAATGCCAGCCACTGCAGCTCCCTGCGACACCAGATGTGCTGACACACAAGTGGACGGGAAAACCGCAGGCTCGGTTCCCACGCAAAGGTTAAACTCTCTAGAATCTTCTGTAGCTTTCCGAAACAGGAGATATAAAAAGGTAGAGAGAACGGAGGGGAGAGGGATGGCTATGAATGGAGAGGAGAGAATTATGGAGACGTACTTGCTGTCTCTTGCTGAACTTTAGATTAAACTCAGTTATAACTCTCTCTCTGGTTTTCGAGTGATGATTGTGCTGTTTGAAGAAATATTGTATGATAGTTGCTGTATGAATAAACAAGATGTAAAAGTTGCTGTATGAATAAACTTTATATGAATAAACAAGAGACCTGTATATATGTAATGAGAGAGTACTTTGTGTGTCCATGAAAACCATAAACGAGCCACTTAACCACAAGGTCACGATAATATTCACGCGTAATCACTAAATACTTTAAAAAAAATTGTTTTTTTCTCATTTTTTGAAAATTTTATTGCTTATGCGTTATTGTATACCCTACAAAATAAACAACGTGTTCCGTTAAAATAAGTGTTTCATAGCAGGAAAAGTTTGGAAAACCCTGCTCTAAACAATGGGTAAATATAATTTACTTCACTTTTCCCCCTCACTATTTCTTCACTTCTACGAAACGTAACTGGCGCTCACAATGCAACTCGAATTCGAAGAATGGGCGAAAAGAAATAAGCAAGCACGGGAAAAATCTAGGCTCACAAGTGTTACATATTTAATACTCTCAGGAGGACATTAATTTGACAGAACAATTTTTTACTGATATTTTATATAAATAATACACGCATTCAATTACGATCAACGATTAATCAACGCCCTCAATAAAATATAACGAGAAGAAGGGGAAAAAATGAAACAGAGAGAGAGAGAGGGATAACTTTGATTTTCATAGCAAATAAAACTGCGCAAGGAATAAAAGAGGAAAATGGCAATCCATCATTTAGAGGTTCCGGAAAAATTCCTTAATAGCGATTGTTTGAAATATTTCCACCTCGTGTAACTTCCATTGATCTTTAGTGCTCTTTCCACGAAAAAATACTGCCGATGTCCCAAGATGAACGTTTATTTTCATTTTTATATATTACGAGAGGATAGATTCAATGGAAAGAATATACTTCCACCACTCGCCTGCGCAAAAGAATTTAAGGCTAAGTAAGGGTTACAGCAATCCAACAACTCGAAGAGATTTTTTGATTTAAAACCTTTACCAAGAAGTAGGGAAAAAAAATCATTGACAATAATAAGAATTGGTATTTCAGGGGAAAATACTGCTTCTTATGGATGACTACAGAGGACAGTAGTGGAATAAATGGATAACCCGTACAAAGGAATCGTATACCTAGAATGAATATTGTATTCAATATAAACTATGGGAAACATCAATAACTTTATTTTCCCTCGAGCATCAAAATAGAGTTTGCATTCGAATGCATTGTAGAGAAATGTAATAAAACGATTCTAAGATAATATTCTTTCGGAAATAGAAATAATTTGTCAAGTTCATGAGTAATTTTGTTTAGAATGGAAATTTATCGGTTCAATCGAATTCCGCAGTAAATTATATATATATATATATATATAAAATTATATATAAAATTGATATATATAAAATTTTGATATCATCTCTACTTTCAATTAAGGTTTAAACTATATGCATTTTTCAAAATCAGAAGCCCATATGTTCTGTCCTCCACAGTTACACATGAATATACCAATACTGTATGGGAGCAAATTTGGGAGCAAATTTCTGTGTATGTACCCAAGCATTACTGTAACTTATCGAGTAGATAATCAGTTGCTTATAGGAGTTTCACGTGCATACTTTTCATTCCGGGTTTAAATTCCGGGACAGCGTTTACGGGGGGAAAAAAACTTAGTTTATTTGTGTCTCAGCAGCAAAAACTGAAACGCTATTATATTCTTAGCACTAAGGTGTTAGAGATTTGCGTTTCTGCCTTTTTCAAGTTCGCGAACTATATTTTGAAACAATGTAATAATAATTTTCATATCTTACATAAATTAAAACTACAAAAATCTCCGTTCGAGATTTTAAATACGCATCAGGGTGCTATTGATAAGCCAAATTTTCCAGTAAAACAAATAATATAGTAATGCTCGGGCGACGGAGATTTTTGTAGTTTTAATTTATTTAAGTTGGAGCCAATGGGATTTAGGATTTCATTGGTACGACATATAGTGTTTTACTATTAAAGCGTTAATACGTTTTACGATTTCAATCTATTCCTAGCCCTCATTTCTGGATTCATTGCCGGTTACCTGAACTTGCATATTGTCACACAACAGTACGAAGCATCTACGGAATATCTGCAGTATTTGGCATCTCCGCAAAAATTCAGCTTCCTGAGTGCCTGATAGAATCCGTCAACGTTAAAGATTCAGTTTGAGCTGATTGGTTAAATACGCCAATGATTACAACATGACTGTTGAATTAAAGAATGTAATTCGACTAAGAATTTGATTTTACTGGACGAACCAAAAGAATAATTGATTTTGTACTTACTTCTCCATTTTTTTACACTACAGACTAATTAGGTACTCAAACACAAATAAATATCCCAAAGCCGATGAATTCTGATTTAATGAATTATTTGATTCACATATACGCATCTTTCATGATGCACTTATATCCACTGAATATATGAAAAATTAACAAAAGAATAGATTTGATTATAGGTGTTTTTGACGACAGAATATGTTTTTCAAAACTACTGTCCGTTTTTCCTCTACGAAAACAAAACTCCGACTCCAAAAATGATAAAAATTTAAAGCTCGGTTTGCTGATCACATGATCTCAGCATTTTACACGAAGATATGGTCATGCCTGACGAATCGTCGCCCGCATTTCCGCAGCTGTCTGTTCTCGAGTCATCAAAGACTGGTTTAAAAATTTTACGTTGACGTCGTAGAATTTATGTGAACATGCCCTAAGACTAATATATATATATGTATGAGTTGTGAGAAAAGTTAAGTTCTCGTATATATTAATTAATCGCATTTCCGCGGATGCATTTGTTAGATGTCATACATCTAATGAGTAAACAACTGCAATTGTGTAAAAATCAATTGATGGATTAATCAAAAAGGAAAAAATGGGGTTTCGATGACCCGATGATTTAAAAAATTATTTTAAAATTTGATTCTAAAAGCAATTATTATTTCCCCAGCAGATCACTATACTTTACATAAAAGGAATCGCTTTGCGTTACTTCTGTCACCAAATAAGATAATAAAACACATCATAAGAGCGATGGATAGGATATCAGCTTAAGATGTAATTTTTAGAGTTTAAATTAACTGTACGATAGAAAAATAAAAAGCTCTAGCTTATTCCATTCTTCTTACTATAAACCTGACAGAAAAGGATTTACACTTTCTTTAGGTATTCCCACTACTTACTTCGGTATAAAATGAGAGAGAAAAGAATAGTTAATTAAACTTCCAAAGTGTCTGCATAAAATGTCAAAGAAACTATCAACGAACTTTTTTACACGAAGATTTAAATTTAAACAAAAGAAATGAAAAAAAAAAAGATTATTCAACTCAGAATACCTTCGCTTAAATTATGGAGACGAATTACTGTTCCCTTAAATTATGGAGGCATTTACTGTTTATACGCAGGGAATATAATTCTCTAGAGGCGGAATTCCCAAGACTGATATTAAACAGCATTTTATCGTGTTTATTTGTTCTAATATGAAAGTAAGAGGAGGAAAAATGCAATAATTTTATTAGAGACTTTTTGACAAAAAATAATCACCCGATTTTAATGAGGAAAAATAATGCGCTACTGTGCACAAATTATAAACCTCAAGTGAAAAACAACAAACAAATAAACAAACACGACGTGATTTGTTGTGACGTGATATCCGACATCTTCAAAAGTGAATAGAAATAAAATATCCAATGCGTGTTCAAAGTATATGATGGCTAAATAATTTTCATGGTGAATGTTCAAAAATTAAAACAGTTATGTAGCAAATTAAATCCTCATTTACATTTTAACGGGCAGTAATAAACATTACATTTTTACTGCAATCTTCGAGCTCATTATCAATGCTTAAGTGCAATGCATAGAAAAAGCTGCAATTTTCCCATTAAAAAAAATTAAATAAAAATAAAATATTTAAAGAAAGGTGTGGAATGCTTCTCAGGTAAAGGCTTTATCTGGAATTTTAGAAAGCTAAAAAGAAGCAGTAGTATTATGAAAGATGAGGCATGAAACGCCAGACTCATAATTGTACAGCATGAATAAATGTACTGCTATTATTAAAGCTTGTCATTTTTAATGAATAATTAATGAAACTATCCATATGGTATGCGCAAAGGAACATCAAGTTGTCACGACTTTGCAATATAACATCTGGTTGCTATGCACCTGACTTCATGCCCAAGCAGCGTTTGGAACACTTCATTTTAATTTTTTTTTCTTTTTTAAGAAAGGGTGTGGGCTCCTGAAACGCAAATTCCAAAAAATAAGTTTTTGCTGTTGTTGTTGTTGCTAAAAACCTCCCACAGCGCTCATAAAATCAAACAAAGAGAGAAAAAAAATATAAAAGAAGTCAGTTTGCGATAATAAATACGTACCAAATTGTTATTGATTAAATTCATTATTTTTTCTTTTTCTGTCAAATGTCGCCAAGGCGATGCAACATTAGTTGTTTTATTGAAAATTTTGGCGAACTTCCACGCGTCAAAAAATAAAGCTTTTATTAGGACAGTATTTAGTTTAGGAAAAGTATTTTCAGAATCTTCATCTAAATTTTTAAAAAATCTTTGTGTAAATGGAACAATAAGATGCCGTAAAAAATTTCATAGACATTAAATTGGAAGTTTGGTTGTATATTTACTTTAAAAGATGATCCGGGTAATAACGTGTTTAGATTCCATTTTCAGTTTTTTGTTGTTGTTGTTGTTGTCTCCGGAGTTCAAATACAACACGATGACCTCAACTCAAATCATGAATTTACACATTTTATTTATTTATTTTTTACCAGCCGTTAGAGAAAAAAAGGAAATTTTCCCCCAAGCCTCCGGGTGTCAGAAAGTTCAGAAAATCGTTTAATCACTGCCACGAACCTGGTCTCTTAAATTCCAGCTTGATGCAGAGCTGAAAAAGTTAATCAATAACGTAATTTTCGACAACCGTAAGAGCTAACGCAACAGACGATTTGCATTGGCCTAACCCCTAGAAAAACAAAGCAATCCCAACCGATCGTGTAGATCTCAAAGCTAATTCATCGTGGCCAAGACCGGAATCATCTGAAGTCCCTGCACACGAGCTCATAAAACAAGGAGCCCCGCAAAGAACACACAGAAGCACCCCGAACAAACTGCAAAAATCCAGGCGCCATCAAACAGAAGTGCTTCTCTTTACCAATTGCTTCCCCACCCACGCCATCAAGCTTTTAAATGACCGACACCACCCCCTCGTACGAATTAGCACGGGTGGGGAGTAAAATCGCGTAATTCATCACCTCAGTTTTAGCAAAGAGGTCCTTAATTACAATAGTTCGAAAATTCCCCCGCTTTCAATATACCCGACGCCTCGAACCGGGTAAGAAAATATTTGGAGGGAGGACTTGCAATGGAGAGGAGGCTTTTATTGAGGCAGAGAGAAGGAGGGGGGGGGGGAATTCCAACGGAGGAAGGAGGAGGCCCGATTTTTCATGCATTTTTCGAAAGATTAAATTATAAGGGAGTAACAATCCAGGAAAATGAAGTGTCTACTGAGCCTGTCTTCCCTCGGAAATTAGCCCACAAGCATTTTTCAGGCAAACAGCAGAAAGAATGTGCATACAAAGGAGCGGCCGTGATAGATAACCCTCTGGGAGGACTCCCAGTTTTCCCTCGCTTGTGAGGATGGATGTGGGGATGAGACGAAAAAAAAAAAAGCTATTATGTTAACATATCGCTAAAGAAATGACACGTTTTAAAAATGTTTTTAAAACTACGTGCCGGAAGATTAGGGACATTAATCGTCACACGCATTACACGTTAAGTGATTTTTCTTTAGTAGCGAACAACAATGCAATCGTGCCAAATGGATTTCGAAAAATTAATTTCCATGGGAAATGATTCGCAAATTGGGCATTTCCGCGAGGGCGATTGCGTTCGGCAAAACGCAGTCCGGTACTTGTGGGAAGAAGTCATCCAAGACAGGATATTAGGTCCGTATTATTTTTAGCTCAAGAGAAACGCGGGACTAATCATAAAAAAGGTAGGAAGTTTTTTGGACGAATTTTTTTTTGAAATTCCGAAATCAGTTTCTTGGCATATTTCACGTACTTTAGATCCCTAGTTACTATTAATGTGAGCTCCAGTTGCTCGACGGGGGTTTTCAAAAATTCAAACTATTAAGACGGACTTCCCCCCCCCCCCAAAAAATAAAAAGAAAGAAGGACTAAAATTATTACCTTATTTTTAAAGAGACTAAGTTCTTTATAGTAAATCGTCTAATTTATATATATATATGAGGAATTAATTGGGGAAAGAATGATTAAGTTAAATTTAAAGGGGGCTTCGGGATTAATTTATTTTCGTGGCGTAATTCGCCACTATTTTCATATCCTATTTCGAAACGCATCGAGAGAAAAAGGGGAATCCCGTTGAATTTGACTGATATCCGTAATCACGCCCAAGCCTCATTGGCGGTGTATGCGTCACACGCTTGCGCGATAACTTTAGATGGTCTAAAACAATAGGTTTTTCATCAGAGAGCGGGAGTTTTCAAGCAGTTCGGTCACGCGTCACGAGATATTGAGATGATTTCTTGGAATTTAATTAACAGATTGAATCGGGTAGATTAACTTTTGGAATAAACTATTTAGATGTAATTAATTGTAGTTCTTTGCCACAGGCCTTTAATTTATTGACTGCCATAACTTTAATAAATATTCAGAAATAGATTAAGAAGGAGTAAGTTTGGATAGAAGACGCCAAAATGGGATGGGTGGAATTAAAGAGCCGCGTCATATATATATATATATATATATATATATACACACACACACACACATATATATATACATATATACACACAGTTGGCTCTCTGTTTAACGACTTTCAAGGGACCGTGAAAAATCGTCCTTAAACAGAATTTGTGAAAAAAAAAACACTTCCCTACACACTTTACAGGCTTTGTAGGCCTGTACACTTTACAGGCAATATATTTCTTAATATATTGGCGTGTTTAAAAATGTTATTTTTATTATCCTTATTATTTTATTCACAAAAAGTTATTTAAAATTACATTGAAAAAAAGAGTACGAACAATATGATAAATTTGGTTTTAACAAAGTCAAAAAGTGTTGATTGCTTCATTTTTCGCCTTGTTTTTGTTACTCTTTTCCCGATTTTCTGAAATGTTAAATGTGTCATCTTCCATATTCGATGTAATATAGCGTATAGAGCAGAAGTTGCATGTGTGTGAGACGGTGGCAGTGTCTCGTTTTTCCGTGTCTTCAACTTCACCTTTTTCGTCTGACACTGTGTATATCTTAATAAATTTGTTCTACATTTCTGTAATCTGTTGTTAAAACAGATTCATCACAATTGTAGAAATCTTGAATTGTAACATCCTCATCTTCAACAAGACTTCTCCATTCTTCAGGGGTAATGTCATCGTATTTGATTTCTACATCCGTACTTTGCAGTCCCACTACAAGTTCTTTGTGAATTCCAGCAACGCGAAAGCAGTTTCTTTATTGTGGATGAAGACCTTCTTTCCATACTGATGTTATCATGTGCATTGCTTCCAAGATCGTAAATGTTCTAATTTTCATACTATCAGCCGAATGGTTTTTAATTTCCTAATTGAAGACTTTCTGTAGTATGCTTTCACACTGCGAATGATACCCGGGTCTAATGGCTACAATTTGCTAGTGCAATTAGCAGGTAAGAAATGAATAGTCAGATTTGTAAGTCAAGGGATAGTTCGAGTATGTGTAGTACAATGGTTGATTAAAAGTAAAACTTTTCTCTTTTCTTGATGCATTTTTGCATCAAATTTTCTAATTCAGTCAATAAAAATGTGTGATGTCATCCATGCTTTATTGTTAATCCGGTACTCACAAGGTTTCCTGGTGATATTCTTAAAACACCTTGGTTCGTTTGATTTGCCTATAACTAGTGGTGGAAATTTCTCGGATCCATCCGAATTAGTGTACAGTAAAAACGTCAGTCGTTCCTTACTGTGTTTCCACCAAAGCACTTTTCTCCCATATATGTTAAAGTTTTATTAGGTACCCTATTGTGGGGTAGGCCCGTCGCATCTGCATTAAATATGTTCTTCTCATTATATCCATCTAATACCCCCAACAAAAATATTTTCCATTCTTCGACTATTTTTTCATCTACGGCGCCACTTTCGCCAGATATGCTTTTAAATGCAATTCCATATTTTTATTTGAACTTTGCCAACAGACTAGCTCAAGCCTGAAAATTTTGCATTCCAAACTTTTCTGCCAGAACAATAGTATTTTCTTTAAATATCACTCCGAAAATTGGAATTTTGGATGCTCTTGCTTCACGACACCATTGCAGGACTGCCTTATCAAACTCTTCTGATCGACCACATTGAATTTTCTGCCATTAGGATTTGGATCTGAAACCAAACTTTTGTGCTGCTTCAAGAATTTTCTCTTTGCTTGCTAACATTCCTTTGACAGTAGACTCGGGTAGCTGAAATTGTCTTGAGAATTGGACTTTTGTTAGTCCAACACTTTCTTCCCAGTATTCAATAATTTTCCCCTTTTCGTGTGGAGTAAGATGCTTTCGCTTTGATGCCATTTTGCTCTGCTCGTATTCGCACTGGAATGAGCTCCTACACACAACCATGAATTCTCTAAACATGAACATCTGCTTCCCGGAAGGAGTGAGAGAAGGCTGCTATTGGACAGTTCGCAAGTCACATGACAACAGATGTCACGGACAATAGAGTGATTCAGCTCCCGCACTAAGAGTTCCATGAAAGAATTTCGATCTTCCGAGAAACTAATTCCCTCCCCCCCGTTTTTCACACTGCAACAAGTCTATGATTTCAACATTGCAAACATCAAGGAAATTCCGGGTCTGTTATTGACACCAAACTTGCTTTTCCCCACAGAAGGAAAGGAAGGTTCCCTTCCTGCAGATAAAATGTTGAAGGAAAAATTTATCATGTAAAAAAAATCGTCGTTAAACAGAAACAACATCGTCTTCAAATAGAATTTTTTTACGTCGGAGGGACCGGGACTGGGAAATATCGTCTTTAAATAGAGATCGTCGTTAAACAGACAGCCAACTGTGTGTATGTATGTATGTATATATATATATATATATATATATATATATATAACAGTTCCGTAACTGACTCACTGACATACAACGCACAGAGCAAACCACTGGACCTAAAGGGCTGAAGTTTTGCATGGCGATTCTTCTTATGGTGTAGGGGTGCACTAAGAAAGATTTTTGAAAAATTCTTAGATTTTTTAAAATTAAATTTTTAAGCTGTTTTTGTAACTTTTTTTAAGTTTGCATTTAAAATAATAATTTGAGGCTTATAAAATTTATATCACGAGAAAGATCATAAAAATTCCTTTAAAATGAAATCTTTTTCGAATCTTTATATTACCTCGATTTTCTGATTTTTGGTGAATTTTTAAAGATTAATTTTTAGAATTTAATTTATTAACTGCTGATCACGTGATTTCTTTTCTGGTACATTAAATAAATTTATCGTCACGTGCATAACTAAATAGACAAATTTTTTTTTTTTTTTTTTTCTGATGCAGCAGAGACGGAGAAATCTGTGTACTTATTGCGATACTGTTCCAGGCGAATGAACCTTTCGATGCTTAAGAATTTTTTGTACTAAAGAAAAAGAAAGAAGAAAAAGTCCTGTTGAACTTGTAATACAATAGAATACGCATATACTAATCAACCTTAAAACTAAACTCAAAATTTTCCAGTTTTGACAGAAAACTTTCCTGAGAAGTAATAAAACATAGGTAAATATAGTTAAAGATAATTAATCAAAGCTACTACTATATTAAATCATATTTCTCTTGCTTCTTTTTTTTTTCTTTTAACTCCTCAAAATAATGAAGAATATTTACTTACGATTCTATCTATATACAAGAACATGAAACAATTAAAATTTTCAATTAAATTGCTACAAAATAAACCAATTTGAGGAAATATCAAAATAAGCTTGAATTTTTCATTAAACTTTGAATAGCAGGTGACCAAGCGGGTTACAGGTGTCTAGTTTAATGTAAAGAGCTGATATGAAAACAGATAGAATTTTTACTAAAAAGTATGCTATTTTTAACTTTAGCATTCTCCAAATCCGAAAAAGAAACGCAATATTTCGTGATAAACAAAATGAATGTCTTTGGTATAGTAACCAAATTATATTATTAATTTTTAAATTCTTGTACGTCATAAATACATGGAACCAACACATACTTTATCTTGTATTTTCGAATAGCATTCCGTTGGTCACTCTGACGATTAACGGCAAGTATCATGGAGGTTGTTTATCCCCAATAATTTCTAGCTTCTAATGGACTCCCAGCATACGAATTCCTCACTCCAGAAATCATATTTTGAGAGCCCCTTACTTAATCTTGGGGAGTTGATCACTAGCAAAATGATAATACACAGCTGCAAAGGAGAAGGTGAGAAATAGCATTCTAATCTAATCATTAATCTTTTTATGAAGGAAAAACTAGGTCACTGTATCTCATCTGTCATTTTTTTTTTTTTCTCGCTGTTTAACATCTAACGAACAAGAGTATTTGAAAAATGATGCTCTGTATTAAAGAAAAAGAAAAAAACACTGGGTGATGTACGAGATTTTTCCTACATCATTCAATTTCTAAACAATACACCTACGCATCACGATTTTAAAATTTAATATCAGCAACTGAATCATTCCTGTCTCAGACATGTTCTTACAAAAATGCGTTCCATTGAATGCAGTGTAAAAATTATTTTCACTTGAAAAGAGAACAATTGAAGGAAGCGAGATTATTGTTATACAACCGAATGATTGCCTGGAAAAGTAAAAAATGTATATTATTTCCTACTGGGAGGGGGAGATGTATTTAAATGATTCTACTTAAACAGAAAATTTAATGTCCATTTTCAATGAAAAACAAAGATCTAAACGTTTTACTACATTTTCATCACAAAATCCTCAACATTGCTTCTTTGTTGCTTCTGCTTGTCTAAAACAAAAAGAACTTTAATATTTGAGTATTAGGACAACTTCCTTATGATAATTTCTCTAAAAATTTCAATTTTATAAAATGGTATTATTAATAATAAGTTAAAAGTACTTTTGCAAGTTACAAGATGTCTGGATTATCCCTGTACATAACCTGATAAATTTAGAATGTAAAATATACAGAATATAAAAAACAACTGACTGACTGACACACTCTCTCTCTCTGTCTCACTCACTCACTCAAAATAATGCACTCAAAAAATTGCACTCAAAATAATGATTTTTTGATTCGTTAATTAAAAATAAAAAGCAAATGTTAAAATTCCAAGCAATTCTTTTACATGTGAGACACACCTGCACGTTAATTCATATGCTCTGGTTCCTCGGATTAAATCAGGGAGATTGGAGAATTGGCTTACCTGCAATGAAAAATAATTAAAATTAGTAATGATATAATGAAACAGCTTATTTATTCATCAGTGAATACATTTACATACAATGATGCTTAAACACAACTCTAAACGAAACTCTAGGTTAAAAATCATGAATCATTACTTTTTTACCGCTATAAAACAGAATTTCGATAGGGGCGTCCATTCCCTCACTTGTAAGAACAGGCTAAACTTTCGGTTATACATTTTGTAAATTAACTGAGTAAGACACACACTATAAGCAAAACCTAAAAAAAAAACGCACACAAAACCACACACACACACACACAGAGGGAGAGGGAGAGCGAGCGAGCGAGCGAGCGAGAGAGAGAGAGAGAGAGAGAGAGAGGGGGGGGGGGGAGGGAGAGCGAGAGAGAGAGGGAGGGAGAGCGAGAGAGCGAGAGAGAGAGAGAGAAATCGTTGATAGTCATAAATTGAATGTTCTTGTACTTTAACTTGAAAATAAGGTCTTTTTAAGAGCCGGAAAGTTTACGAAAAAGAAAAAAGAAAAAAAAACACGTAAGGACCTTGAATGCAAAAATCAATACTTTTACAAAACTTTTTGAGTGCCTTTAAAAACAGAAACTGTAAACAAGAAGTTCATTAGAACGCTTTAAAGACCGTACGAACAGTATGGGATTACCAGTGATTGAGTGCAATTATGATATTGGTTGGTTTCGAGCAATACTATCAGCTTTTGCCGCACGAGTTATACACTGATCAAGATTTACAGCTTAAAATCGATTCTGAATGGCCACAAATACCCATACTTGCAACGGGGTATATGAGAACAGATTTCGGGATATGGCGGGCCCATAGGAACGGGATTCGAACCCCCAAGCTATGGTTCCGAAGACTAGCGCCGCAGTAGCCATTCGGACATCGTGAAATCAATGAAATTGTCAATCTCATAAAAAAAAGAAGTCGCAAAAGCAACGATGTCTCCGAAATTGGACAAACAGCAGCAAATAAAAATACCCGATTTAATCCGTTCGTTTCTTGTTAATTTGAAAAATTAATCAAAGTGCTTAACTATTAGTGACGCTAAAACAAATTAGAAATTTTAACGTATGTCGATATCATGAAAAAAAAAAGTTTCATTTATTTTATATTGGTTGGCATGCATAACTTTAGGGACCCTAAAAGATTTAAATACACAAACAAAAAAAAGGGGAGAATTCGCAGAATGGGGACGGTTCAGTTTTAATAAATACCGCATCGAGAAACGTTTATGCACATTTCAAGAATACTAAACGCACATCATAAAAGTTTTAACATTTCAAAAAATCCAAAGGATGGCAGTACTACATCCGATAATAAGTTTATCGGTTTAATACAAAAAAAAACGTTAGCACAATAGGTATTAAAAAACCCTGAAAAAAAATTTTAAAATGTATACTCGAAAATTTAAAAACCGTTATTCAACATTGATATATTAAATTATTTTTTGTTTATTCGTTTATATAATAAATCACACCTACAAAAGCATCTGGATAAAAGCTTAAAATGTCGAAGGCGAAATCTAACAATCTGAAGTAAAATAAGTAGCAGTTTAATAAAGTAACATGACCTTTAAGAAACCGCCATGGGCTAAAGATGAGCACCGCACAGTTTTTCTGAAGTGCTCGACCTCAGATCGATACTCAACAAAGCCGAGTTTAGTTATTTAGGGGTGAAATCAGTGATTGATGGCATTTTAATGTCTGGTAAAGGTCAGAGAAAACCTTTTTTAAAAGGCTCCGCTTACGAGTAACAAATGGAGAGGCAAGACATTAATTAATATACTTTTATTAGACTCATTAAATGTATGTCAGATCATTAAGAAGCGCATTACAGCTTCTGTGCATGTCCTAGACAGTATAGAAAAAACTGTAGAGCCGAGAAAAGTTTTTCATTTTCTGGAACAAAATGCTGCATGACTGTATCCTTCGAAAACCGTAAAATTTGATACCCGAGTTCCCTCAACTGACTTTGAAACACACGTTTAACTAAAATGTATTTTCAAGTAGTTCTTACAACATGTTGCATCAGGCCTAGGTATATTTGGCCATAAAAAGTATTCTACAGCCACTACTAATTTATGGGATTTTGTAAACTATTACCCATTTCCTAAACCCCATAGGATTGCCAGGGTCCGAAGGTCAAATGGTATTTATGTAACAAATGAGGATTAATTTTACTCGACGTAAGCTTATTTGTAACAATGCCCTTAAGCACTACCCATAATCTCAACATCCCCTCAGACGACTTTAATGAATATACCTTACTGATTCACCATCTTTCAAAATACTCAAAACTTTCTTTCCCTCAGTTTATAGCCAAATTACCGAGTTAGCTCTATTTTTCTGAAAATAAAAAAAAATTAACTCTATACAAAAGGTTTCCTCTTTTAACCCGCACATACCAGCCACAATAATGATCCAAATTCCGTCTAAATTTATAATGATGAAATAACACACTGTAAAATACGCATTAAAAATGTTTAGTGTTCCGATCAGTTAGCGCCAAATGGTTAGTTTATCGCAGATAGCTTTAAATATCAATATTTCAGCAACCTCAGCCCGGATTTTAGCTACACTTTTTTCAAAAATTCTGTTTCATCCCTTTTAAGTGCCACTGCATTCTATAAAATATGGCGCTATTGTGCACTATTTTTGCCGTATCGAATTACAGGCAAACTTGAGGGAATAAAAAGACAGTTTTAGTCTCGTAGAGATTTCTTTATATTAAGGATTTCTATCAAATTTTGACCTGAATGGGTCTCTGCACAGAAAGAGTCACTTCGAAGCAGACAAAGCGCTGCAGAAAGGCTGCATATCAAGTTTCACTCACGCAGGTGAAATTTTTCAAAACGCAACAGTGACTAACAACAAGCACACGTCAATCCAGTTTGTAACCCAAATTGAAATCTTTTTCATTACGCGGCAATGCTAAAACCTCACCACCAATAACCCGAGGAGTTTAAAAAGAAAAAGAAAGAAAAAAACTTTACCGAGATTTAACCAAAAAAATACCCAGGTTTCGTGTACCATCGAAAGAAATGCCGCAGAAAATCTTTCATGTCCTTTCGGCGGAACAGAAGCAGCATGAAAAAGTGCCATGGCTCAGGCGCGACAGATGCAAGCATGTTCGCAAAGTCCGAGACTGCACAGATATGGATTTATGGCTGCGAGAACAAAACCGTAAGTATTATATCCAAGAAAATGTGAACGAGAGAAATCATAAGGATCGCATTTCACTCTTCTGTGACGCATCAATAATAAATGGACAAAAAGGAAATATTTTTTATATAACGCACTTCAAAAATAAATATATATTACCGGGGGGATATACTGGCTGGCGCAAGAATGACACACAACGCACAGACCACTAAATTATTCTGGAATAACTTCTTCCTCCCTCGAATAGAATGTGCAAAAGGAATACGAGTGAAAATACTTTCATTTAAAAGAATTGCATTTGGGGACATCTCACTCTAAATTTTATACAAATCACAAGACAGTGAATTTTTAAACACAGAGCTAGCCCATCAAAGGATGTAATAACATAGCTGACATCAAATGAAAATTAGGCATATTTTACCTGAAAATAAGAATTAAGAAAACTTCTCTGAAATTCAAATAAAATTACAAAGTACAATGATGAAATTTCTTCAGCTGCGAGAGCAAATTAAAATTACCAGAAATGATTATTAAAAAAAAAATTACTAAAAAGAACAGCAAGTTATATTAACCCTTTTCTCACGGGGTGGGATAGCATGTACCCTAAGAATACCCGTAGAGATTTATACACATATCCGCCCTTTTTACGGAACACCGACGATATATATATATATATATATATATATATATATATATATATATATATATATATATATATATATATATATATATAACCCCCTTAATGGCCGTTCTTACAAAGGGGGTATGAAATTTCCTGTTCTAAAGAGGGAATCGGAAAAATGAGCCCCGTAAGCTAAAGGTTAAATAAAATTAACTTCAATTCATCACAGACATTCAAAAATTTAATATACGTTTTTAAACGAATGGTGTTAATTATCTTTACAATATTTTACCACGAGAGCTACCCAAAACTTACGACCTGTTAGAAAAACTTTTTTTAAAATAATTTGAAACAGGTATATAAGCGACTTGTAGTAATTTATTTATGATTTTTCAACACTGTGCAGACCGAATCGAATTGGGAATGTGATTTTTTTTTAAATATGATTTTTTAAAAAATCATATCATCAAAATCTTCCATCTCTTTTCAAAATAAAAGCAATAAGTTACTTTAAAAATAAACATACATGTTAAAATTAAATTTTTTAACAAAAGTTTTTTTTTTTCAAGAAGAGCATTCTCCCGTGCTATCAATTCTCTAATTTTTCAATGCCAGTAGCAAACATCAGCTGGAACCCTTCGACATACAAATAAAATGGAACTCGATGAATTCAAAAAATATTATTTAATACATCTAACTTCATAGCTAAGCAAGCAACCAACCAACCACAATTTACATAGTTATAGTTCAATATTTGTTTGAAAAATGTTACAAAAGAGAATTTAATCGGCGTAAAATTCTTTTTGTCTCACAAACGCCAAATTTTACAACGATAAATGACATATCCCAAACGTCTTAGCACGTCAACAGAAAAATTTATTTATAGTTTTTAAGACTACTTTAGCTTTCAAACCGTAGATAAAACTTTATCCAGCCAATAAATCCCTATAATTCGCCACAAATAATCTTTCATGGAATTCTTGCATTTCCTTCATTCCTCCACGGAATCTGCATCACGCGTAACCTGTCCCGTGGTTTTAATTGATCCGTTATTTTAATAAATGTGTGAATATCGCGGAGCTTTTATTACATCGGTTTCCTGGGGGGGGGGGGGGGAATTAAGTTGCAGTTTCTTTGTGAGTTCATGCATTTCCATTATTCTCTAATCAGGCTTTGTTTCATACCAATGGATCACCCATTCAAAAGGGCAAGAAAAACAAATGCTTCATCATACTGATCGGGCTAACTTATTGGCCCAATTTTAATGACCGTACCCCCAACCAGCCCTGATTGACGTTTTCCGAATTTTCGGGCACTGGAATGTGAGGTAATTAACTAATTACAAGTGAACTGTGAAATCATCCCTCTGCATTTTTCCCAAATTTAATTAAGAAGAAAATGGCGGTAAGAAATTATCTCCGATATGCTTAAGCAGATGAGTTAGCTATTCTGATTAGAAACGAACGGTAATTTACACCTTCAGGTTTCTCGGAGAATAATTACTAGAATAAATGATGGTGTTCATCATGTGTATCATTAATGCAGAATTAGAAAATATATATGGATAAATGGTCGAGTAATTACTTTCGAATATGAAAGTATAATATATGGTACAGTAAGCTATCGTTAACTACTTTAAGACACATGCACTTTTTTAGACTCGGCGCAATTTTTAAAAGATTTCGAAACCGTTGACAGTTGTTAAACATAAATACGGGTTCGTGATTTCTGGATAAGACAGAATTTTGCAAAACAATCATTAAAAAGAAACGGAATATAAAATCAAGAAGGAAAATTGAAAGAAAAATGCATTCATACTTTACGAAAGTTGAATTCGCCAGTAGTGCATTACTTTTACGAAAGAAACTTCAGAACAAAATAAAAAAAGAAAAGAAAAATATAGACTCTACATTACATATCACGGTTGTAAAAGCTCTGAAATCATCTTGAAAAACTACGGTAACATTAAATGTACAAATAAATATAAAAGGGAAAAAACAGAGACTAATAATGCACGAAGAAGAAACTACGGAAAGCTGAAAGCTTTTACATGCAATGGAGAGGCATTTATTGATTTTTCGCGAAACAAATGATATTAAAAATGTAAAGGAGATATTAAATGGGGGGAAAAAGAACTGGGGAAAAATGGAGTATGAAATTTCGAAGACATTTGGAAACAGAATCTTCCGCATTTGTTACAAACAAGGCTCTGTTTTCGAACAAGGTTTCTGAAGTCAGTCTTTTTTTAAAATTTTTTTTTATTCTTGCAGAAAGGGTGCATAACGAAGTACAAAGCAAGCTCAAGAGATGTGTTTCGCGCGTAAGAATAGGATATAAATCAGTCGAAAGCTATCTAATGATGGTTAATTACTAATTTCACACACGCCAAAAGATTTTATAAACTTATCAAAGTGCTATTTGGTACCCGTCAAAATATGACGGCTGCCTAGTAAATAAAGGTACTAATTCACAAATTATACTCAACACATCATTGCCAAATGTTGAAAATCATAATATTAAGAATAGAGAAAACTTTATTGAACACGATAAAAAGAAATATGGTTACTCAACAGCGCGAAATAAACAAATTGCGCCAGGTTTAGTTCTATACCTCACAAACGCAATTAAAAATAAAAATGGCAGAGAGAAGGCTAGCGAGATTCCTCGGAATAAACAGATTAACGTGTTTATGCGGCCTCGGGCTGAGTATCTAAAGCCAGATTTAAACATAACACTGAGCATGCGCAGAAAGAAATTTTTAATTGTGAATTATCGCTAATTAATAGAAATTGCGGTTACAAAAACCAAATGTTACACATCTATAGATTAAAATCTTTAGTTTAAGACTAAAATGAAGCAAATTGATGCAGTAGTTTTCTCTCACGGACTGCCCAAAGAATCGGCTTAGCAACCTAATTATATAGATTTTACATTTCGTCAGAGAATGAAAACGCTATCACGTGAGCATAGAATAATTTAAGACTTTCGATAGCAAATGCTAATTTTTTAGAGGCCATTTGTAGTGCGATACATTATTTTCTGTCTCGAATAAGTTTCCGTCCACTTCCCAATAGCCATTTTCTAGGTGCCAGAGGGTTGGGGGTGAAAAATTTCCCAGTTAACGTTTAGGCTATCGATTGTCGAGGTGTGAGTCGCAAATACGTGCTTTGGGGGACAATTAGTGACTAAGATATTTTGCATATCCACCCTTTTAATTGCACTTTCACGCAGAGTGGCAATGATTCTTTTATTGGGTAATTCTGCTTCAATTGAGCTCTTTACCATGGGAAGCTAGGCAGGTCCAAGTCAGTTAAGTTTTTAAAGTAATTTCCCCACGATGAAATTTTAGAGGAATTACTAAACTAAGAATGTGGATTTTAAGAAGCTAATAAATGTTTTATAACCAAAAAATATGTATTTTGATACACAAGGAATTCTCTTTACATCCTCGTTTAGTATCGTGAGGTGAGGAATGGCACAATAATAAAAAAAAAAAAGAAAAACCCATAAATAGGGCATTTTTTGGTCAATATAGAGCGATTTTTTTTTTTAATGAAAAACCTTATTTCCTTATAGAATGGGGTTCTAACAAGACTATGAATCTTGATAGGGAAGTATAGGAGGGAAAAGAAAAGCAGATTACTGAAAATTTCTTGGCAAGAGCTTATTTAATAGAAAAGAATTTCTGAAAACGGCTCATATTGGAAACTTCCGCTAAAAATTGAGAGTTGAAGAAGAAACCGAATAGCATAAAGAGTTATATACCTCTTTTTGAAAGAGATCTCTAACATGAGCTGTAATAATGTTTCAGTATACTCTGTCGCGACCACAAAAAGAGTATAATCAAGAGACCTATAACTGAGAAGTTACTATTGCTGGATTACGATAAAACCTTTTTATAATGAGGTTTATGGTTACTCTTTGGAGTATTAATGAAAGAACTTCTAGAGCTCCGAAATCCTCGATTTAAGGACAATTTAATGACCCAGACACAGTAATTAATATTAAGGCCTCCCCTTCCCTTATCCTCCTTTTTTAGTTTTCATTAGGGTAAAACAAAAATATTGCACTTCCATCGAAATTATGGTTTTTAGTTGTTTTTTTAAGTGCAATTTAGATTTTCAACCACGAAATTATTTTTAAAATATAAACATAAATAATGTTTTAAAATATAACATAGCTGACATCAAATGAAAATTAGGTATATTTCCCCTGAAAATAAGAACCAAGAAAACTTCTCTGAAATTCAAATAAAATTACAAAGCACGATGATGAAATTTCTTACATATATACTTAAAATGACATACTAAATTTCTTACATACATACTAAAACATGAACAGGATTATCATGCTACAGAGAATTTCAGTTGGCCAAAATTAGTAAGATCAGTGTACAGAGAAAATATTAATAAATAAATAAAATTGAAAACTCCAGAATTGTTTAAGCTGCAGGATTGTGAAATACTTCATTAAACTAGAATTTTATCAATCAGGATTCTGCTTAGAAGAAAAATGAAACCTTATTTTAAAAAATCTAATTAAGAATGATACCCTCGATTTCTCTTTCGTAGGAACTTAAGTCAAACTCAACATTTAATAAAATTCGACACGAAATAAATGCTTCAGTTCTAAAATGATTCTTTTTAACACAACAGTAGGATGACTTAAATCCCCCTTAAAATCACGGCGACTAGGCCAAAGCCTTCAGGTTCAAGGCTGTAAACATGACCTTGACTACAATTCGTTGGGAAAAAAAAAACGCATTTTCGAAAAGCATCTGAATCAAAAGCATCTATTGTTAGTCATTCAAAAATCTCAATGACTAACAATGAAATATTGCAAGAAACAACAGCAATCAATGAAGGTAATTGCAATCAATAATCTTTTATATTATAAACCAAACTGCAAAAAATTAAAACACTATCCGTTAGATATTTTCTTAATCTTATCCACACTAAAATAACTAGGATTTAAATAACTCAGTAGTTTTCTTTTTTGGATTCAAAAATTTCATCCTTTCATTTAACTATTCAGAGGAGGGGAAAATGGCGATATTTTGAGAAATATTCTCCCTAAAATTAATCTACAAATTACAATTTCATTTTGTCCTAACGATACTTTAATGAAAACCGCGGGAGAGCGAAAAAATCGATTAATTTTTTTTTCTCTTCCTTTCTGCGCACAATAGGATTGATCGCTTTTGGTTAAAAATGGGGTTTAAGAGAAGTGCGTGCAAATACATTCAACTTTCATCAACCTGACGGACACGTTATAATACCCTTTAGTTCATTCTCATTACTGAGTTCAAGTGGGGAGGAAAAAAATTCTCTAATGCGGGGCACACCCAACTGATCGAACGTCCAAGGGGAAGGCCCATAGCGTGAGTCAGGCTGAATGCTCAATTTCCGTAGTGTCAGGAGCAGGTATTAAGTTGTTCTAAATTCGACCGCAGTGTAACAAAACGTGTGATTTGTAGACTATGTCCTCGAGCAAAATAAAAATTAGTTCAGGATTCGTCAAAACGGTTTAATTACTATATAAATAGGCAATGAAAAGAAGAAAAAAATCGTACGAGTTATATTTTACTCTTTTAAGAATAACAATACTGTAGAAACTATAACAAAATCAATTATAATTTGTCTTGTGATTCTGGTACATGCTTTGTGAAAAATAAAATTTCTGCATAAATACAGGGCGTCCCAAAAGTCACTAGACCACTTTAGAATGTAACTACCTAGGACAAGCTGAAGCGGCTCTCCTCATCTCGTGAGATTCATTTACAGTGGATCCCTTCCCATGTCAACCTTGCCGGTAACGACATTGCCGACACCCTGGCAAAAAGAGGTGCTGGCGAGTCTATAGATATGCTGAAATAAACTGCATATCTATAGACCATTGTATTTTAAAGATAACTGTCTTGTACAGTCTGCATTCGACATTCCCCCACCCGTGCACCATTGGTACCAGGGAAATCGCCCCGGTGGTTGTCTGTCCTTCCGGTGCAGCAGACAGGAGCAAACTACAATAACCCGTTTTCGTAGTGGCCACTCCAGAACATTGACTTATACCAACAAAGAAAAAGTGGTTCCAACTTGTACCAAGTGTTCCAAAGGCCAAGCCACTGCTGATCATATCCTTGTGTGCTTGGGACCTAAAAAGGAAGATCTTCTGGAGCAGCCATTGTTGGCCATTGACTTCGTGAGAGTGTGCGGTATCATGTATATAATCTAGCTCTGCTTGGTGACAGAGATCAGCAACAACAACAGAATGCAACTTCTTTTCAGTTAATTTTTTAAATATTTTGTTTCAGATTATTCATCTGTAATCCTTGGAAAATAATTATGGAGATATTCACGACAGAGCAACTAGTAAAAATAATTTTATATAGAAAACAAGCCATCAATTGTGCTAACCCAAACAGCTTATATTCCGTCATTTTGGGGGTCAGAAAACCACCATCTAAACAAGCATGCTCAACTTATTGCGATGGTTTCGAGAATAGGAGGCTGTAAAAGACAGAGTATACCGTAACAAACCCCGAACCATCTAGACCAGTGGTCGGCAAACTCATTAGTCAACAGAGCCAAATCTCAACAGTACAACGATTGAAATTTCTTTTGAGAGCCAAATTTTTTTAAACTCAAACTATATAGGTAGGTGCATTGTTAGTAATTAAATTAGGATACTTCAAAGCTGGCCTTTGCTAAAAACGTCCTCAATCTGAATGAGGTACGTGCTCTGAGGTCGACTCCTTCCAACTCTTCCACCAACACTCGTTTTGTATACTTATTTCGTCTATCTCCATTCGTTCATCCTCTCTGTATGTCCAAACCATCTCAACATACCTTTCTCAATCCTCGACACTACATTTTCTTTCACTCCACAGAGCTCCCTAAAATTAACGTAATAAACTGTACTTAAAGTTTTATGTCTTAGTTAAACTATAGGTATGTTGAATAAAACTTGATATCATACTTAATATCGATATTATTTATAGATAAAATTAAATTGTAAAGTATCCATAAAATTAAATCATAACAATGACAGACAAACACTAATATGAACAATGGCCTCGCATCTCCTAGTTCAGGGATGGCGAACCTTTTTCTAACGCGTGTCAAAAAATGTCTTGAATCCGTAGAAATTAAAACCGCGTGTCACTTAAAAAATTTTTTTTCGGTCTTTGGAAGACCTTCGGAAATTAAAAAAATTATACGATATATATTTAAAACAAAACCAAATCTAACTTTTTATTATGATTTATTTAAAACTATCAATATCAGGATGAAAATAAGTACAAGAATGATCGAACTTAATGTGACACTTGTTGTTGTCTTTCGGACCATAATTTATTTATACGCGGTTCAATATTTGTAACTTTTAATCGTACACACTCAGCGGACAAGTCGATGCCGAGGCGATTTATATTCTCACTTTTAATAAAATTCATTGTCGAAAACATCTGTTCGCAAACGTAGGTTGATCCAAACATTGTCAAAGGAGCACTTGTTAAGTTTTTCATTGACATTAGCGAATTAGGCAACGAGTTCCATTCAGTTAAAATAATATTTTAAGTGCTTGTTGTTAAAATATATTCGTCACAATTTTCCATATCTTGTAATTTTTTTTCTAAGTTTACGTTTAGTTCTGCAAATTTATTCCTCCGTACAACACTGTTGTGAAGTTCAACCATTTCCGTTTTTAAGTTATCAATTTGACGTCAATCGAAAGAGGATAATTTAAGTTTACTTCATTTCACGAAATTGGGACAATCTTTCTTCAAATATTTCTTTTGCATTCGCTAGTACTGAAGAAGAGTTTTTTAAGACTTCTGTTCGGCAAAAAGAGGAAAAAATTAATTTCAAACAATTATTTTTTAAAAATTATTTCTAGTACAAATTAGATTATAGATCTGTCAGTCCGACAAATGAAATTTAAAATTTGAAAAGTTAAAAAATGGATCTTAAAACAATGTGATCGTCTCGCGTGTCGTCTAAAATTGCTTCGCGTGTCACTGTGAGACCCGCGGGTCACAGGTTCACCATCCCTGTCCAAGTTGATTAAATGTCTGCGCACAAAGCGCGTCTGGATGAATTTCTCTAAAAATAGCAACAAACCCGTTTCTTACGACGGTCATACTTTTCGCCCCATCTGTTGAAATTAAGATAATTTTATCGAGTAGAATATGATGTTTTTCAATTCACTCAATTACAGCATTTGCTATATCCTCTCCGCTTGTTTGACCTTTGAGTGACAATAATTCTAAATGTTCTTCTTTAGGACCTGTAGATGAAATAAATCGCACAAAAATTGAAACTAGCTCTGTATCATTTATGTCAGAAGACTCGTCAACTGCTATTGATAAAGCTGAAACTAATTTAAGATCTTAGACTTGCTGGTTGGTTATATTCGAAGACCATTTTGACTAGTCTAGTGTTTTCTACGGAGACACGCTCTTGGAAGTAATACATTGTAAAACACGATGCTAAGATACGACTTGACGATACGCGTTGACATTTAATCTGTCTAGAAATGTTTTCTCATTAAGTCGCTTCAGAGTACTCACCTAAAGATAGACACATAAACACCAACTAAGTATGTAAAAATAGAAATAAGAAAACGTCATCACGAAGTTTCAATCTCACTATACGTGCGCGCCCGCACGTGGTATTTTGTGGAAGAGCCACACTCAAGGGGCCAAAGAGCCACATGTGGCTCGCGAGCCACGGTTTGCCGACCACTGATCTAGACTAACATCCGTGAAGAAATTGAAGGAATACGCCGAAAAACATTACAACTGATGGAACACTCCTTGGAAAGATCCCGCCATTGTGAAGAACAAAATGATGGCTGTTTGAAAGACGATAATTTACGAAAATGGTCCAAAAAGATTTCCGAGAAGTGTATTTATTGATTATAAAATAATAAATGCGAATTTTTAATAAATAATGAACTATTCTATTTTAAAATGGTCACATTACTTTTAGGTCACCCCGTATATGCACTATATTCTATACCATAGTAGTAGGTTACATAAGAAAACTGCATAAAAAATATAATAACTGAATTGGCTATTTGGAGAAGAGATCAAGTCAAATGGACATGTTCCCGTTTCCAAATAACCCATTCAATTAATTAGAAGGCGGTAAAGAAGTAGTATCTGTAACCTCCCACAATGTAAGTCGCTAAAGATAATTGTTTGGATTGTAAAGATTCCCTAACTCCTCATTAAGTGCCAGAAACTGGAAAGGTACACATAGGTTTAAGCTCAGGGAAATAATATAGAAAATACCAACTGCTGCTATTCTCTTATGGGGTTCTTTGGATTTACAGTGTCAACTCTTTTTTTAAGTAATTGCAGTAAATAGTAATTTTTAGGTAATTGCGTTTTTAAGTAATTTGAGAGATGCAAAAATATTTATAATATTTTAGTACAAGTAATTTGAATACTTCCTCTAGTTTTTTTTAATTATTATTCATTTTTTAAATTTTTAACAAGACTTATTTAACATGTAAAATAATAGAACACTGTGCACAACCATAAACGTCATTAAAAATATAAAACCTAATATATACATTACGATCCCTTTCATGAATTAAAATTAAAACATCTTTGAAGGCTTATTTCTCAAATGCAGTAATTTCAGAAGCACCTGTGTCTTTTCAAATAATTATTTTATTATGTGTATAAAAAGTGAGAGCTAATTGCCGTAGATAATTTTTATCTCTCGATGAATACTTCCTAATACAGAATAAATAACGAAAAATAGTAGTGTGTTACCTTTAAATAAGTATATCATAACTTTAAGCTTTGAATCTCTCTATTAAGGGTTATTCACCCTCCCCCCTCCAAGAAATATTTCTATTACGCGCAGGCAAGCTAATAATAAACGGTATATTCGTATAAGCTTTCCAGTCATCTCTGCTGACGATATGGGATTTCCACCACATCTTTCAATACAATTTCCCATAAAACCGGAGAGCAGCGGATAATGTTTCTTACCCCACAGGGAAGATTCATTATTTCCAATCCCCTAGGGCGCTTTTCCGAGGCAATTTAGTAGAAGCAGAAACTAAGCAGCACCGCCGCGTGGATATATACCGTGGAACTACTAAATTACCATGACTGAAAAACGAGTCGCGGTGGTTGTCATAGCAGATACCATGAGCTAACTATTAAAATTAATGTCCTCCCCCCAGGCTAATCGAACTCTTCATTAAAATATGTAAATTTTTAAAGGAATCCACAGAATTTGTAGCGGCGGCAAATGTTATTAACGAGTAATAACTAACATGTATTTTTGACAAATTGAGAGGTCGACTACAGTTTATAAATTATATAGCTTAATATTAATAATAATAATAAAGTAAAGGCAGTGGAGGAAAATGAAATAGGTCAATTTCCCATGTTCCTTACGGTTGACTAAATTTGTTAGCCTATAACAAATGTCTATTAATTTTTGGACAGCTTGCTCTAAATTATAATCGTATTTAAACTGAAAATACAAGGTTATATTAAGTTTTAAGGCAGAAAAGTTTAAGGTATGGCTCCTTCCTCCTTATGACACTTATTCGGAAATCTAAATACCAAAAGTGTACAGGATGAATGAAACTTAAAAATATACGGCATAATCTTCTTTGATGAAGTACACAATACCATTCCAAAATCGCCATTCTTATATTTGCAGAGTTATGTCAGGAAGACAAAACTAAGACGTCTAAACCAACCTAACACTAAGGCGACATTTCATTTTCGTATAATAAAAAAACCTTAAATAAGCAACATGCTACATCTCTTGGGTGAAATTTTACAGCTAGTCCTCAATCCAACAAAATAAGACGAAAAATAGTTCGTCGTCTAAATTAAACTGTGAGAATACTGCTAGACTGATAAATACTTAATAAATATCAAAATAAAATAATACTGACTTCTAAAACATCCAGAATTAAGACAAAAAAACGTAATTTAATCACCGAATATTCTAGCTAATATGACAACAGAAATCTTATTTCAGCAACAATTTTAAATTATCGCGAGGGTTTAAAACTATTTCGTCTTATATACACACACACACAAAAAAAAAAAAAAAAAAAAAAAAAAAAAAAAAAAAAAAAACCATTTTCTGGACGTTTATTCAGTTTTTATTTTTTTTCCTTTTCAACTTCAATCAACTACTTTTTCTTCCTCTGTTGCCGTTCGTCGAAATCTATTTGGGATATGACACATCATTTTCTTGACAGCATATGTGCTTTTTTAAACAATTCAGAAAAGGATGAAATCGAAAGAGACATTCCAGAGTTAGTATTTTTTTAAATTAAAACTTTTCGAAGCAGATTTATTTTTTTTAAATCACGAAGGTTCTTTAAGTATGGTTACTTAAGGCTTATCAAAAATAAAATGTTTGAAAAAATTACGGAAATTTAAGATATTAAGGCACATCAGCAAGATTTTACTTCCAAATCGGTAACTACGTCGGAGAGCACGTCAGGACCCATTTAATTATTTATATTTCTGTACAGGAAATGGCATCAAGTAGAAAATGGCAATTTTTGAACGGCATCAAAAATGCAGCATTCATCCTTGATTTTTTTTCCTTCTTTTTAAAAGAAGGTGAATATTTCTCGAGAGGCAAATAAAAATATTAAGCAACAGAATTTGCAGGGTGGAAAAAAACCGCCGTTGAAAATTTATTTTAATTTATCAAGAATTATATAATAATAATATTCTTCTACTAAGAATTATATATTAATACTATTCTTCTATTAATATTATTCCACACAATAGCTCCCAAAAATCCCTCTTTGGGTGAGTCAAATTTGATTACAAAATTAATCAATCGCGCATTATGTTATTCCACAAACGTCCCGTTATGCTCATGAACACGTATCTAGCTACCTGCGCTGAGACATATGGCAAATAGGATCACGATGATCATCATTATTAAAAAAATAAATAAATAATATATCCTAATAGCACCACATTTTATATCAAGGAAAGCAATTGTATGTAACCATTTCAATGCCACTCTTTACAGAAATCGAGAGATACCTCTGTTAAAAAATAAATAAATAAATAAATAAAAATAAAATTAAATAAAAGGGGGTGCATTATGTAATACTGCAAGATTCCAAAAGAGACAGAACTGAAAACTTCATCATTCGGAAAAATATGTATACGCTTTAAAAAACTTTCCAGCCCCATATGAAGTTTATTATCGCCTTATACTAAAATTTAGATATCATCAATATTTTTTTTTTAATTTCGAGCACTTAACAAATGTGGTCACTCGCCTTAAGATTAACAAAATCAATACGCGAATTTTGTGTCACATAGAGAATCTTTAAACTTTTAAAGGAACTAAATAAACAATTAATCTCACGCAAAGCGTTTCCAAACAGTGTCTATAAATACTTGCAAATTCAGCAAAGATTACAAGAAAACCCCTTTTGTATGCTTATGCTAAACATCTGTGCTGAAACAATGTAATATTATAAAAAAAATAATTTTAACATTTCATAATATGAAAATTACTTCAACGACCGAATCGCATTGCATTTATACTTTTGAATTTTAAGTCTCAAAATCATAAATGCTTACTTAAATTCTAAAGCTAAATATAAATTTACATGAAAAACAGTCGCCAATGTATATTCCCCAAAAATACAAATTTATATTATTTTCAAATGTTCTTTTATGACAAAGCATGACATATTAATTTTTTAATTTCCCTTTTAAAACAAAATAGATTATTTTCATTAAAAAATTAGTGTATTCAATAATTTCACTTTTAAATCCACATGTTGATAATTTTACAGACCTAATTTGCAGTTGTTAATTCCGTACTTGCACTATTCAATTCCTCGCACAATTAATCTCCTTAATGGGCTAAAAAAATTGTTTATGACAAAGAAAGAAATACGATAGGCAAAGCGTAAAATTGTTAAGTGGAATAATTACGAATTTTTTCATACAGACAGAATAAAACTTGAATACTAGTACTGAAAATATAAAAACAGCGTGTATTAGATGAAACCAACCACAATTAACCTGCTTCCCATACATGCTCCAAGTATTCAAGAATTTAGATTCTATGGGGAATGCAATACGTAATTAGACAAATGCGGCAGACAGACTGAATTAACGAAAGAAATAAAAATTAACCCTCAGTAAATTTCATGCCCTGTGCACCTACCAGCACCCGACTTTATCTCACGGACTGCCAACGCTTCGCGACACTGAAGAAGGACTTCCACTAACAGACAGCCCCCGGAAAACTGCCTTGCGTGATATAAGCTCGATTAAGCTTATTGACGGGAGGCCGATCATGTGAACTTAAATCGAATATCCAGGCAGCACTCCCCGAAGGAAGAAGGGGAAACTTGTCTTCTATCATCCCGCTGCAGTCCAATCCCATAACCGAAAGGGAGATTTTGATTTTATTGCTCACCCCACCGAAAAGATCGGAGCATCCCCTTTAATATTTCTCCCAAAGGAATACTCATAAAGCCCTCTTACCGACTAGGGGTACACTGCCATCTCATAACAGCAGTGGAACTATGGCAGTCTTTTAAGTAAGACAGATGGCAGAGTACCAATACAGGTCAAAGTAATGAATTTTTTCGTTTTGTCGCGTACTGGGGATAAATCTGCCTCAGGACAGAAGACAGGATTTTTTTTTTTTTTTTTTTGGTGTGTGTGTATATATATATATATATATATATATATCAGACAAACGCATAGTTTTTTGCAAAGAAAGTGATCGCGTATCCATCTTACCCCCAAGAACAAATTTTACATTAGTGAAGGTTTTAAAGGTTAATTACTCGCCGAAGAGAAGATATAAAATTTTGTAGGGAATAAACTGGATAATCATGCCTTGTCTGAAATCCAACAACAACACGTGTATGTTCTGAAATTTTTCAAAAGCACATTTTAATTTTAAAAAAAAGTGACTGGACATGGGCTAATTTTCTTAGCAAACGCTTTTGCTCGAGGGGTATAAAACTTACGATTTCGAAATCTCCCGCCAGCAAGCAGCCAAAAATTCAATTAATATATGCTCTTGAGCAATCCGTATAATCCCCCCCCCCCTCGAATGCGGAGGCGCTTGTCTTCTGATGGTAGGTACTTATTCTGACTTGGACCTTGAAGATCCGCGAAGTCTTGCTGACTACTTTTTTATAACGGGAGCACCGTATTAGGTGAGCCAGCATTGCTCCCTGTGGGTGGACATCGCGATAACGACCATGCCTTACTCGGGATTCGAACCCAAGCCCACAGTATGGAAGAGTAGGTCACTATTCACTATACCATGTGCGCGGCTGCCCTCGGGTTATATACTAGGGGGGGGGAGACAGGGAGTAGGGGCAGGTTTTTTCCTCCAAGATCTTAATAAATAAATAAATGAATGCAATGGGACTACCAAAAACCCTTTTTTGAAGACAAGACAAGCGTAGAGCCCACTGTCAGCAGAAGAACTCAGGTATTAGAACAGTAGACTATGGCAGAAAACTACTTCTTACTCACTAAATATTTGCAAGTATTCGCTTGGCTGGTGGCAGCATACGGCCATAAGTTCAAGGGTTAGGTTAAAATCTTAATACATTACACACGCGAAGGTGGTAAGGGCACCAGCCTACTAGCGCCTTCTATCGCGAATAATAGCCCCTTTGAAATGCTCTCTATTCTAAGAAATGAAAAATATCAAGCAGAGAAAAGTTGCCCTTCTATTTAAAAAAGCTAAACAACTGCTGAACAACGGATAAACTACATTTTAAAAAAACCTTTGCAAAGATAGCGTTAGGTAAAAATACGTACAGAAAGATTTTTAAAAAAAATTATGGGAGACCATTACAATAAAACGGTTGTTAAATACATGAACCATTTAGAAGGCAAAATAAATAAAACAAGTTAGAATGTGAAAAACCAAGCGTAACAAGTCATTTCCACCAATAAATTTAGAGTTAAAAAAGTTTTATTTTCAAAGTCGACCTACATAAAATTTATTTTAAATTAAGAGAATTTCAAAAATACCTTATTGTTAATATACTAGAAATATTTTACAAACTCATCCTTTCGTGAAAAAAGTACAGTTTAAATTAGTATATCCTAACAAGATATAACAGCAGAAATACACCATCCATAGTATTTTTGGATAATATTATAATGAAAACATACAAACTGAAAATTTTAGACGTCCAGGCAATAAATTTTAAATACAACTATTTTTTTAAATCGAATTACACAAACTTGCGTTAGGCAGGGAAGAAAACCAAAAATTATTCTCAACTACAAACTATTTCCGGTATACACCATTCTAGCATCCCCATGCTAGAATGGTAAATAAATTTCGAACCATCAAATATCGCATAAAAATGTGTCTCGCGCGCTCACACAGAACTAATATTATAAAATAAATTGAAATAAACAATATCCGATGTGCTTCCCTGCAGCTACCAAATCAACCTTGGGTATTCAAGTCTCTGGGAGGAAATCCACCAATCGAAGAGGTGGATTTTATTGCTCACCCACCAAGAAAGATAGTCTCTGCAAACCTCCCCAGGGTGCATTTCTAAAGCTATCTTCTCAATCAGCAGTAAATTCCAAACCAGGAAAAACGTCAATACTAAAATGGTGCGGTAAGGTGGAGGACTCTTACGTTCTATCTGGAGGAAATATAATTTTCCGATAGGAGTGTCGTTTCTTTAAAGAAAATGGTACCATCATCTCAGAATACGAATTAAATTTGATAGAAACTACGCCTTTTGGAGAAATCGATAAGATTTGTCGTCGGATTTTGTTTTCTTCCGGACTCTTCCGAGTTGCTTTTGATCATTTTAGTTCCAAGTAAATGTTTGCGATCGAGTATCATTGCGTGGTTGGCCAATAAAGAGATTGGAAGTTTTGCAGCGTCTATAAATGGGCTTGACTGTTAAATTTCACTCTTTATTTCAGAGAAAAATATAATAACAAGGCTTAAATCCGGCCATCTTTTAGAAGCGGGATTTTACTTCTGATTCTAAATACAGTAACCACCGCTTATAGTGATCAGTGGTTATAAGAATCAACAGTTTATAAGAACTAATATCGAAAGAGCAAAAGTAAATGCATTATTTCCATGTTAAAATTTTAGCTTTAAAGAATCAATCCACCGGTTTTAAGAATCAGCTTAGAATCTTCGCTTTCCTTCCACTTTTCCGCCAGGGCGCTGGCATCGGTAGAAGAGTCCGTGGGTTAGAGTCCCACTACTGGCATGGACGTCTGTAGCCGTTCGGAATCAGGTTTAAGCAGTAGGTACCGGTCTAATTAGCCCTCGTGTGGCAGAAGTTGACCGTGGCGCTCCAAATCAAACCTTTCATTTTTCCGAAAATGCCACATAAAACCTCAAAAGGCACGAAGATCTTTCTTTAAGTTTTGAAAAGAAAGACTGCTAAGACGTTGGGATGGAGTACAGCCGTAAAATACATCCCTTTCTTTGTTAGACATTACATCAGTTTCCCCGTAAACACTTTAGCTTAAACACTGTCCTATTATCTTGTCCCAGGGGCATCTCTGCCCCCTTCAGATAATTAATGTAAATTAAAGAGTATTTAATGGTAAATTATCTAATATATGTATAAGTGCGCGCGTGTGTGTATGTGCGTGCATGTCCAAATACCGAACTTTCGACTATAAGAATCAACCGCTTATAAGAATCAAAAACAGTAATAACAAGCGTCATTCTTATAAGCGGAAATCACTGTACCTTTAGTTACGAAAGTGAGGTATATTCGGCATTTGGTAAAAGGTTAAAATATGGCAGAGCACCATACGCACAGGATATCGAAGAGAAACATCTTAAACGGATGACAATGAAAAAGTATGTTGTGCTGTAAGGAAAATACTCGTATTTCAGCAAACTATTTACAAAATATCAACTGAAGTTAACTGAAAAATATATTTTAAACATTTCGCAGATATCATCGCAAGCAAGTACATACACTACACACATGCCAAAAAAATTTTAAAAGTAGGAAAAAAGTACAGATGGGTTTACATTTCGTAATTACTGCAGGTTTCATTAGAGAAGCTAAGTATATTCATGAACTAGATTTTTTTTTAAATTCGACAATGGACCATGAAAAACACTTTATTTATCAACCAATTGCTACGAAATTTAGTATACTTATACAGCGTTGTTTAGAGATGAAAATTCTAAATTTAAAAAAAATATCAGAATGCAATTGTTAATTAAGATATTAATTAAAATTAGTTTGTTAATTACTCTATTCAAAAATGCTTCATGCGCATCAATTTTTGTCTGAGATAATTAATTTTCTTTCTTAAGCTAGCTTTATATAGTTATAATAAAAGTTACTAACGATATTTGATTTACAGTCATATTTATAAAAACTAGAAAAGAAATCGATAAAAATAGGTCATTTTATGCAAAATTTTATCAAAAAAATTTTTTGATTGTAAAAATTTAAGTTGTTTTAAAATAGTATAATGAATTTATTACTAAGATTTATCCTAACATATATAAATAATCATTTTATGAAATTTTATGAAAATTCAAGAAAAATTATGATGCATAGAACATTTTGAACTTACCGAAACGACATGAAAACTTGTTTTGAGAAAATAGCATTTAAAGTTTTAATTTGTCAACAGATCCATTGTAACAGCCGTTTGAAAAAATACTTATAACTCGGTTAATAATGATCGGATCAACATACTTTTTTTTTAATTTAAAGCTGATGAGTTGCAGAATCATTTTCTGAAAAAATCGTTTTGGGGACATATTTTTGTCAATCTAAAGGTCCATTGTCGCCTTAAATCTTCCATCAATCTGGGGTGACTGAAAAGTTAACTACTGCACGAACAACAGTGTAAATATAATCATATAAGATTATGACGGTGCGACTATTTCCTTGAAAAGAAATTGAAAAGACTATCAACATATATCACCCAAAGGCTATTTATCTTCCTTATGTGTTTTGACACAGCCCAAATTGATTCTTATCTTTCGCAATGCAACTTCCTTAAAGGTGCCACCAACGCAACAAAAACAGGACGAGTTCGTGTTACGTAATTTTCAGAACCAACAGCTCTAAATGTCCTCTACTCACTTCAGGTAATATTTCGCAAGTTCCATCTCGACGCATTGATAATGTTCTGGACTGAGAAGCCCCTTTATATACTTTGAAATACACAGAAGTTGCACGGTTCACCAAGGTGACTTTTCTTTTCACCGATACGTACTTTAAATTAAAATAAGAAAAAAGAAGAAAAAAATGTACTCCGGTATTGAGAAAGCATTTTTACACTTTGGGCATTTTCCCCCATTAATAAAATTGCAATATTATCTTTAAATTTAAATTATTCGGGGGGGGGGGGGAGTAATCTAGTATAGTGTGCTTTAAACGCTCATAATTCCTTTGGTGGACGGAATTTATAAAATGGATCCCCTTGCAAGGTGCAGAAAAGTTCAGGCTGTCTGAAAAATACCATTTTACCATGTTTTTATTATTAACTCGTTTTCTTGTTTGTGTGTTTGTCGAGTACAAATCTTGCAATCAATTTTTTACTAACTTCCCGACAAGCTTGACATTTGAAACTTTTAGAATATATCAGAACACGATGACAATGCATTCTTTTAAAACTTTTAGCCATCTTTTAGCAGCCTTGAATTCGTTTTCAGTTAATTTTGTTGTTTGAAAATTTCTTATATTTGCTCTCTTTCAGGGCCGCCCAGAGGGGGGGGGGGCAACTGGGGCACTTTGCCCCAGGCCCCAAACTGCCGGAGGGGCCCCAAAAAAATTTTTTTAATTTATTTATTAGATTTCCTCCGAAAGAAAATTCTGAAACTTGTACCGTACTTCAAAATTCAAAATAATCTCCCGAAAAAAGGGCCCCCCCCAAAAAATATAAAAAAATTATTCGATTAATCAGATTTCTCTTACTACAAAATAGCCTTCTCAAAAGTAGTCTTGGGGTCCCCAACAGAAGTTTGACCCAGGCCCCGTTAAGTCTCTGGGCGGCCCTGCTCTCTGTATTACGCATTTGATCATTTTCTTTCAAGTTGATGGGATGGATAATTCATCAAAAAATTTTTAAAGTATTTATTAATACATAGAATTGTCAAGTTTATATGATTCAACAGAAAATTTAAAAACGTGGCATATGAAAAGTTCTTTTTATCTTGTAATTATTTATTTGATTATCAACATTTACGCAGCTGTAAATAGTGGACACATTTTCCCCATAGGTTAACATTGAGGTGAGCGTATCCATTTGGATTAGTACACAGCAGCTTTAAGCTTAAACTTTAACAGAGAAAGAAAAAAAATCTATTATCGCAAAAACACTATCTAATCTGACAGACTGAAAATTTTATCATATTACTTACCGTAATATCGGAAGTAATGGCTGAAAAATCAGCCATTCTTATTCCAAGAGGAAAGATGGGTATACTGGCGATGAGGAGGGGGAGGGGATTAGTGAATTCTTTATTCCCTGCCCACACAAAATTGAGATGGGCGTGACGCGTATTTTCCGTTCCAAAACTTCCTCCAAAAGGAAACCCCACACCAACGCAATCACAAAAGCGTATTTTTATTTAGTAACCCCTCAATCCTACATCATGAATTCTCCCATCCTCCCCGGGGAGGCTTTCGAAAGCAATCTTCCTGGGCGGCAGTAAAAACCCTCAGAAAACGCAGGCAAGTAATAAGGCGTGTTTTAAAATGGACTTCCGCAGAGTACATGCTGACGAAGGGAAGATTCTGGTCACGGTCTTCCCTTATTTTTCGAAATAAATAAAAACTTTTTTCTGTGCGAAGGAGAATTCTGCGCATCCAACATTAAAACACGGTCTTAGAGATGGATAGATAAAAACGCCGTTAAATGAAATTCACTTCCTGAGAAATAGAATTTCGCGCTCCTGGTCCATTCCCTGTAAAAACTCTTCCAGGCGAATTTTTCTATGATGATCAAAACTGTTTTGTTTTTATTGATTGATACAGAAAATCATGCACGAAATCCGGTAGGGTTACGGACAGGAAGGTGGGAAAATCGGAACAGGTGTCTCTGCCTGTATAAAAACTTTGGTTAAATCGACTGATGCTTTTGGTTAAGGGGGCACAGAATCTTGAAGCTCGACGAAATGACGATAAATATGGTCTAATTCTAACCACAAAAACTCAATACTAGAAAAAGAAATTTTCTTTCTTAATACATAAAGTACATATCTTTTAATATGTCATACATAAAAATGAAATTGTTAATCTATAAATAATTTTCAAATTAGCAGTTTAGAATTTTATATGATTAACTGCTAATTTTGAGTTTGTGTGCAGCTTTACTTTTAACCTAACAATAGGAAAATGATAAAACTACACTCATATGTATATTTCATGGTACTCTACATTTTAAAACCAGAAAAATGTGCAATTCTGGAATACTTTTCTTCTATGTGGGAAAATTATGCAAATAATTGTGATAATTTTTCAAGTTTTCCAATTTTTAATTTAAATAATATTTATTACAATTTATTTGGTTTTGTCCAAGGATAATGTCTCTGTGCCTGCTGTATTGGATATCAAATAAAACTATTTGGTTGTACATTACAGGTAAATATATTACAAGTGTATTCTGACCATTAATTATTTTCTGTAAGCATATATCTCAATTTTATGATGCGCACAGCACTTAATGATTTTTAATCACCAGTTAATCATATAAGATTCTAAACTACTGATTTTAAAATTATTTATAACTTCCATTTTTATATATATGACATATTTAAAGACATGTACTTTATATGTATACAGAAGGAAAATTTCTTTTTCTATAATATTATTTGAGTTTTTGTGGTTAGAATTAGACAATATTTATAGTCATTTCGACGAGTTTCATGGTCCTGTGCCCCCTTAATAAATACCATACAATTTACAAAGACTTTGATAAAAGGTCACAAAACACCGCCTTATGTCAAGGAAATATGGCGAAAACATCTACGTTTGTATCATACTGTTTGTTACTGATATGGACATTTGAGCTTAGAATATGCAATTACTCGTATTTTTTTTAAATAATTATACTTTAAAAAATTGCCTAAAATTATATCTAAGCATTATTCCTGTCAGTATGTCCAAATAATAATAATAATAATACACCATGTTTTGGTAATTCTATTACTAACAGGGCATATATACGATCAATGGCAAAATATATTGTTTAGCTTCAGTGTGAATCATGCTTGAAATGTAAATATTTGTTCTTTACAAACTGAAAACAAAGGAGAGTTACGTCAGGCAGAAAAATATGCGCCAGATATTAAAGTTTTCAACCTCATATGGAGTTCTCAAAACCAAACCTAAGAATATGCGCTATTGTCTTATCATGATTGCAGTTTAGTAGGTGTGCAATTATTATCAAAGGAAAATATGAAAAAAAAAATCATCCTCAAGGCTTCTCTTTCAAAAATAGTTAAGACACGCCAAAGTACATATTCTATTACCATATTTACTCACCTAATAAATAAGAGGCTTAATCCATCTGAGTTATGACGCAAATCGGAAAGTGCCAAGTTCGGGGTAGCATCATGGCAAAGGTCCAAAACCGTGGCTTTCAGCCTCGCTGGCTGACGCATTTATTGAATATGCCGACATAACCAGGTAGTTAGAGCGTTAATTGCACTGCGATGTTTCCGAGTGAATTAAAATTTCTTTAATATTTTTCACACACCGATTGGCAATACGCTGGGTTTCACATTCGCTGCTGTTAGATTCAGTTCCGCACCTTGAAATTAAAATTCGACGGCAGAGCGGAGACGTGTATGTGAATTTAAAGTATAAATCATTAAAAACCTCACATACAGATACAACAACAAAAATTTAATGAATACATCAAAGTTTCCAGCTAAACTATTACCAAAATAATCAAAATAAATATAAATAAACTTAACGCAGACAACGTTAATGAAAATATCTAATTTAACAACAAATGCACAAGAGATGTAACGTACAAGTACGTACGTACGTAATAACCAACTAACCATCCATTGCTACAAATGAACCGGTTCTTCTTTCATCCTACTATAAACCACCAACCTCGCTATGAAATTTATTTTATTTTAATCGCATGCAGAAGGGTCGCACGGGTCATCTAGTATTTTGATAGGTATATAAAGATATTTTAAATTTTTACTTAATAAAGATAAAATATATATATGCAATATATATAATAATAATATATCCATTCTATTTTAATGTTACCTTCGGACCATATGACGCATCCCAATTTTAAGTCTTTTTATGTTAAAAGGTGCGCTTTATGGTCCGAAAGATACGGTATGTCTTTGCTAATGTAAGTTTAACATCAAAATGCCTTCGAAGTCGAGTACAATAAAGAACAATGAAATTTTTTTTTTAAATGTTTAACATTCCCGTAAATAATTAACGATATTTTTTAACATATTTAATTCATACTTTCTTCAGGCATTTTATCATGATTTTACCTTCACAGCTACAGTTATCTCCAAGTTCGCTGAGAATTTCCGTGAGAAGAAATAACCTTAAACTTCTTCCTGGGATGAAGAAAAGCTTGAAGGAACACAAGAGTTAAACCACACTGATGAATAAAAAATTAACCTGCACGATTGAAAAAAAAAAATAAAAATGCACGAATTCATTTATAAATCCCTGAACCGCGAGAAACTCTCTGCCTAAGAGGTTGATAAAGGAGCCAACGGCATTTAGGAGAATTAATGATTTAGCAGGAATAAATGGGTTTCGTTATGTTTGGCTGGGGGCTACATGAGCTGAGTTCCGTTTGTGATATTACAGACACAAAATACATTCCAATATCACTAAAGCTGTATTCGATTCATTGTATTATCAGAATTAGACATGCATAAGTTGCAATTATGGAACTTTTACACATTAGAAATAGTTTCTGCTATTATATGAATGTGTCTGGCACAATCAATATGAGAAGATGCCTGAAATAAATTACCATCTTTTTTTAAAATCTTTTCAATTACGAAAAAAAAAAAAATCAGGTAGTCTCTTCTAACGAAACTACCGCGGGTTATTAACGTAGGATTACTTATTGTTGCTTACCTCTTTTGTATGTATATATGTATGTATGTATATAAGTACGTATGTGTATTACTTGCTTACTGTTACTTACACACACACACACACACACGCACGCATTGAAATCTCGATCGATCGTTCTCCGAATCATCATTTTCCCGTATGTGTCGTTTATTTCACCCAGTCCCTACGATCATATTGCTTTGTTATGTTCCCGCATTTATCATTCAGTTCAGTCGGTCCCTTGAAAAACGATAGATCGAGATTCCACTGTATATGTCAAAATTTTGACGCATTTTGGTATTTTTCTGTGTAACTGTTTACTGCTTGCCGAAGCAATTCAGACTGGGTTTGGCGCGCTGCCAAAATTATAACTCGCGACGCAGGAGATATGAAATTTTGCTTTCCGGAGGACCGTTATGGAGTAACGTAATCCTACGTTCAAATATACCAGACTCCAAAAATGTTTCACAATTTAAAAATAAAAAAAATATGGACCATGTCTTAAATGAATATCACAAACAATACACAATTATAAATAACTAATAAGCCTAAGAAAAAAAAATATATATATGATATATATATATACAGTCGAACCCCGTTATAGCGAACGAAAATTTTGGTCCCGCCGTTTTCCTATTCACTGCTAATTTATCCTTTTATAGCGAACCTCCGGAATCGTAAGAATCGACTATAACGAACCTTTTTTTTTTTTTTTTAAACTTTTTAAGAAAGTTAAAGATACAACGAATGTAGAAGAAGCAAAGAATATTGAAGATGATGAAGATTTACCTATCGCGATGTGGATAGAAAATCACAAAATTTCATCATTCTCAGATTGTGACATGCAATTGTTCGAAACATGTGATGATGAAGTCATTACATGTGAAAATCCTACTGATGAAGATATTGTGGAAGAAATTACAATGAATCATTCTGAAATCGAAGATTCTGCATCTGATGCTGATGAAGAGGAGCACATAAATGACGAAATCCCCACCATCTCAGATGCTACAGCAGCGATGAGTGTAATTAGTAAGTTTTTGTCTACACAAACAGTGGAAGAAAGAGTGTTGGAGTCACTTGATGCAATGGACAAAGAAATTCATAAAATGTTTTTGATATCGGCATCACGTCAGCAGAAGATTACAGATTATATCTGTATCAAAACAGTGAGCAACAATTGAAGGTAAAATGAATTTATTTCTATTTGTCTCCATTTTTAGTTAATTTAATTAGTATTGTGTCAGTTTAATGCAATCGATTTTAGTCAATTTAATTCATTAACGATCATTTTCAATCGATTTTATCTTTTTAATACATCATTATTGAATACACATAGCAACTAATGAGTTCTACATTTTTTGAACTCTTAGCATTTTTCTTAACGGTTCAGATATAGCGAACAAAACCTTTGGTCCGTTGAAGTACTTTATAACGGGGTTCGACTGTATATATATGAATCAGCATTTCACACTTCTCCCGAAAATTCAGCAAAGTCTTACTTGCCAGATTAAGTCTTTCTCTGATTAAAAAAGATTGCACTCTTATTAATCCAAAACTATTTTCCACGCCTTGGGAAAAATTTAAAAAAAAAAAATTAAGAAAAATCAGCGCAAATTAAACCACTCTAATCCCTTATAACCTTCATAACATTAAAAAAAGCGCGAAATTCCCATTAAAATAAAGCTGACATTTTAAGAGTATCCAACAGAAATATAAATTTGTTATTACTTTAAATTACACGGTACATTAGTTATTTAAATACTGACTATGAAATCGTAAAAGATTCCAAAAGGACGCGACTCACTAATGATGGTCATTAAAAAACAGTAAAAGTTCGAAATACCATGAGGCATTTACGGACTCTAAGTGAAAAATGTTCGGATTGCTCCTAGAGAGATTTTTCCTCCCCCTCTGGTGCTCAAAAGTACGATTTTCGTTTTTTTTCCCCCCGCAGTACATTTTTTTTTCTTTTTTAAAAAAGAATTTGGGCAAAAGATGTTACGTTTTATTTCTTACTACGACTAAAGAAAGATAAGGAAAGGAGAAAAAAATAAAAACTGAATTTGCAGGTGCGGTTACGGGCAAAAGGATCAGCGGAGTGACTGACAATAGCCCGGTTTTTATGGGGAGTTGTATTTCAGATATGAAGAGGTTTTGACAGTCGGAAAAGATACGAAATATTAAACAAACTATCTCTGTTCCTCTATTTTCTATTCTTGCAGACTAAAAAGGAGCTTGAAACGGCAAAGGATATTTTTCTTTAAAAGGGTTTCTCTTCTTCCACGTAAAGAGGACGGGTTATTTCTGAAGAAAAAGAATAATGGAGAGAGACAGTTTTAAAACAGCCTCGTTCATTTTTTTTAAGGATGAAATCTTAGCTATGGTTTCTGCGATTCGTATTTTCAGCTATTTCAAAAACGGGGAGGGGAAAATCTTTAATGCTAAACATAACGAGAGAGGATCAGCTGGGAGGGAAATTTACATACTATGGAAGCCTCAAATGACAGATGCTTTCTAAAGAGCAGGGCTCGAAAAATCCTATGTTAGGGAAATAAAAGAAAAATCCACCAGGCATGTTTTGGTATCTGCCTGGCTGAGCAGATATTAAAAAAAAATGCTTGGAAAGTATTGCTTGGAAAGAATTTAATTGGCGTCCATATTTAGAGTAGCTCGGAGATCGCAAATTTCATTCGTTATTTTAGTAGCATTCAGCGAAATGCGATGAGTTTATATTATATTATATATATATATATATATATATATATATATATATATATATATATATATATATATATATATATATATATATTATCCTGTTAATAAAGCACGACCCCTTTTCCAAAATTGCAACCTAAAAGTAAAATAAGATAATTTATCGTAGCTCTGCTGATCATTATACAGGCATGTGAAGTATCTGAACTCAATAACATCCCCAGATATGAGTGTAGGAAGTTTATGAGATTCCGAATATCAGTGTAATGTCAAAATTCTTGAAGAGCCCTCGAACCACTCTGGATTTATGTGTTCTGTAACGTCGAAACCACACGTTACAAGAACTTTATGGCCACTTATCCTGCACCCAGGTCAATAGGTCGCAGATCTAACAAGCGCGAGATCTAGCAATAAAGTATCCCCGGAAGAACTAAAGTGGACACGAACTCCACGAATCTAAAGTCGTCCAATTTAAAAATTAAATAGTTTAGGCTCTCTGGCGTCAACATTGCAAAACACCCATTTAATATTGCATGAACAGACTTTTCGCTCTTAGGTTTCTAACTCTCGTTACTGTCGGACCTGCTGTCCGCTCCTGTCTTAACTTGTAATGTAATCAGCTCTCTGCGCCCCGTCAGGGCAAGGCCAGTGGCCACTGCAATTATAACGCTTTCGTAATGCTTCATAGTTAAATAAAAAGGATTTCCTGGATAGTAGCTGCAACCTGTGTTTCTCTCCAGGTTGTGCGCAGCGATTTACTGTATGATCTCTCTCTCTCTCTCACACACACACACACACACACAAAAAAAAAGAAACCAAAAAAAAAAAAAAAAAAAGTTCCGTAACTCACTAACTGACTGATAGATAACGCACAGACCAAACCGCTGGACATAAAGGGTTGAAATTTTGCATGGCGATTCTTCTTATTCTGTAGGAGTGCACTAAGAAAGATTTTTGAAAAATTCTTAGATTTTTTTAAATTAAATTTTTAAGCTATTTTAGTAACATTCTTTTAAGTTTGAATTTAAAATAATAATCTGAGGGTTATAAAATTTACATCACGAGAAAGATCTTAAATATTCCTTTAAAATGAAATCTTTTTCGATTCTTTACCTCCATTTTCTGATTTTTGGTGAATTTTTAAAGATTAAATTTTAGAATTTAATTTATTAAATGCCGATCACGTGGTTTCTTTTCTTTTTGCGATACTTTAAACTAATTTTACGTCACGTGCATAACGAAATAAATTAACAAAAAAAAATATTTTTTCCTTCTTTCTAATGCGGCAGCCGATTGGACATTATCCAAAACAATTTAAAATACAGTACAAGAAATGTTCCTCAAACTCTACTATATTCTTTAGTAGTATATTCTATTAGATTTAATTTGAATATTTTCTTCTACATTATTTTGTCTATAAAAATATCCGTTACGATTATATATATATATATATATATATATATATATATATATATATATATATATATATATATATATATATATATATATTATATACATAAGCAATATCAGAGCGAAAAAAACATTCCGGCAGGCACCTTTTATTTCCGTGGGAATGGAAAGGTTCACTTGTTCACGTGATTGTAATTTTCATCTCGCTTTGCTAAGAGGCCATGGTAAAATGGGACTCTTTTAAAGAATTCGATGATACTTCTATAGAAGTACGCACTTTAGAAACAGAGCACATTAAACCTATGGAACAAAACCTTCCTATAGGTAAAGATTTTTCGATACTTTATACACATATTTCCCTGAATTTCCTGCGTATTAATATTTTATATCTGTACCAAGTGAACAGAAAATCCAATTTATCCTCAATCTTTTGGCGTTGGAGATTACTTCGAAACATTGACTTTTAACACATACGCTGCCAAACCGTTTAATGTACACAAGACAAATATGCACACATTATGAGTTTTTTTTTGAAAGGCAATAACCAGATTTCCATTTAAAAAAAATAGTTATTACCCCTTATAAAATTTTAAAGAACAAAATATTCCTATATTATGAACAATTAAACTACTGTCTCTAAAGAAACATTATTTCATAACTTCTTGTAACATACCAATATCACACACAAGTAGAAATGGTAAAAACTAAGACCGTTATTCCATGCAAAACAATCCAAGCACATAAATCCTTACCTTTCTGCAGTATTCGAGAATTTCAAGTTTATCCTTGGTGCAAATGGCCTTAGGATCATTGTCGGTCACCCATCGTCGGTTTTCGTCCAAATACTTGTTCAGAAGTTTTCCATGTCCGCACAGCACAGCAACCATAGGCTGGAAATGGTTTGGTCCCGCATCCAAGTTATCATTGGCATCCTCCTAGAAAGAACATCAGGCCAAATGAGACAAGCTGCTTAAAAACTTCTTTTGAGAAAGCACAAATAATGGCAGGAGAACACAAGTTCTTAGTATCCATAACAAAATAATAAGATTAGCCTCTTACAATTCACAAATACTTTTATGAATTGTTCATCATATCTAATACTCCTCGGGCTGATGAACTATAAATTAGTTCCAAATACTTGCTAAACTCTTTTTTAAACTGTGTTTATTAAGAGCTGAGCATTCCTGTTAAGCGATTTCGTCAAGCTTCTTGTAAGCAATGCGACAATAGTGTTTTGGTAGATTTCTCGTTTATTCCGATTATGAAATGAAATAAAAACCAAATAAAATACTAAAAAAATCCTATAATATTTCATCTTGAAAATACTAGAAAAAGCGGGATGCTTTCCATTCTGCCACAAAGTCAGGTTTGGTTTGGAGCGCTACAGTCAATTTTTTTGCTACACGAGGGCTAATTACTCCACAAAGTTAGGAAATCTAAACTAAGTATTATTAGTTATTCTAAGATTTTTATAGACCTTAGGTGTGAATCAAAGGCTCTACAAAAATATGTTTCTAACTGCAAACCGCAGGTTCTAAGATCGAATCAGGTCCAAAATATAAATATAAAAGTAATTACTGTACTCTCTTCTTACAGGGTACAGGAAAATAATAATAATAATTATATTATATTACACACACACACACACACATATATATATATATATATATATATATATATATATATATATATATATATATATATATATATATATATATATATATATATATATATATACACATATACAGATAAAGAATGGTCCTTAGTACAAACCAGTGTACTTTTTTCCTTCTTTTGATCAATAAAAGATTACTTGACTTTAAACTTAGTTTCAAACAAACGTTACAACGCATATTAACGTTACCCTCTCTCATAAATTACAGAAAATTCAAAACTGAAAGGAACTGCCACGCACGAAACTTCTGCATACGCAAACATCTAATTAGGCAAAATCAACATGCTAAATTAAACAGCTCAGCGTGAAATTCTGAGTTGCACACACAAAAAACATATCCGAAGTCCTTCCCACCAAAGTAAACTTCAGATGTGTCAAAATGATTGAAAGCACTCTTAAACAGAATTTAAATACTTTATATTCACCCCTCTGTCTCTTTTTTCTTTTTACTTATACAGATGAGAGAGAACCCCTCTAAAACCTTAATACAGTAAAATATCACATCCCCTCCCCTCAAATCTGACGACATGACTTAAAACATGGGAATATTTCCACCTGAAGTCTCTTTTTTTTTGTTTTTTAATCAACGATAACACAGAAACCCCACGGAGGGGGGATAATATATCGTTGATGCCCGGTATAAAGGGCTCAAGCCAAAAACAGGGATTTAAATATACCGAGTTATAACAAGTTATAGCAATCGGAATTATTTTTAAAATTTCAACTTGAGTCTTTTGTACAAAAAAATGTACTTTTGTATACTAAATTGATAGACTTATGCCTTTTATACAATATTTTTGTTTGTTTTTCATCAATACTAACAAATATCTAAAGATCACTCTTTTTTACTTAAGGGGAGTGGTCACTTTTACGTACCTTTAAAAGTATAATTTTTAGACCTATGCTGGATTGTATATACTACTCATGATTTTTGCTTGATTTACATGAAATTTTTTGAGTAACTGCCTATAATACTGTTTATTATATATGCAATATTTCAAGGTAATTAATAAAAAAAATAAAATGATTTTTTATGCATAAAAAGTTAATATTTTTTTAAAATCAAGCATTTTGCAGTTAACTACTGTGCGCATTCTAACAAAATAAATTATTAAGGTACATTAATAATTGCTTACTATATGTGATTACGACACTTTAGACAACAAAATTCACCAAAATTCTTAAACCTTAATATATTTTAATTTTTTAAAAGAATTTTTTTTATAAGCTTTTACTCAGTCATTTTTGAAATTTCTAATTAAAAATAGCACGTGCTAAAATGTTTTAATATATTTTAGAATAATGTTGCTGGATACTGTTACCTGAAGTATTGTAATCACATATAGTAAAAAATTATTAATGTACCTTGATTTATTTTGACAGAATGCGCACAGTAGTTGACTGCAAAATGCTCGATTTAAAAAAAAAATTATTCACTTTTTATGCATAAAAAGTCATTTTTATTAATTATCTTGGAAAATTGTATCTATAATAAACAGTATTATAGGCAGTTACTCAAAAAATTTCATGTAAATCAAGCAAAAATCATGAGTAGTACATAGAATCGAACATACGACTAAAAAATGATACTTTTAAAGGTACGTAAAAGTGACCACTCCCCTTAAGCCATTTATACCGGGCACCACAGATATGTGAATATGCGAAACGTAAACAGGCTGATGTGAAGAGGTACCTTCCATCTAGTCCAATAGACAAATCAAAGAGATGCAAAGATTCGACAAACGACAGTCGGTGATAAGCGATCTGAGCAGATTCATAATTCTGTCCAAAGATGACGAGGGGAGGGGGGTCGAATTTGAGACAAGAAAAATAAAATATTGAATAACTCAAGCAGAAATGGATCGAAAATTCAGATTAATTTTAATTATTATAACAAATTTAATGTTTGCAATAAATAAATACATCTTTCATAAACTTCTAAATTTCATTTGGTACGCAGGAAAATTTACAGTAAGCACCAACACTTAAAGGGAAAAAAAGATTGCAAGTAAGAGTTCTTTAAAACTGGAACCTTTTACCGGTACAGTTCATAAAATTGCTATCAAAAGGAATTATTCTACGCGATGAAATGATTCTCCCGAAACAAAATCTAACAGTCAAAACAACTAGATTTTATTAGGATAGATTTCTGCCAAAATATTATTATAAACTGAACTCCTGATTAGCCGTGCTAAATTAATTCGCGGTTATGCACTAAAAACCGAAAAGCACGTATGATCTAAAGATGACTTATTCCATAAAAATGACTTTAGAACTTTTAAATAAATTACAAATTTAGCGGTTTAGTGACAATCACACTAAAACTGTTATAAACCGTCATTTTCCCCAAAGGAAAAAGTTATATTTCTTTGTCTACGAGCTATGTTAACATTCTCTCGGGCACTATTTATTTTAATTCTAACATTTTTCTTTTACATTGCTCCAGAGATGATTTGAAATACAGATAGGGGACATGTCAGAGACCCAAGTATTGAATTTTAGGGACCTGAACTTATCTGCTTATATACATCATTATGACCACTAAAACAAAATAGTTTATAATCAATCTTTTTTCGGATTTTCACTTAGATTCCAATGAGTGTAAAACGTTTTGATTAGTAAATACTGAATTCATGAATGAAGTTTTCATATAAATTTTGAACAGATATAGACGGCTGTATGTGTGTGATAGTGTTAGTTGAGACAAAAAAAAATTAATTCCCTATCTTATTTAATGTATCTTTCCGTGAACTATACATAATTTTTATTGTTATTATTAACGCATTTCCCCTTTTAATTTACATATTCAGTAAAGATTTCCATCTTGGGAACTTTGATTTTGCACGTGTGATCAAACTCAATCAGGGCCATGGGAAAACTTATCCGTTTGTGGTTTTTCGGGCGAATTCACTCTGTTGAAAATTTAGGGAGAGTTTGCATTTGGCTACGTCGTTTGAATACATCATTTATTATGAACACGCACGTGTAGATTTTAAGCATATGGGATGAAAATTTTGAAGAGTTAAAACGCAGTCGGTTTGGGCAACGATTCAAAAATGGCTCAGGGATAAGTGAGCGAATAAATAAAACGGTTTATGGCTTATTTTACAGATGAATCACAACTACTGACTTACACCACTACTTTATAGTGGATATTAAATGTTTTGCATTATACATAAGCAAAAATTCTGAAAAAGGGCAGGGAAATTTTAACTCAGGAAGAAGAGACTGCATAAATGTTAACTACACTTAACCATTGTCAGTCCCAGTCATTAAATTTCGAGGTCACTAGGCAAAATAGAGAAACACGCAGAGGATATTTTAATAAGGGAAAACAATTCAGCAAAAATAAGTTAAACTGTATAAATGAAAAGCTGTATGGAAGATACAAAAATCATTACACGCCGCAAAACAAAACATCAAGGCTGTGCAAATCGATTTTTTTTTACCCACTCTTTAGAAAACGAGCACAATGGAAGGATAGCTTTTGATAAATGGGAACATGCGTCATTGTAAATGATGAAATTTTAAAGGATATCCTATGCTTCATTAACCCAGCGACGAGAAAACAACTAGAATACGGGAAAAGGGTACGGGGTAATCGTTAACATGAACAAAAGCGGACAGAACCTCGTTCCTATATGGGTCATTAATTAGTTACGATAGTTAGCGGGGAAAAAAGTTCCATACTTTAAATTTGAGATACACATTGTTTTTACTTTAATAGCCAGCGTAATGAATTTAACAGTAAAATTCTTTCATAACTAAATAATAAAATGAACAGTCTATCCCTTCAATCAATCCTGCAGGATTTGATTATTCGAGACATGTCTATTAATGATCAGGAAATTTTCTGGACTTTTGCAGACTACTGATATACCAAATTTGCAGATATACCAAGCTTATAAAATTCAGCACTGTTCTGTATTACACAGTACTGTATATAACAGTGGTTTGAACACTTTAATCATAATCCTACTGCTTGTACTGTCTCTCTAAATGTCAATTATACAGCTTTTTAAAGGGGTGGTGGTGATAGCCTATACAGTTAATACTGCACTTCCAATCTTTAGAAATAATAGGCGAATGTTTGACGACAAGCATTGGTTTTAAAAAAATAAAAAATAAATAAATATAAAAAAAAAACTTTAGAAATAATATGTTGCAGTAAACTGGTATTGTTTTACGTAATTTCTGTGTGTTAAAAATGGTCAACAATATTAAGAATGGTGGGAGGCCGACTGTACACTTGTTCCCCGTGATATACAAATAGGTGACAGCGGAATAAAAATGAAATATTAAAGACATCATAATCCTTGATGTCCTGGATTGAAAAGGCGGTGAACTGTTACTGTTTGGTATAGTACGAAAGAAAAATTACCTAAGGCTGCTGTACTAACCCTATTGAATTCACTCACCTCAATGTTAAACTGAGAAAATGTGTCCAAAGATTGCAGACTTACATATTTTCCCTTTTTTTTTTTCAAACTGGAATAGAGAAAGAAATTTTTCACCTGAGGGCTTTTTTCGTTTTTTTTTTTAAATGGAAATAATATTTTTAAATTTAAATTATTCGGGGGGGGGGGAAATCTGGTATAGTGTGTTTTGTTAAGGCTCAACAATTCCTTTTGGTGGACGAAATTTATAAAATGAATCCTGTAACATGGAGCAGAAAGGTTCAGGTTATATGAAAATACTATCTTTATTGGATTATCAGCATTTATGTAGCTGTAAATAGTAGACACATTTTCTCCATAGGTTAACATTGAGGTGAACGAATCCAATAGAGTTAGTACACAGCAGACATAAAGCATTGGAAAAACAGTATTAATGATTTAGGGCATCCCTCTACATAGAGGAACTTTTTATAATCCGTACTTTTGATATATTCGTCAACTGACTCCAGGCCAAAGTTATAACTCACATACTCTGAAACGTTTTCGTGGATTGGTCAAGTACCACGATCCGAGTTCAGGAACGCAAATTTAGTAAAAACTAAACGGAATTCAAAGGGTTTACTTTATGAGCACCATCTCCATAGTTATTGCAAGTCTGACCAGCCTCTGAGGCTCTCTAATTTAACAAAGAGATCCACCACGGATCAAACACCCAACCATGGTAGTTGCAGGTCTTTAGGTTCGAAGGGCTATGACCAGTCAAAGACTTGGTCCTCAAAATAAAGCGACGAACATTGAAATTCAGCTTTATAGACGTCATCTATCGTAAAATACAAAAGCCCAAAAATACCACTTTACCCGAAAAAAAAATATTATAAACAACACAATTCTACCCCACATTTCAAGGGAAACAGCATCATAATTGCAGTACAAAGTCGTCAGAATCGTACACATCGAACAAGATCACTCGAAACTGAGCTGCCTTACGACACACACGGGAGTGTTGAATAAAATATTTTAAGAAGTAACCCAGCCATACACAGAAGTAGAAAAGGTGAAATTCATAAAAAAAGACCATACAAATACAGAAGAAGTAATTACCGTCATTTCTCATGCATATTTTAGCCACGCAGATGAAAAAAGATATTTAATGGACATAACAAAGCCGGCGAAACGCAAAGGGCAAAGTATCTTCCGTATAAGGTAATGGCACGGCAAAGGGGGAAAAGTCTTACGGCGTATAATCATAATTTCTCATTAGGATAGAGCAGAAATAGTGCGCGGGAAGAGAAAATGGTAAACCCTCTTGGCATTCCATAAAATTAATCGGGTCGTTTCGTCCGATATAGCATTTGACCACCTGGTCTCTCGTTTTTAGCCGTATCTTAATTACTACCTTACATATCGAGGCATCAATGAAACAATCAGCAATATATATACAGTGATTTCCGCTTATAAGAATCATGTTTGTTATTATTGTTTTTGATTCTTATAAGCGGTTGATTCTTATAGCCGAAATTTAGGTTTTTGGACAGGCACACACACACACACCCATATATACATATATTAGATAATTTACCACAAAATACTCTTTAATTTACGTTAATTATCTGTTATTAAAATTATTTTTTATAATTTTAAAAATACAACTTAATTTCTAGATTTATAAGTAGATACACATAATTATAGTAAGAGAAGAAAAAAATCCAATATTTGTTACAACATACCTGCTTAACAGTTTTAACATTTCAACTACAGAAAGGGAGCAAGTAAAAGTCTTCTATGGTAGTTTGACGTAATAAAGTTTTCAGGAGGCTGTTTATACCTCTTTCAATACCAATAGTCTCGGACGAAGATTCACCTTCTAGCTTACGTATCACGGTTTGATAACGTGCTGAATCTACTAATGTTACGTTTGCCTAAGTCATAATGGACACTTCGCCGAAGATTTATGTGTTTCAGGGTCCAGCAAGCCGCAACCAGGATGTGGGAAAAAAAAGGAGTCCCTGTCTGTGTTTGCCAGTGGGGAAAAGTGAAATCGGACCCAGACGGGTAAAGATGCCCCCGGGTCAAGCTAATAGGACAGTGATGTGCTAAAGCATTTAAGGGGAAACTATTATGTTATGTCAAACAAAGAAAGGAACGCATTTTACGACTGCATTCCATCCCATCTTATCACTCTTTCTTAACAAAAAAAAAAAAAAAAAAAAAAGAAAAACTTCGTGCCTTTTGAGGGTTTAAGTTTTTTTTTTTTTTTTTTTTTTTTTGAAAAATGAAAGGAAAGCGAAGAGTGTAAATTGATTCTTAAAACCGGTGGATTGATTCTTTAAAGCGAAAATTTTAACATGGAAATAATACATTTGTTTTTGTTTTTGCGATATTGATTCTTATAAATGGTTGATTCTTATAACCATTGATCACTATAAGCGGTGGTTACTGTGTGTGTGTGTGTGTGTGTGTGTGTATATATATATATATATATATATAACCGACATTAACGTTTAATATTTTAACTATTAATGCGATTTAGCTGTTATTCTGGAAAATATATAAACAATCCACGACATTACACTACAATGAGTATTTATCCAACTTTAAATATAAATTTTAATTATTCTGTCTACAACGCTAAAATGACATCTCGGAGTTTTACTTAGAGTGAAGATTTCGACTCAGAGAGATTGTATACTTCTATTCGGCGATGTCACATTACTGCGTTAAGATAATTTTAAGATAACCCGAGAAATTATTTAAAACCAGATTTACAGTTTAAAGACTCTTTCGCAATGCCTATCACAATTAAATACTCACACCACACACAAAATAACGATAATACTAAGAAAAAAATACATAGCCTTGTTTATTATGAATGAAGCTAAAATGTTTTCCCTGCATATTAAAAATAATGCCACATTGCCTAATTCAGAATATTTGGGGAGGGGGGGGGGGCAAAAAGTTTGATACTTGCTTTATGTAACAGCAATGGGCTACAAAAACGAGAAATAAAACATAAATTACAAAGTTCCATAGGTAAACGGTGTTAAAAGTTACACTTGTAACAAATATCCCCAGTTACTTGTTTCCCAGTGCCCAGAACTCGTAACCGTACGAACAAACGTGACTACTACATCTACATATTTTTAAGTTTTGGATGGATGTTCGGCAAAAAACAAAACAATGTCGTGGTTGTGTTCATTATGAGAAATATCCGCGAGTTTGAAGCACAAATGTGTGTAAACGTCTTCTTAAGATGCATTCTGTAATGTCTTTTCATCCACACGATGACAGAAACTTCTTATACACTTATATTAAAGTGGCGATGTTTCTTTTAAATGTTCACCTAATTAATACTGCAACTCTTAAGAGTTGCATCGTTTCTTCCATGATTCGAATAAACTTCTGTAATGCATGAGTGATTCTATCATGCATGAGTGGTGCTACAATGCAAATGATAAGGGAGGAGTGTAATATTAAGTCAAAGTTTTAAAGAGATAATTTCCTGCTTTGTAAAAACATTGAGATACTTTAAAATAATGAGAGATTATTTAAGTAATTTATGTTGCCTTTATTTGTAAATTGATATATTATTCAATTAATTCCAATTAATTCGAAGAAAAAAATTAACGCCGTGAAAATGAATTGTAGCCACTGCAACGTATTGGCAATTTTTGATATTGGGTTTGACACTCGGCATCAACACTTAAATACTATGAAAGAAATTAGCATTGAATTTTCCCTCTAAATTGCAAACAAACAGCAACAAAACAGTGTTATATAATATCTCGTGTCTGAATCAAAATCATTACCAGATTTACAGCGGCGCAACAAAAGTTGAGCCAAATAGCCCTATTGTAACAGAATGGCCAATTTCATATTAGGAACAGCGGTTTTATAAAACAGTGACCCTATATGAAATTTGTCCTTAATACCCAAACGAAAGCCAAGTCATAAGCCCACCCAAGAGTATATAAATACGATAAGCCCTTGGTTAACTGTCCATTGTTGACCAAGATCCGTTGCAGGTTCCTGGCCAATTGGTGAAATCCAAAGGAATTAAATCGATGATTTCTTAACGAAAATGCCACTCCTCAACAGCTTTATAAACTGTTGCAACTTCTTTTACCCCGGATCCGTATCTTATTGTTAAAGCAACATTAAATCTTTTCCCCTATTGCAGAGGGAAAGAGTTCCAAACTTGAAAAGCAGTCTTGACATACAAAAATCTTGTCCCAGCGTTCCCAAGTTCTCCGGCAAATGCTTCAAATTTTCAACATTTTATGACTGTGTGCCTAACCACCTTTTCATTATTATCCAGATTGGATTAACATTTTGTATTGTCAGCGACTCTAGACTAATTATTAATGCCAAACGTCTGGACGTTTGCGGAGCATTTGGGGCTTCTTTTCTCTTTTTAAAGCATTAATAGGAAGACCTCGTAGCCAAATGCGTAGCACTGGCCAACAAAGAATATAGAATTCTTTTTCCCTTTCTTCTCCCTCACATATAGATGTATAAACGTATCAACGGAGTGGATCATTACTAACATTGAAATATTAAAGATAAATTACGCGCAGGTATTTACATCTAGAAGAATTTGCTAAATGAGCTTAAGATTTCTAGCTTGTAACAGATACACTTCCCATTTTGCGAAAAGAACAAATGTTACAGAAATAAAGACTGGGATACAGAAATTTTGCCCGCTACGCTTAATAAATTAATTCAATTTGTTTGAGAGTCAGAGAATATACAAGTAAGCCTTATTAAGGATACGGTACGCTCGTGCAACGCCGGGTATATGAAGCTAGTAATACTATAGTTTTTCGAAAAAAAGTTCGCGTGATTTTATGGAAAATAGTAAAGGTTTCTATATCCTCGCGAAGACATCAATTTCAAAATTTATTACGGTTTCAAAAAATTCAAAATACAAGAAATACGATGCTTCAACATTCCCGAATTAAAGAAAGGAATAAGCAAAAGCAAACATTAAATCCTAATACACCTAATAGTATAGCACATTAGGAAAATAAATAAAACATTCCAAGTCCAACATTATGGTAAGTCCAAAATAACTGCGAAATATTTTCTCAAAACGCTGATTTATTCCGACATTTCTTTTAAGCATTTCGCAAATAAAGTGACGACAGAAGAAAGAGTTGCGAGAGAAAGAAAAAAAAAGCGGGAATTTTATTCCAATTTTCCAGAAAAAGGCTTTTCTCTCATTCTCGTATTTATAGAAACGGCAACAAACAGCCAGCTTTCTTTTTCCCGTTCTACATTTCAACGCGTTCTTTTTCTCCTGCGCAGATCTTCTAATCTTTTCTCTTTGCGCGTAAGTTTTCTGAAAACCCGTTAACCTCTGTGCACGGGATTTGGAGCAGAAGAATGCATAAAATATATTTCCAGAGTTTAAGGAATTCTATAGAAGAGAGGACGACCAAAAAACAAAAAAAAAAAGTAAAGGAAGAAATGAAATCGGTCTAGGATTTAATGGCTCAAATACATAATTTATACTTATTCTGAAGAAAAAAAGAATAAAGAAAAACGGCGTTATGCGGCATTTTTATGGAAAAATGCATAATATTTCGACAGTAGGTGTACGAGAATGGAGAAATAAAAAGGATTCTCTGCCCACAAAGCTCTCTGTCCCATTGAAATTAGAAAAAATTATTCAGTTTATCCTTTTTTAAATGTTTACATAATTATTTTATAAATCTCATATCCTTATCTACACTTCCATTATCAAATGTCCTCGACACAAAGCTCGAAAAGGTAGAAAAAATAGTTCACCAGGTAGAAGTATGAAGCAATACTGCAAGTGGAAAATTTCGAGGCACTGAATTTCCACATGATTTTTCAGATGAAATTTTCAGGTGATACGCGCGATTAGCTTTGAAAGATTTGCAAAAGCACACAAGCACGGTATAATACAAGCAATATAGTTTAAGAAGGAGAAAAAAGATGGCTAACATTACCATCGTATTGACCTTTGCAAAATTAAAACAAATAAATAGGCATAATGTGCAACAATAAGTAACAAAAGAAAATGTTTGAAAGGTACAAGACATCGTATTAGGCATAGTAAATACCTAATACCTCAGTAAATAAAAAGTCAATATTGCAATGAAGTACAATTCTGAGGTCAAAATATATCATTTTATCCGCCAGTAAGATTGTCGAAAAAAAATTATATGTCTACATACATATGGGAACATCCTAATTATGAAATACACGCAATTTCTTAAGAACATTGTAACGATAGTCGTGTACGAGGTTTAACGAACACCTGACAATGACATACTGTGAAAGGTCTTATTCAACTCCGTGACATGGTCCAATACGTTCATACGTTATTTGGTAAAAGTAATAACTAACATCAATCTTTGTAGAAAGGCATATTTTTTTTTTAAACATGAAATCATTTTGCACAAGTTTATCAAATGTTCGCATTTTACAAAAGCAGACTAAAATTACTAATAAATCGTAAACATGGCAAAAAACAGATGTGAATACCTTCATTCTCAACACACTGCACGAGAGCTGTTAATTTTTTTTTTTTAATTTTTTAAAGCCCGAAAGTAGGATATGGCCAGACTGATAAAGCTGATATTGCTTTTCCTAAATTAAGATATTGCTTCTGTTAAATTACAGATCTTAAGGCTACTATGTACTAACCCTATTGGATTAGCCTACCTCGATGTTAACCCATGGAGAAAATGTGTCTACTATTTACAGCTCCATAAATGCTGATAATCCAATAAAAATGGTATTTTCAGACAGCCTGAACATTTCTGCCCCTTGCAACAGGATTCCTTTTATAAATTGCGTTCACCAAAGGAATTGATGAGCGTTTAAAACACATGCCAGATTTTTCCCCCGAATGATTTAAATTTTAAAATATTTGCATTTTTTTAGAAACGAAACATGTCGCAAAGTGTAAAATCTCTTTCTCTATTAAAAAGTTCAATTAAAAAATAAATCCTTAAATCCAAGTCGGCAATCCTTGGACACATTTTCTCCATGCGTTAACATTGAGATGAGTGAATCCGATAGGGTTAGTACACAGCAGCCTTAAAGGAGTCCTATTTTAAAAACTACTTCTGTAAGGAGAAGGAGAGATTGGTCCCTCAAATTAACCCTAAATGTCAATAAATGCGCTTTTTTTATTACTTTCTTGCATTTGAAAGCAGATGCGTGAATTCAGATTTTGAATTTTAAGACTTTATTTTGAATTTTATTTTTAAATATTAAGTTTGTCTACACGGCATTTAAACGAGTGATACTTCGTTCCATCTATTAAGTTACTCTTCTATATTCTTTGAACGAGATTAACATAAAAATAAGAGCTCTGCATTTTAAACATTTACTAATAGATGAAAATACTGAATTTTAAGCTTTGCGGAAATGTTATTAGAAAAATAAAATTTTACCCTATAGCGCAAATTACATAGTAACGCATTATCAAAATGTAATTTCAGATGGGGGGGGGGTGAGGGGGAGCGCAACTATGCAGCGTCTGAAAAAAGCAATAACTGAGATCAACTGCAACAACGTCCAAATTTTAAAAAAAAGTTTGAACATAAACTGCGAGATTCAAGGATTCGATCATCACGTATTAATATTAATTGATACTGTTCGTTTTCTACCTGCACTTCAATGGATCCATAAAGATTGTCACTAGTTTCGTACTGTATACCCAGACACAACATCAGTCCCAATTAAGATGACAACCTGGAGATAAAAAATAAAAGTTTCTTCTAGTTTAGGATTAGTCTTAATGTAATATCTCAGACCACTTAGAAGCCTTCTTACTTCCTTCAACGATTATTTTTGAACAGGCCGTTGAAAGACATTCACGATAATTTTTGTGTATGAAAATAAATTTTAAAAAAAAAGGGGTCAAACATCAAATTTCATTACTGCAATATAAAGAATTGCACGTATTTAGACCAACCATTTTGAAGGAAAACTGTATGGCCTAATTAAAACCAATGCTCGATCCCAAATCCTACCCCATGTGGTAAAGTATAGAAGGAGGTAATAAGTAATGAATGTGACTCAAGGTTCCGATTAACCTCACGTGGCGACGGCGGGAAAAGTTAACCAAGGTTTTAAATTAGCCTTCATCAAGGTGGTAGAGTCACAAAGATGGAGCAAAACGGACAGAATGCAAAGTAAACCGTAAAACAGGGTGTTGGTATTTCACGAAGTCGTAAGGAGGTTCACCTCTTTCAACTCAGTTTGGAAAATAAAAATCAAGATATCTATCTCACCGAAGAACTAAATATCAACCAACTTTAGTTAAAACTCTCATACGTTTTCTTACCTGTAATTTCCAAAATACCATAAACTTTTAAACATTACTTATTATGAAGGTATCCCTCCCCCATCTTCGACGATCTTGTAGGTTCTTCGCATTACTGTACAAAAACATCAGAAACAAAAGATGGGTAAAGCATCAGAACTCAATGCTGATATAAATGGTACCAAAACAAACAAACAAACAAAACAAAAAAACCCGTTAAAAGCAATATTTCGGTACGTCTTGATGGAATAGACAATAAGACATTCCTTTGACCTATGCTATTAAAAAAAAGTCTAATCCTGAATCCAGTCATCCTTTTTTCTTACTAAACACGAATCTATAACAATTACTGGTGAGTGGATTTCTTGCATTTAATTACTAAAGACAGTTTTCCAGTCAAAAAAAAAAAAAAAAAACTCTTCGGTGTATCGAATTTTTGTCTGGATTCTTTTTCTTTCAAAACCTTACTCACAACTTAAAATGTGTAATTAAGGTCTCCAAATATGAATTCCGATTTTACAAGATTTTAAAGCATAAAATTAGGAAATTTTCACAGCATATCTACCTAAAATTAAATATACAAACAACGAACGCATTATGCGATATACTTTATGCCACTGGATTTTATCCAGAACATCCGCAATCTTTTCAAAAGCCACAGACATTGTCTACCAACAGCGTCCTAAACACTATTTTACGAAAAAGAGAACATGCGGAACGTCTTTTCTTTTTCCAAGTACTTAATGTTCAGAAGGGAGCCCTAGCTAGTAACATTTCTAAATGTATTATGGATAAGGAAAAGAAAGAAAAATCCGAGAATTTCAGTTTTCAGAGGCGGAAATAGTATTTGCCAGTTCACAGAACAAAGAAACTGTCCGTGCAAATAGGCAATACAAATAAAACAAAGCAGGGTAGGTACAGATAAGAAAAAGACGTTTACAATTTTCTCCAGAATTTGAAGAAAACTGAAGCACATTTATTTCGTACATTCCATCTCGCTGAAAAGATTTATTTGAAGAAAATAATTTAATAATTTAATTATAATTCAATCACGATTACATCTATCTTGAAATAAACACTGTTAACATTTTTTAACCTCCATTTATTATTTACTTTGTTTCAGTAGAACCTAAAAAAATTATAAACATTGGACGCGAACCTAAAATCTTTCCAGACGGAAGAAGAAAAAAAAAACGATTTGCATGAGTCCCATTTATGATTAAGGGATAAAATAATTTTTTCATAAGCTACGTTACAGGCTTAGCTGTATTTAGAGTGCAGACATACTCATTTACCAGTAGACAGGAATGTAATTAAAAATTAAAAAACTTGAGACTTAAAATATTGAAATCCTTGGAAAGATTCAAACAAGAACCAAAATATGGGACACAAAAAATACAGTAGTGGGGGAGGGGCAAATTTCGAAGATTATTTTTAATAAAAACACAAGCATAAAAGCTGCTTTAAATCTTCATGTAACTTAAACACAGTATAACTGTATATTACATTTTCATTTATTACTTTTCTTCCGGATTTTTTTTTTTTTTTTTTTTTTTTTAGAATGTCTAGAATACTGGTAATTATTACCAGACTCTGTGGGTTCAAGTCGTGCAGCTGGATTGGCATGGGCGTTAGTAGCCTCTCGGAATTGGCTATAAACTACGTGTATGGTTTATTAAATCCCCGTGCAATGAAAGATGACTATAGCACTCCAAAAGAATCGGACACAACATTTTCCAAAATTTGTGTATGGAAAGAATAAGGAATGTGGTAAAATCAATAGGCACTAGCTGCTCTCAGTGATAATTTTCCAGTCATAATGCGACCTTCCTCAAATATTAGGTCCATTGGCAAATGAATACAAAATAAAGCCGCAAAATCATGACTCAAGATAATGGAAACGAAACTTTAACTAAGTTTTCAAGAATATGACAAAAACAACCTTTTTATAAACACAAGGAGCATGTTAATAGTATACACATTAGATGACCCCTAGCTCTCTCGTTTTTGGGTGTTTTTTTTATTATTTAAAAATATCAAACATAAAACTCAAATTTTTGTGTTTTCGCAACCTTTAATAATTGAAAGTATATCTAACCACTGACTCATTAGGACGGTATAGCATTCCAAGCAATTACAAATTGAAAAACTCTTCACATTTCACGAATTACAAGAACAAAGGTGTCATTCAGACAATGAATTCAATGAAATGCAAACTCCACCTCTTCAGTAGGTAACAGCAGGTCTCAGACATATTATCAAGGTTCGGTTGGAAAGAGGTTGGTATAAACCTCTGTTTGAACATTCAGAAGGGGAGAGAACTCGCGAGAAAGTACAGTTAAAGTACAGTTCCGCTATGCGTAAAATTAACGACGGCCCTGTCGGAAAGGACGCTCACTAAAAACCTTCGACTCAACTATTTCACAGCTCCGGCCCATCTCTATGCTACGAGGCTGTTTCCTAAATCAAGGAGCTATACGCTAGGAGGTAAGTTAAATTCTATGTAAAAGTCTTCTGTGCGAGTAAAGAAATTCTGTTTTATCAATCAACCCGAGAGAAAGCAGTTGCAAAACATGTACATTGCCACTTATGACTCTATATCTACCACGATAATCATCGTTTCATTGGAAAGCCTTTTTTTTAATAATTGTTACAAAACAATCTTCACGTTTAATTGTCGTAATATCTAAAGAAAAGCTTGAGGTCTGACATGGTTATAGGAAATCGTAAATTTCGCAGACTACAGATATGCACATCCTTAATGTATACATTCTTCCCCTTGCTTGAACATATAATTTCCTTAAATGGTACAGCCGAGGCGATTCTTCCACAGTATGTCCAAGCTGCTAGAGTTTGCGACTTTGCTCAGATTGCTATTTTAGTTAGTTTCAGGCAATAAGTTTTAAAATTTTCACTTTCAAAGATGCAGTGTTTAAGTTTGGTGGATGATTTATAGTCATTCGCCTGCCAGTTCCTAAGTTTAAGCAACTGGCAGGCGAAAGATTGTCTTCTGTGTGTGACTAGCTTGCCAGAGATGAGCACGTTACCTCAATACTGTAACATATAGCGGCGCACAAAATCTTGTACTCTTGCGTTATCATGCTATGGGAATAGATGCATTAGGCCAGAGCGCAGATTAAAGTACCAGGCCCGATCCATCAATGCGATACCAGACTATAGACATTTCACGGGCAATGCAGCGAGAGAAAGTAATAACTCAGAAACAGAAAGATCATCGGCAACTAGATTAGGACGTTCTCTCTCTTGTGCTCTTTCGCGAAAACTATTCGGAACATTTATCACGCAAATTCATCACGCGAAACGGAGGAACAACGCCCGTGCGTGCCAAAACACCGAGAGAGGATCATCAACATCTAGTATTTCACGAACGCAGATTGCAGGAACGTTCCTTGTGCCTTTGGATGCAGGCAGCACAGTGAGCTTTTGACGATAATTGAAATGAGGTGAAGCCCCAGTCACATCAGGCCGTAGGATGAATATTTCAAGCTCTCTTTCTTGCATCATAAAAGACATTTTCGCAGTAATGAATAAAGTAACAATACTCATAACCACTCACTAACACCGGAATACCCCCCCCCCCTCAAAAAAAAAAAGACCGGTTTTTCACCTTCTCACAGGACGACTGGTTTCGCCATTGCACTCTAGACGGTTTTAAATCGCACGTTAAGGCTCATTTACGTTAATCAATAAACTAAACTTTTTACTTACTTTTAAAGTTGTAGATAGGGGTAATAATTGATGTTTTGAGAAGCAGACTAAGTTCAGGACGTAACATTTAAATTCATGAAGAGTAGTAATCATTGATCAAATATTTATTTTCCCTTTAGCATTTTTGACATGTTTTTTAAACTAGTTAAATTAAGTCTGATCCTTTCAAAGCTCATATTTATTTTATAACTATTAACAGAAAACAAAAAAAATTGTTATTTTTAATTCGACAACACTGGGTAATTACTATCACAGGAAATCAACTAGGACAATCAGAAAATTCTTTCAATATTTCAAAGGAGCTAGTAAATAATTGTTATATTTTGTGTGCCTATAAAATCTACTGGACTATTCATGACACGTTGGATCACTTACTATTGAAATATTACGGAAAATTTAATCTGATTTCAAAATTGCATCAAAATTAATAAGCTTTATTAAGATAATTTACGTATTCCATTTTATTCATCATTCTAGAATATGAATGATTCCTCTTTATTTTGTGAGAAGTGACTTATCTTTGCTAAATAAACGAAGATTTAATTGGCATTTTTGTCTGAGTAGCCATCATTAGCCCGCCATGTTTCATCCAAACCTAAGAACAGTCGCACTTCTTTTCGTTCGGTATTGTTATTACCAGATCAATTGCAATGTCCTTGATGTCACGCTCGATAACCTTAACTATTGAAAATCGTAAAGAATGAAAAGAAAGTATCTTATTAAATAAGCAATAGATACTTCGTACAAAAAAAATAAGAAAGTTAGTCAAACAAATACCGTATAAAACTGCTAAATTTATGCACTAATTTGAAGACACTGCCCACCTCTTCGACTTTTAAAGAGTTTACAAGGCTGTTGAATAAGCCTAACAAGAAACACCACCAAGAAATGTTAACAAATGAAGTTCCGAGACCAACAGAAGTCTGGGAGCAGAAAAGTACCTTTCAGATTTGATTTACTTTATTGAATGTAACCCCTTGATGTACCCAGATGTACTCCGTAATGGCTAATGTAGCCCAAGTCCAATGGATCCCTAAGGACACATAACGTTTCACCGAGAAAGAAACGTGAACATTATTATCTTTGCGTAACAACACAGAAGTAAATATTGATGATTGTCAAGAGACGAGACTGAATTTCTCGTTAATTTGGGTGAAGTGTACTACCAAGAGCTCTCTGCAACACGGAACGGGCGAAACCTCCATAAATAACAATTATCTTAGACATAAAGTTGGGCTCAAGACAAGAATGTCGCATGCGTGCTAACGTAACTAAATAATCGAAAGAAATAGAAGAGGAGAATGATTCATACATGATCAATAAAAACGGATACACGTAGAACAATCGGTAGTAAAAGAAAAAAAGAAAATGGAGAGTAGTGGCTCCGAATTTACATTGCCATGCAAAGTCAAATAGTTTTCAATTGAAGAAATTGTAGCCGAACAAATAGACCATAATTAAGTATGCAAATAATACAATGTTTGCCTGCCTACTGAGCAATCGGATAAGATTTTCAGAGCATCAAGATATCTACTGCGGTTGTGGCGATACCCCAGTGACGTCAGATGCCAATTGTTTACTTGAATCATCATTCATTATGCAAATGATTAGCTTTCATTTTGATTCGCGTCAAACTGATTTTTCCCCCAATCGCTGTCAAACACTAAAACATTTTAGCTCTTCAGATATTAAATGCACAGTGATTTAGATATATGTTAGCATAATATTACAGGCCTAAATTAAGTGCTGAATTGATGTGAAGAATCAGAGGTTTGAAAACACTATATCGGGTAAATAAGTACAAAAGATTTATTTACCCTATAAATACCCTTATTTACCCGCCTTAAATAAGAACAACAGACTATTGTAGAGTGGGAGAACAAAATTTTCTCTCATTAGCCATTTTATTTTTGTTTGTTTTAAATGAGCTTCACGAATAAAGAATTATTGTAATTCATGTACAGATAAAACCATATAACGACGAAGAGACAGTTGTCGAGTTCAGTTGATTCGTCAAGAATAAAGCAGGATATTACAAAGCGAGCTGAGACACTTAGTAACTTCTAATTAAAAATTTAAACAAGTGTGAACTGGCATATAATAATTACTGAAATTTACTACGATGCAGAAGGAAAACTTACAAGATTTTTAAAAAACCTACAACAAAACCTATACGAATGAAAATCTCACTTGAAAGCGACATTTACAGACTTTTCCCCTAGGAAATGCAAATAACAATGAAATATATACGACCTGGAGCAGTTCCTAGATTTAATCAAATTATCGTGCTGTCTAAAGCAATTACGAACCTAATTTGTTTTGTAATTAAGTACGGCAAAACTGTTCTCGAAAAAGATTATTTTAAACTTAACTATCCACACGTTATCATTAAGTTAATACAGTCGAACCCCGTTATAGCCAACCCGGTATATAACGAACTCATAGATATAGTGAACGAAAATTTTGGTCCCGCCGTTTTCCTATTGTACGTAATTTAATTAGCATTGTGTCAGTTTAATGTAATCGATTTCAGTCGTTTTAATTCATTAATGATAATTTTTTAATAGATTTTATCGTTTTTAATACATTTTTAAATACAGATTGCAACTAATGAGTTAGTTATACATTTTATGAACTAACATTTTTCTTGACGGTTCGGATCTAGTGAATCACCGGATATAGCGAACAAACATTTAGTCCCTTGAAGTTCGTTATAACGGGGTCCGACTGTAATACTGTGGGGAAAAGATCAATCTTGATGTGCACAGATAATTCACGCTAAAAAAGATATATTGCTTCTCAATTTTTGTCCTAGAAGCTTTGAAAACTTGAATCTATAGCCATCTGAATATGTTTTTATGTTGGGTAAAGACACTTAAAAGTAAAGATAAATGTACATTATACTTTTGCCATTCATTTACTTCAGACCGATTAGACAAGAAAAAAAAATCTGACAGACAAACAAATAAGCTTTCTTCGAAAATCTTATCACAAAATCAGAACTTCTCTTATCAAAGGAGGCACGTAGATCAACAAACCATAAATCAGTATTAGGCGTGAGAGGTGAAAGAACTCAGATAAAGATGTGTCACCCACTTTCGGGATTTTTATCATGTGCAAATGAACTTTTTAACTGAATGCATATCTAAGTCATATACGATTGTATAAAACAAGAGAATTAATTCTTACGGCAATAATCTTCTAGCACGAATTAAATGTCTCTTCAATCTCTGAATTTTTTTCTTCCTCTATTACAGGAAATTAAAAACAGAAGTTGTATTATTGTATTATTTAATGCACTTGATTTTCATAAATTCAACAAAAACTAAATAATTATAACGTAACATTAATATACAATTATGGATGAAGCCAGGGCAAGCAAGTAAAGAAAAGCTAAATTCAAATCCACCATACTCTAACATCAGGAACTCGCACGTCGAATCGAACCCATAATTACTAAATTTATCAAGATGCTTTGAAAATGGCATACTACCATTGATTTTAAAGGCAATCACGTAATGTAGTTGCGAGCTACGTCAATAGAAACCACTCAAATATTCGGAGGACTGGTTCACCATCGTTAACTATAAAAGGGGAAAAGCGCGGAATATCCATCGATGTCGTATTCAACAGGGTGACTTTCATGGGGTCGTTTTGAAAAGGGGGAACAATAATTACGAGTGTTCAAATGTCTAATAGAAATGCCATACGCAGAACGAGGTCGATCGAAACAAGTTTGGGAAGATCAATTCAATGGCATTTACCTGAAGAGGCTTAATAGGGTTACACCATCTGCTCTACACTTCATTCGGGTTATGTATTGGATTGGGTAGAAAAGGAACAATAGACCTGGCAGGGTACTAAACATAATTAAAGGGTGTATTTAGAGTAGGGAAAAATTATTGCATACATAATAATGGAAATGAGGGTAAATTCATTGGTACTCCGTTGAGATATGTACACATATGATGGTATTCAGTTAATAGTTAGGCTTACAAAGGAAACAATAAACCCGACTCCACCATTTCAATACAGTGAAAGCAAACACAGTGGTTATGTCGGAATAGATGATGATGATGATGATGATTATGGTGGAAAGGCTGAGAAGGATTTTAATCAAACACCCATTAATACAAATCAACCTTTCACGATTTTCACGAATTAAATAATGCACCCAATAGAAGTATTAGTATATAAAGTCACTGCATTTAACGCCAGCGAAAATTTAAGAAAAAAATATCTACATCTTTCAACATAGGCGTAGAGTGCTGCTAACTTCTTTTTTTTTTTTTTTTTTTTTTTTGGGGGGGGGGGGCACGAATTGAATTCAGTGAAAGCCCTCCTCAGCGCATTGACTGCCGGACGGTCCTTAAAATATGAATATGATATTTTTTGAAATTGAATAACAATAGAATTCATGTTTGAGTAGTATTCAAAAGTTATACAATGAGAATAATTAATATAATATAAATAAAATGAGAAAAAAAATAGAGTGTCGAATTTTTGTTATGGATCCTATCATGGTTAAAAACTATGTTAAAGATATAATCGGAATCTTCAGTTTCACAGTTTGAAAAAGCGGGGAAAAACCAACTTTTTTAAAAGTTGTCTACAATTTTCCGATTTCAACTGAACTTCTATTAACGTTTTAATTTATTTCAAGTTAAGTTGGCGGGCACGTGCCCCCCCCCCCCCCCCCGACGCTACGCCTATGTCTACCAACGTTAAATCCAGTCATTTTGACTAGATGGCCTAAGAACTGTTCTTGTTTTATCTACGCTGTTTAATGAAATCAAGTAGATGCTTTTGCCTCTTTTAATCAATAATTAGAATCTTTAGACTTCGAAGCAAGCAAAATGTTCATAAATTAAAATAATTGACATTAAAATATGCTGTAAAAAAACACCCTTTGAAGGGCCAACAGCGTCTAGAGGTGGAAATTCTGCGAGGAAAACTGAAACCCACTGAACACTACGTAATTCAATGAATCATTCACATCGGTAAACGGGTTAAAAAATAAACAAAGTGTCACCAGTATACGTTACCAGAAAATTAAACCTAAAGTAAGAATTGAATATTTCAGTAACTTATTCCAGCACGAAGGACCACATTATAATCACTAGCTTATCATGTTAGTCATGTGAAACGCTTGTCATCTGACTGCTAAAATTTGGCCAGAATAACCAAATTTTCAGGTACATCGCGAAAAAGGGCACTTCCGATATCCCTCTTGGGCCGGTTCCAGTTATTGAACATTAAACGTTTTTGTTGCAAAATTTCAAAACTGCATTATACTCTTGAGGAACGCCCAAGAATTCCTCCAGAGATCGCCTAAGTTCGAAACTTCCTGAGATTCCGCCCAGTGGGCACAACTCCAAATACTTTGAGTTCTCTGGCAGACAAGATAAGGCGACTGGCTGTCTTCGAAGTTGAAGACACTAGAGAGAGGACGGCTTTTCCTATATCTGAGGCATCGCAAACACAAGGGTAAAAAATAAATACAAGGTAAAGAAATTAGAGTTTGAAAACACTGTAGAGATATACGGTAATATCTTTTCAAAGTAATGCATATTTTTTTTATTAGTGAGAACTTTGGGGTTTCAGGTTTCAGTGTGAGTAACAGACAGAAGCACAAGAACAGTTTTAACGCAGATTAGAATAGTTTTAAGAGCAGCTTACACTAAGACATTAGATAGATCAAATTTTCTACTTCATTAAAACGGACGGTCAGTTATTTAATAAATTCTTCCCTATGTAAATCTTCGGTATTTTTTTGTAAAAAAGCAGGATACATAAAATGAAAACAAATAGTAAGTTATTTGTGGAGTATTTTCTTTTGTTACGAAAAAGCTGAGCTCCAAGTGCGAAATTTATGCAATCAATTTTGCAATAAACACGGTAAATATTACAACTGTACTGGATAAATCCAAGCTCAAAATCTCGCTAAGCAAAACAACACCTGAAAACAGTTAATACATAGGCACAGGATAATTTTTTTTCAGCCTGTATAATTTAAACAAATAAGCTGCTAAAATTATAAGGTCTTAGTATATAAATCAACGCAATGATTATCCAAACTATTATTTTTCATTGTACTGAATCTTTTAAAACAATTCAAATAATTCTTGAAAGAATATACTTCATAACATAATTGTACGATGGCCTCGAAATTTTTTTTTTTTTACTCAAGTAAAATAGTGTCATATACAGCTGACAGGAAAACATATTGAACAGATAATACCCAGTTATTCGCTAAAGTAATTCTTCCCGAAGATTAAACGATTGTAAACAATAATAGTTCAAATAACATTACATTAGATGAAGTTTGTTTCTATTAATTTAATTGCACTAATTATTTATAAATAATATAAGCTTTAAAAAATTTTAACGCACACTCTAGGTAAAGGTTTTTCCGAAGCATACACTCAATAACTCATCAAATTTATGATCACTGAACAAAAAACACGATGATTTAATAATAAAAAAAAGCAATGTGAAAAAATATATATATATATTGGGCAGCGCATTATCAAACGCACATCCCCAGCCATACCAGTAAAACTTTTCCAAATCGATTTAAACTAGACCGTTGACACGACATAATTCTACTGAAAACGCATTTACTTTTTAAGTTTAAATATTACAACGAAACAGAGCCATATACAACATCATATGGAGTAAGCGAAAAAAGTTTTCGAAAAAAAAATGAAGTTTGTGATGGAGTAAGCTTCGGGATACTGTGTGTGTGTGTGTATGTATATATATATATGTGTGCATTAAGACGACGACAGTACAAATAGCAAAAAGCTCTACCTGAGAGCGTCTGTCTCTCCCCCAAAGGAATATGCTTCAGTTTTTACATTAAAATATGGATTTTCAGGAGGAAAAAATAAGGGTAGCTTTTTCACTAGAGTCGCAAAGCTGGGAAAACTTTTAAGCTTTACTTTTAGCATGCATTTTCTTTTCCCGCAGTAAATTTTAAAAATATTATTCACAAGTTTTGATATATTAGTTTTAAAGAGGTTGTGCATCAGAGGTTTGGTTAAATAAGGATTTTTATCCCCCTAACATTGCAGGTACTTTGTATCGTGGACATTAAATCATCGACACCGCGAACTCGTCGGCTTCTTTATTATGGTGGGACATCCTGCGCCATATGAGGAGACAGCCCAGGAACGTCCATGCCTAATCTGAAATTCGAACACCAGCCCACTTCGTGGAAGCTCGAGACGCTAACGACTACAGGGTATGGATGACTGGAGAAAAATATTTAGATCGACCTATATTAAACACATATTAAATTTAACTTTTCTAGCAAAATATCACTACCTGAAAATTTGAATCCGTTAACCACGAAAACTTTAGGGTACGTTTCAGATCTAATCAAAAGAAGTCTTATACTCAAGGACTGATTAAAACCGAAGTCAACAGGTACATGACCTCCCCCCCTCCACACACACACACACATATATGTATATATATATATATATATATATATATATATATATATATATATATATATATATACATACATACATATATATACATATATACATATATATACATACATATATATACATATAATATATACATATATATACATACATATATATATACATATATATATACATATACATATATATATACATATACATATATACATATACATATACATATACATATACATATACATATACATATATATATACATATATATATACATATATATATACATATATATATATATATATATATATATATATATATATATATATATAAGGAGGGGGACACAAATATTAAAAACCACGAAATTTAAATTCTTCTGGCTCAAGAATTTTTCAAAAAAGTTTTCTAGTGCACCCCTACACTATAAGAAGAATCGCCATGCAAAATTTCAGCCCTTTAGGTACAGCGGTTTGGTCTGTGCGTTGTATGTCAGTCAGTGCGTCAGTCAGTTACGGAACTGTTTTTTATATAGTATATATGTATTCTTGGGCCCGTATTCTTTGGATACGTGCTATCCCACCCCGTAAGGAAAAGGTTAATGTTAATAAAAACCTACATCAAGGGAAAACAATTTTTTGAAACTTTACCCTTTTCGCTAATTTGTAAAATCATCTTTTTCCTTACCTGCGAGTACCTGTTTTTTTTTGTTTTTGCTATCCGAGCACAAATCTTAAAATAAATTCATGAAACATACATATCTTCCCTTTGCGTTAACGATACATTGACTTAAGGGTTCCCCGTCTAATTAGTAAAAAGCCATTCCACGTCTAAAAGAACTGCTAATTTAATTGTGAGCTGAATAATCAAACGCAATATAAAATATGGATCCAATTAATAAGCGGGGAGTAATAATTTTAAATGCTGACCAACTAAATTAAAAGACCGGGTTTAAAAGCTAAAACTGGTTACGTCGAGAAACCAGGAGAATAAAAGGAGAAAGCAAAAAAAAAAAAAGGGGGGGGGGCTTATAATGATCGATGCCCGAAACAAAGGAGAAATGGCGGATTGCCAAAATAGCTTTGCAATTTATAGATTAAAATTATGAACAAAGCATCTAATAACTCAAACAAAAGATAAATGAACCTCGGAATGATGTTATCTGGGACGTAAACCAATACATTCAAGAATGCTTAAAAAATAATATAATAACGACCAAAATAATGCAAATAAAACGCGTCGCAGATGATTTATGGTTAAGTCGAGAAAAACGACTGTCAAAAGAAGAAAAAAAAACTTGAAACGGAAGATCAAAGGAGAAAACACACTAACGTGAAATATGATAGGGGACTTGGTAAACGTTACATTTAATCAACTTAATAACGAAAGCGTATCATGTAATTATAATCGTAATTGCAATAATTAACTGGTTCTTCTAGTTCACTATCATCCATAAAATGGTGAAGAAAATTAGATCATTTGCATAAGATCTGCATATTAATGTCGTTATTTAAAAACCATGATTATTTCAGAGAGTTAGAGAAAAATATCAATTTATTTTTTTCAGATATTGTGCAATATATTTATTTAATGTATAAGGTACTTTTAAACTTTGCATAAGCGTAATGTTAAAGATATTTTTTTTTCTCTCTCTCGCTAAAGATCGATATAGGACTATCATGAAAAGGTCGTTGAATGTATTTATAGCTTTTAACTTGTCGTGAGTAGAAAATAATTAAGTTTAACATAATTTTAATTGAGACCGTCATACATACAGCAACGTTACGATCACAAAATATTACTACTTTGGAAGAAGAAATTAGAAAACGACAACGCTTCGAATTCGATTTGGATGCTTTCCGTGGGGAACTTCCGGAACAGAAATAACACATACAAAGTCTACCACGGAAAACTCTTGACAACCATTATCGAGAGTGTTTAGTCTATCTCGACGACTGCAGATCCTAGCACAGTCGGCACAAGACTTAAACAGGTTGGAATTCCAGGTATTTGAAAATTTGCCATAAATAACAATATAATCCCCCCCCCTTTCCTATCCCTAACTAAATACTAGTAAATCACTGCCTACAGGTACTGTACAATATACAACTGTTTTCTAATTTTGAATAATTTAAAAACTAATTTAAATACAATAAAGTCACAGCATCATTAACAATACGTGCAGTGCCTAGCTTTTATGCTCTCATGAGTTGATAGGGCGAAACAGTGAGAGCATAAATTGTTGATAGGGTTTAATTTTAATGACTAAAACAAACCACGGAACAGCACAGCATAATGCATTGTTTCATTCCTCGTCCGAGTTAAATATGGCCAGACTGGGGTTAATACTCAGATAACAAACTAAACATGAAGGCCTTTACGGCTTCATATTTTTCTATGACTATATCGCTAACGATATTCGGCGCAATTCAGTATGTCCATTGAAACAAGCACAGCTCTTAACATGTATGCCGCATCAATAACTGACCACAACAGTTATTACAGTTACCATTTAATAAGTAATAATAGATAAAATTTTTATGATTACAAAAGTCGAGTTATTCCGGATTTACTTGTAATTTGACACGTGAATTATTTCATATTTACTGAGTTGCACTATAATAGTTAGAATGCTAATAGATTTTCGTATCGAATTAATCTGGACGCACATTTTTATTATGAATTGAATTTTTGCTCTTCAAATTCTTAGTACATATTAGTTAGGAAAGCACAAAATTAAAGGAAAGGATAAAGCAAATCCAGATTAACTGTTTTAAAATTCTTATTCTAGAAAACAAATACTACAGCAAATGATATGTTTGTAATTCCATGAGAAAAAAAAAATCCAACCAACGTGTTTGACATCAACCTCTCTGGATACTTCTCATATATATTCCAATATTTTAGCATATAGCATTTAGGCCAACAAAAGACAGGGAAGTACACAATTGAACTTTACAAAAATAACGTCCTTTTATTAAAACTTTAGAACAAAATTATGCGCTTTTCAAAATATTTAGAACAAAAATACATTTTAAGGGGTCCCTAAAACAAGTTTTAAATTAAGACATTTTGAGGGCCTGTGGGAGCCCTGTCAAAGATATAAAATATTAGAACTGGGTAGGCATAGATATCCTTGAAATTTCTTACATTTTATGGGGTGTTACTCCCCTAAACCACAGCAGGATAACGCGATGGGTCAACTACATTTAGAAGCGGTGACCGCGTAGACACAGATTGGATACAGTACCTCAGTGTCGACCCTTCAGCGGGCGGGCGCCCGTGTATAAAGTGCAACATTTTCGTAATTTTGAATGGTTTGTTTTTACATGTAAGGTTAGAACCTTCTATGCATTTTCTATTTATAGCTACACCCTTTCTAATGCAGGTCTGATTTTCTGACCCTTGTATTCCTTTCCATTCATTGAGAGTCGTGATTTAACCATGGTAAACCAGCGATTATACTGGATTACAATAAGACAAAAGCAGGAGTTGATACAGTCGATCCAATGTGCAGCTATTGCACGGTGTTCCGCATATCACGAAGATGAATAATCTCATTGTTTTTTAGGTTTTTGGACATAATAGGAATCCATTCGCAAGTTGCCTTAGATCTAATAAACCGGACAGTTTCCAAATAAGGCTATTGTATCTGCATTCTTTGGCCTTTAATTATAAATATATCTCAATATTATCAACATTTTATATCTTGTCATAAAACGCAGAATTATAGTTTTCAATTCGAAAAAAAAAGTATATTACAAAAGGAATAATCAAGGTTGAAAGAGACGCTGCACTTTGTGCCACGCGCGCCTTCTGGTGTTCCCAAAAATTGGCGTGCCCACTGAAGGGTTAATTTTCAAAGAATAAAATCAGACCAGCTGATTAAGTTGATACTTTTTTGACAGGAACAGTTTTGTGAAACTAACAGAATGAAAGGAAGACTTTCAGAAACAAAAAAAAAAGCCCTTCTTTAGGGACCTATAAGAAAAGTTTTGAAAGGTAAGAACTCTCTTTTCAGGCCTCAAATGAATGCTGTTATAGTCGTGTTTTTTTTTCTTCACTTTAACCAATAAATTAAGCCACTGTCTCAAATGCAAGCCTAAAAAATAATAAATAAATAAAAACCCGCCCACATATACACACGAATGCATTTTCTGACAACGGATATGCTTATTAATAATACAAACTGAATGTAAAGGAGAGAAATTCTATAACGGGGAATAAAAAAAACCCGAAATTTCAAGGCATACAAACAAAAAAATCCGACTTGAATATTTTATTGGATTTGCTAGGGGAAAAAAAAGAATAAAGTAAAGTTGCGTGAAAATGTTTTTCCTCGAAAAATCCACTTTACGTACATTTCATTGAACAAATACAATCCACTTAAAGGAAACTCACATACTGTGCGAAGGGAGCTCGGCAAATAAAATATGCGATTTGTCGATTCTTAAAACAATACGCATAAATAGCAAAACAGGAGATTATTTCAAAAAGCGAAGTCCGTTGCCAGATGTTATTTCCCCAATAAATTGATGAAAAAAGAGCAAGTAAAAATGGAGCTGCTCTTTTTTTCCACCCTCCCCCTATTCAAAAAGGAAACGAAACAGACGATGTTCATATTCAAGGCAGAGAGAGAGAAAAAGCATTAAATTTTGAATTCAATAATTAGAAACACATAAGTGATAAATCCTTTTAAATGGGACTGTCTTTATGAAATCAATAAATTTATGCAATTACATAAAAAAGAAACAAAAGTGGACGATAATTAGAACTCTTTTAGTTTGGGATTATTTAATATTCGACAACACAATAATTTATTTTATGTTTGACGACAGACTAACTGGCAGCTGCCAAAGTGAGTCTATCTCCCCCCCCCCCCCCCGTAATCTGCATAATATCATGTGAGAGTGCTTATGCACACAGATTGCAGCCAAACCTGCCAAACTCCCCTAACATTTTGGATTATCATCTTTAATAAAAAAAAAAAATTATACCCTGGCTCACAAAACATAAAGATAACACGGGGAATGGTTGATAACAAATGGGAACTACTTACAAATACAATGAAACTTTGCGTGTACGCTAACACGAAACTATCGGAAGTAGAAACATGTATAACAATCGGCATCGGAAAACGCGCAGAATCAGTTAATAAGGACGCAAGTGAAGAAGATCCGAAAAAGGAGTGAATGTGAAAACTTGAGTATATATCCTTACTCTTCGAAAGTCTTAGAGTTTAGTTAGCATTTAGATATTTTAAATTAAGTCTCAACGACATCATTTAGATAAATGTAACTTGTGGAAGATGGCCAGTCTCTGTCGCACATACCAGAAGAGTTAAATATATATTAGAAAACTAGCTGAATACCCAAGCTTCGCTACGGAGTATATTCAAATTAAATACAACGGCCAATGTATGGAATTAATGCCAAAAAACAAAACAAAAAAATATTTATAATAAATACAACGGTCAATGTATGCAATTAATATCAATATATGTATGTATGTATGTATGTGTGTATATATATATATATATATATATATATATATATATATGTGTGTGTGTGTGTGTGTGTGTGTGTGTGTGTATTTATTTATTTATAAAAAATCGCAACGGATATTTTTATAGACAAAATACTGTAGAAAAAAAATCAAATTAAATCTAATAGAACATACTAAAGAATATAGTAAAGTTTGAAGAACATTTCTTTTACTGTATTTTAATATTTTTTTGGATAATGTCCAATCGTCTGCCACATTAGAAAGGAAAAAAAAAACTTTTTTGTGTGTCAATTTATTTCGTTGTTATGCACGTGTAGCAAAATTAATTTAAAGTATCACAAAAAGAAAAGAAACCACGTAATCAGCATTTGATAAATTAAATTTTAAAAATTAATCTTTAAAAATTCACCAAAATTCAGAAAGGTGGTAAAGATCCGGAAAAGATTTCATTTTAAAGGAATTTTTATGATCTTTCTCGTGATATAAATTTTACAACCCTCAGCTTATTATTTTAAATGCAAACTTTAAAAGAACGTTACAAAAAAAAATTTAATTTTAAAAAATCTAAGAATTTTTTAAAAATCTTTCTTAGTGCACCCCTACGCTATAAAAAGAATCGCCATGCAAAATTTCAGCCCTTAGGTCCAGCGGTTTGGTCTGTGCGTTATATGTCAGTCAGTCAGTTACGGAACTGTTTATATATATATATATATATATATAGATGTGACCTCAGAGGCAGTTACTGAGCCCAGGAAACGCTCGCCTACGGGAAGTTTAAATTTGACCGTAGGAAGCAAATGCATCAACACCTTCCCCCCACAGACACTTTTTTACCACATCCAGAAAGAACGAAGATCTTCGCTCTTGAAGAATGTGTCTCAGTGCTATAGGTGTTATTTCACAATCACTTGGACAAAAGATGCGATACCTGCATATCTGCTGATCATAAACTTTTTTACTTTATTTTAGTGAGTGTGTGTGCAACAGCAGAGCTTGCAAATAGCATAATATGTCAAATAGCATAATATGCATAATATGTCTTTTATACACCTCAAGTCACGCTATCCTTCAATTTATTCCAACAATGCAATGCTATTACCAATAACGAACGATATTTAAACTCCCTATTTCATGCACATTCAAATGAATAATTATAAAATAAATACCCACATCACCACCCGTGACCATTTGATCCTCCACTAATCACTGGTAACGAAGAAATCGAGCAAATTTAAATATTACGCGGAATGAAAGATTTCTTTTTTCTTCTTATGTATGTAATGAATTTTTAATATCCCCGCCCCCCTTTCATACCTTGAAAAATATCTCAAGGGCACTACACACTTTTTAAACTTCACTAACGTTTTGCAATTAAATTTCCTTGCCAAATTGTAAATTCAAGAATATTAGTATGATTTTATGCTCATTATAGAGTAAACAACTTAAGCGTTTTGAAATTTTAATAAACGGTTTTTTTTTTTTTTCAAGAAAAGGTGTCCAAATTTTCTTTCACGTAAAAAGTGACAAATATATTGTAATATTGTATGTATCCAGTACTTGATTAAAAGACGATAAACTAAGTTTTTTCAATTCCCCGATTTTTTACGCAATTCCATGATTTTGTTAAAGATCCAGCGGATATTTAATGAATACAGATCCCTAAATAGATTCTGCGACTAAAATTTTACGAAAGTGTGGCTGTTTTTTTTTTCTTTTATTCCTTTTTTTTGTAATGCAGGATTACGTTCCTCAATAATGGTCCTTTGGAGGAAAAAAAAATTGTCCTGCGTCGCGAGTTATAATTTTCGCCAAACCCGGTAGCAGTAAACAGTTAAACAGAAAAGTATCAAAATGCGTCCCCTCCCCCAAAAAAAAAAAAAAAAAAAAAAAAGAAAAGAGGTAAGCAAACGATAAGTAATCCTACGTTAATAACCTGCGGTAGTTTCGCTAGAGAAGACTAACTGAAATATTTTTTTTAAACAAATTTTGAAAATTTTCCCTAGCTTTTCTAGATACTCTCAACTATATAAGCGCCGGTTATATTAAACTGACAATGAAAAATTAAACACTCAATGACAATATTTTAAAATACTAATGCTTTCAAAACCGTTAGTAAAAACAAACATACTTATACGTGCACAGAAATTAAAGCATACGCGAGAAGATAAACAAAATGCAGTTAGGTATTACGAAGAAAAAAATTTAAAACTTCTAAAACATAAACGCTAACATGTTATTTTACATTTAAAAAGAAGTTTTTACTCGGGTTATGTCTCGTGGGAACAAGGAGGCGATCAGCATACCAATAGACCTCTAAAAAGGAAACAGATCGCAAACTGAAGAACGTGATAAGGGTGCTGCGTGAATTCACTCCAATATCTAGCCATAAATGAGCATCGCGTACGATCGGTTAAAATGAATATACTTGAAAGCATGGAACCTGAAACTAAGTTTCAGCGTTTATTCAACGGAGGTAAAAACTTCGTAATTTATTCTGCACGCAGCTTTATTAGAAGTAATGTTCAATCGATACTGTCGAAAGTTTTCAACGCAACCCCCCCCCCCCCCCCAAAAAAAAGGCGATAAGTAGTTCCGAATTATGCAAAATAACTATTTAAATAAACTGAGTTTCGCAGGCAATATAGTACTTTACGAAAATCAACGATTAACACTGATTATGCCACAGACGAGGGGGAAATATTTAAGTTTTAGCCAGAGAATACTTTTTAAATATAAGAGATAGTATATGATTTACGGTAAAAAATTATTGAATAAAACTTATATTTTAAAATGATAGTGCAGTTAAGGCGTTAAGATTGTTCGTCGCAGTTGGCTCCAGATCGCACAAGAGCAACAAATTTATGGAACTACGTAAAACCTCGTTTATCCAGTCCTTGTTGATCCGTATCTCCGGATAATTCGGATCAGATTTGTAGACATCTATATATTAAAGTTGCTAAGCCGACTTTTTGGGCAGTCCGTGAGAGAAAACTATTGCCTCCATTTACTTCATTTCGGTCTTAAACGATAGATCGTAATCTGTAAATTTGTCAAATTTGAATTTTGTAACAGCAATCTTTTAATTAGCGATAATTTACAATTAAAAATTGCTTTCTGCGCATGCTCAGTGTTATGTTTAAATCTGGTTTTAGATACTCAGTCCGAGGCCGCATAAACACGTTAATCTGTTTATTCCGAGGAATCTCGCTAGCCTTCTGTCTGCCATTTCATTTTTATTATTGAAGACAAGCATCGTTAAATCTGGCTTTAGAAACTCGCTGTTTCTGCGCATGCTCAATGACATGTTTTAATGATAAACACGTTTATTCCGAGGAGTCTCTCTAGATCTCTCTCTGCCGTTTTTATTTTATGATAATTATGTTTGTGAAATATAAGGTTAAACCTGATAGAAATTGTTTATTTCGCACTGTTTAATTAGCGATACTTCACAATTAAAAAAATTGCTTTCTGCGCATGCTCAGTGACATTTTTAAAGCTGGCTTTAGATACTCACTCAGCACGAGGCCCAGAGCCTGACTAAGGCAGGGGCATACGGGGCAGTTGCCCCGGGCCCCCACACCAGAGGGGGGCCCCCAAATCGAATAGAAAGTTTAGTAATAAGTATTAAGTTCTTCATTACTGAAGTAGTGAAGCTGAGGGGGGCCCCCAAAGAAGTTTTTGCCCCGGGCCCCAATTAGGCTAAGTCGGGCCCTGACGAGGCCGCTTAATCACATTAATTTGTCTCTGCGCATTTTTATGATTTTCAATATTTGGTATTGATGTGTTGAGTATAATTTGTGTATTAGTGCATTTATTTACTATCTAGCCGTCACGTTTTGACGGGTACCAACTAGTTTTTATTTAATGTTCACATGAGATAATAATTTTTAACTATGACAGCATGAATGTAACTACAAGAACGCCAAATATTCGCTTTTTAGTTTGATTCAATGTATAGCTCCTGCATAGATTGTACAATAAATTACGGTAAAAAAAAATTTCTGTTGAGTTTAAGAAATCTTTACTAGAGTGTCACAGGGCGTTGACGTGGATTGACTCAGAAAAGTTATTTTTATATCTTTTAATGCCTTGTAAACAATACTATGTAATTTTGTTACAAAACATAGTTTTTTATCGTAATAAATGGTCTGCTGAGTTAAGGATTTTGCTTAGCTTATTACTTATAATACCCGGATTGCTTATGGTCCCAGTTAGTCCGGATAAACGAGATTTTACTGTACTTCATATTTCAGACATAGATGAAATATCTATTTGATAAAAGATGCACTTTAAATTTCAATAAGGAATGCGATAACTTCTTCAGGAAAAGGTGCCTAAATTTTCTTTTACGTAAATAGGCACAAATACATTGTATGTATAAATATATCCAGTACTTGAGTAATAGACAACAAACTGAAAGTTTTTTTTTTTTTCAATTCCCTGATTTTTTACGTAATGCCATGATTTTGTTAAAAGATTTAGCGGATATTTAATGAATATAAAAAAACCTTAGTAGATTTTGCGTCTAAAATTTTACAACTGAGTATCAAAGGACAAGACAAGACTGTTCCAAAATAAACAGTTTCAGAACTAGATATTTTATTTAAATTTCTAATCTTAACTAACTTATTTCAAACGCTCGAGTGAGAAAATATTTATTACGAAGGAAGGCTTTCATTACGATCCATTAAATCATAAAAGTTTCTACACTCCTCAAGCAGAGGAGATTTTTCATTTCGTAACGGTATGTAAATATATCTATGAGACGGGCGCAAGATGATTCTGCAAACTAGGAACCATCATAAGGCCCTAGACAAACTGACAGTAACTGTTTACGACTACCATATCTACAAGTTCTCATTGCAACTTTCAAAACTCAAACATGTAACAAAATTTATCTTTTGCACAGACTCTAAAGGATTTGTATACATTAGAAATCATCTCTGATAATTAATACTCGCAGTCATCAGCACCATACATTTGAAATATAGCTAGATTTTATTCTACGGTCCTTTATGCATTTTGTAGCTATCGATTACCTTATTTAATCCGATGACAAATCAAGCATAAATCAAACTTTCAACAACAGAAAGGGATGATAATTTTCATCAGATTTTAAAGCATGACTTTCATCGAAGAGTATACTTTAAACATAAGGAATTCATTTCTATTCTCCTACTTTGTAAGAATTAGTTATTAGTGAATGTTTGGTTTAGAAAATTTCAGCGAAATTCTCCGCATTATATACAGTCAGTGCTTTGCAAGAAACTGAAGAAAAATTTCCTAAAAATTCCCTACGCTGCATATAATCACTGCTGAATGGTTTTAGACCAAGCAGCAGACAATTGCTAAAAGAAATTAGAAACCATGTATATATATATAAGGCAAAGCTGAAAGTGAAAAAAACCAGCATCAGCTATACTACACAATGCAGTGTGAAACTAAAAACATGGAAAGATATGAAATTAATAGGTTTTTGACAGCATCTCTTCATCAGCGGTGCCGATACTGTCTAAAAACCAATGGATTGTTTCTGATAGGTACGATCTATCCAATAAACATACCTAGACACCGAACAATCCATATAAAACCAGAAGAAATGATGTCATCCAAACAAACTACACCAAGCCTGGCGCTAGACAATGTTGAAGTGTATTCAACCGCAAGGAAACTGACGTCACAAACCATGGAGTTAAAGGAAACAGACATAAGCTACAAAGGAGACAGTGGTAATGGACATATAAACCAAACTTAATATTCTATTATTATTTATTATTATAACTTAAGATTAAAATTATTATTTATTGTTATAACTTAAGAATAAAAATACTATACATTATTATAACTTAAGGTGACTGCCTACGCTCGGAGCCAATTTTTTTTTAAATAATTTTTTTAAAGGATTTTTTGGTCTTTTATGGTAAAATAGCACTTAAAAATTAAAAACAAACAAAAACTTACATGTAAATACCATACTTTTTTATAAATTAGGTCAATTTGAAGTAATTTTTAAATGAAATTTAGCTAAAACGCCTATCACTCTGCACAAAATTCTAATGCTACTATTTTAATTTCCTTCTCACAGATGATGCATATAACAGTTATCTTCAAAATGACTTACAATCCAAGAGAAATTTTAAAATGCAAAAATACAGACAATTTCATGCTCCAATATGAAAATTTTCCCCGATTCGTCATTCCTTTCTGTATAAAAATAGCCCCAAATAAAAAACTATTTATTATACATTAATTATTGTATGTCATTTCATTAAGAATTGCATCTAAAACATTTCCTTTAAATTTTATCAAATTATATGCGTTATTGTGGGAAATATCATGATAACGGTAGAGATTTGTGCTAAAAAATTAATTCTGAGAAAAACGCATTTAAAGTTGTTTGTCACTTCAAAATTGTTACAGACGATGTTTTTTAAAATAGCTATAACTCGGCTTCTGATTGATGTAGAATGAAAATCAAAACGGTTTTAAAAAGAGAAAATATTGAATCTTACGATTCTTGCAAAAAATAAAATTGAACAAATTAGTCAAAAAATGACATTTTCAACGTAGGCAGTCACGTTAAGAATAATAATATTATACAGCATAAACTTATTTCAATTTAAATTATTATTAAATTTTAATACATATATATAAGTGCAACAGTTTAAGCTATTCATTAAAACTAAAACAATCAATTATGTGCTTGGAAAGACTATCGGGGTAATGATTATGTTTTAGCACACCAAACAAATATTTATATATATAAGAGACCATTATCTATACTAATAAATTTTTAAATAAGTGCCTAGGAATTTATATTTATAGATGTCGCGTTGTTATAAGCCCAAAGTAATTCTAATACCTTACGATAAAAATGGACTCTTATTTGTCGTCAGTAGGCTAGGTAGAAAGTTATCTTGATGATATATTTTCCTAGAATGCGCCATAGATATTTACGACTAAAGAAATGACGTTTTTTGATGGGTTTTAACGTAGAATTTCTGCACCATATGCATTACACGCTTTTAGCCGACTTAATGAACAAGTTAAACCTTTGTCATTTTCAGATATTCATTTTCATTTTCCCTGAAAATATGAAAAGATCCAAGTCTTTATCTGCATATAATATGTAAAGCGATCCTCCGTTCATTTATCTTCGCTTGTAAATATTCCATTACCGCGCTTTAATATACATCGAGCTAATTACCGGCCGAAGAAACTTATTCGGGATTTTAACGAAGGACATAATTTTCCTTTTAGCAAAAATCGTCAATTAAAAACTCATATTTTAGCTTCAAGAGGCATCTACTTGAAATGCGCAAAATGTATACGGCATCGAAACTAAGACTCCTTCAAGAGTAAAAATCGATACTTACAATACATTTTAATTAACGCTGGCGAAACAAAGTAATCCGATACGCGTCTAATATTCAATAATTTTAATTACCACGTACAAACATAAAAAGTACCACATATTCGCGTGTAAGGTAACGCAAGCTTTCAGTTATGTTCTTCAGACGCAAATTATAGTACACTACCATTAATGAGACGGTGGTGGTGGTAGGAGGGCATAATGCTGACATTTTTAGCTCACGGAATAAAGAGAGAAAACAGTGAGAGAACGTTGTACTAATAATGAGACGAAGTTTCAGAGATAACATAAAAAAATTAATTGTTAGAGCTTAATTTCACTATGACTATGTCCAAACTGTATGTCTGATAATTATCAGACATACAGTTTGGACACAGTATCATAATAATCATCGACAGGTACATGAGTATTAAAATACTCATGTATCTGCCAATGATTCCTCTCCTGTGTTACTGTGTACTAATCCTATTGGATTTGCTCATCTCAGTGTTAACCTATGGAGAAAATGTGTCTACTATTTACAGCAACATCAATGCTGATAACATATTCAGTAATGAATATGTGATTGGTATATATGAATGGTGTATTCAGGTAGCCCGAACTTTTATGCACCTTGCAACAGGATTCTATTAAACTTCGTCCACCAAAATAATTTATGAGCATTTAAAACACACTATACAAGATTTTTTCCCCCGAATAATTTAAATTTTATAATATTATTTGCATTTTTTTAAAAACGAAAAATGCAACAAAGTGTAAAATTTTGTCCTCTATTACGGTGTACAATTTTTTCGGAAAAATCAATCCAAGTCGGCAATCCTTGGACACATTTTCTCTGCAGGTTAACATTGAGGTAAGCGAATCCAGTGGGTTAGTACAGTGCAACCTGAAAGAGAAAATTCTGAAATATAAATTACGGTGCTACTTGAAATTGGAACAACAGTCAAAAAAATTTAAGTTAAAAAAAATTAATCAACAAATTCAAAGCACACTCGACAGTTACCTACTGGGCTATCTGAGGAAGGCTTCTTAAAGGATATTTTACAAGACGACAGTCTTGCCGACGCCGTTTAGTTAACTGCTTGAAATATTTATCCAGAATTCATATCAGTAAGCACTTCCCTTTAAACAACTTATCTTTGCCATCGCCAACTTGCTATGTATAAAAAAATCCATAACAAAAAGACTTCGGAACATGCCTTGAGGATCAAGGCATTAAATACTGAATCGATATTGCGATATTCAAGGGCAGAGAAACAATATTAGCTACCAAATATATATGATTGATTGATTGATTGATAGATAAATAGATAGATGATAGATAAATAGATAGATGATAGATAGATGCTCGCTCACTTACTCAAGCACGCATTACACACTTACACACACACACACACACACACACACACACATATATATATATATATATACACACACACATACACACAAAGTGCCGTAACTAGGCAGGGGCAACGAGGCACCCGCCCAGGGGCCATTTGGAAGGGGGAGAGGGCCAAAAATGCTGTATTTGTTTTTTTATTTTCCCAAACCTAATTAAGGGTCCGAAAGGCAAATTCTTGACCAGGGGACATGAATGGCTAGTAACGGCACTGCATATATATATATATATATATATATATATATATATATATATAACATAACAGCTAAAAATTAGGTCAGTGAAAATAACTTTAGCCTTAGGATCCACGGGCTTTGAAAGTTCCGGAACCACTGACATAAACTCCTACGTAATACTGTAGGATGCACAATCTCAATATGCAAAATAAATTTAAAAGATATTATAAAATATAACAAAAGTTGTAATAAGATTAAACAAAAGATGTAGCAGTATAACCAATACTGTAAGAGAATGCAAAATTTCAACTGTGCACTACTTGCAAACACGCAATACACTATTCAGAAAAAAAAAAAGTGTGAAAAAGGCTGAATAATCGACTGGAACAGAAAGGAAATACCTAGAAAGAGAGAAATGAGTCCATGCCTACCATCCACTCCCACAGAATGATAAGGTGCAATATATATAACGCCATGTCTTCCTTAACCCCAGATGATATTAACCCGGGATGAAAAATGTTGGCAGGCATACATACATGCCGACGATAAAAGAAAATATCGACAAAAACTTTATCTCTTCATATCAAGGTGGCTATCCTGGCCAAACGAAAATAGAAGACAGGAAATAGAGGTATAGGGTAGGGAGTAGGAATTCCATGGAAAATGGAGCAGGGGGAAAATATATATATATATATATATATATATATATATATATATATATATATATATATATATATCGATTGGGCCACCAGATCAGATTGAATTACAATAAATATGAAGATGGGCAACAATTCTTCTGTTTACCGATATTTCGAAAGCATCAAATTTCATTTCCCGACTTGAGAGAACGAAGAAATTTGCAGTTTCCATTTTCAATTTAGCAAAGATTTTTATACATATATAGCGAAAAACCTAGATAGATAAACAACAACAACAACAACAAAAAAAAAATAGCGAGAATGTAAAGCTTGTCTAGTGTTACGAAAAGGATGAGACTAAAATATAGGTATATATGATAAAAACTAGTCGGATAAATAGCAGTTAAAGAAGTAATACTGACATCTCAAGTTACCAGATAGTGTAAGAACTTAGTTCATAGCACGCTCATATGCATAAAATGTACAAAAATGGCAACTCTTCAAACGACAATATTAAAGACGGGGAGTTACTTTGTGACTGCAGTGGTAACTCTGTGACACATAGTAATTTTATCGTATTTCGGATCTTGCACCGCGCCCGTGATACCGGGAAGGCAAAGTACAGCGGCAACAGCTTGTCCGACATACAGGCACCTAGTGGCCAGTGTCCGAAGCTTCTGCGCGCCATGTCTTCGCTGGCCAGTGTATTGTTCAAACCTGTCGTCAAGCTATTGACTCAAACTTTGGATACAACCAACTAACACAGGTAATTATTTTAACATAGGATTACGTTCCTCAATAACGGTCCTGCTGAAAGGGAATCTAGCAATCTCAATTCTAGGGTACCAAACACAGCAACAAGGCATTTAGGTTGGAAAGTAATTATTAATCCATAAGACCTAACGATGAGTATTAGCATAATATACATATATGCTAATAGGCAAAGAGTAGAAAGAAGCACATTTCACTCCAGCTATGTCCATTAGTAAATTCAGATAATAATTTAGAACTTTCGGTTCGCCATCCACCTATATGTCGGCGTGAAATTTTATGCACAAAAATCTACGTTAATATTATAGCACATTGAGATAGTTCTTATAGAAGAAACTGATTAACCGGATAAATTCGAAGTTCCACTTTCGGAAGGAAAACAAATTCTTAGAGCAAGATCTACAGACGTGAAACTGCTCATTACCTTGATTATTTAAGTCACAAGATTTCAACACCCTGGATAAATATTGACTTTTTGTAAGCGATACGGTTTCGAGTCGAGCTCATTTCTCACCAGAATTGAAAGTTAATACTTTAAGCAAGGTCGTAAAGTTGAAGGTCCACGTGACCTGCCAGTATCACTCAATTTTTCGGCGGTACAACGGTTACGTCGGAGATCGTTGATCACCATATTAGCTTTCTGGAAATTTCACAACTTATTTTTTCAGGTGCACATTAGCATTATTCGGATTCTGATTTTTGCACGTAATTCCAGAAAGTAAAATGCAATACGCAAATCTCTATCTCTATATTCTAAAAAAAACTAACTGCCGCTGCAGCCGCCGCCGCTGTTAAAAGCTTGTCACGCTATCTCCTCCGAAACCGCTGGGGGTATGGGGTCGAGACCGATACCAATCGATGCAGAATAATGTGGGGAAGAAAGTAAGACATGTCTCATATTTTTTCGGACTTTCTTTAAGGTTTTTTTTTATTTTATGTTTTGTGGGAAAATATTGACTTTTCATGTTCAGATTACGATAACTCGCCAAAAAAGGATCGTAGAATTTTTTTTTTTACAATCTAAGACCACAGACATTTCTCCTTCAAACAAGACCTCATTTGTTTAAAAATAATTTAAAACAGACTGATATTTTTATTAAAATTGAAAACTCACTTTTTGGAAAAATTTATGCGTTTCGAGATATATAAATTCGATGCTATCAGACTTATTATGTTACAAAGAAAATATTTATATCAACTGGAAGATGAAAGCTTTCTCATTCATATAAACTTCATTTCAAGTCTCTATCTTAAAATTTCGATTTTTAATTGAATTTTAAAGAAATACTTCAAAAAAATCTTCTCATTCGCTTGCTTTGCAGAAGGATTGAAAGAAGATCCTATTTTTCACCCATCTTCATCCGGGCTTATAACCCCCATCTACCCGGGCTTCATCCATTTCGCCGGGAGGGGGGGGGGGAAGCTTCAACTGTAAACAAATGAATGACTCAATCGCTGTAAACAAGTATTGAGTCATTCATTCACTTGATTCACCAGAGGAGCGAGCGTAGCGAGCCTAGGGGCGAAGCCCCTAGTGTTATTAAAAAGAAACTTCCGACTTTCTCACAAAAATTTTCATTATGTGCCATTAAAAATCGAAATCTATATATTTAAGTTGCTAAGCCAATTCTTTGGGCAGTGTACATGAGAGAAAACTACTGCATCAATTTATTTCATTTTGATATTAAACGAAAGATTTTAATCTATAGATGTGTCAAATTTGGTTTTTGTAACCATAATTTCTATTAATTAGTCATAATTTACAATTAAAACTTGCTTTCTGCGCATGCTCAGTGACATGTTTAAATCTAGCTTTAGATACTTACTAAGCACGAAGCCGCCTAAACACGTTAATTTGTTTATTCCGAAGAATCTCTATAGCTCTCTGCCATTTTTATTTCTAATTATGTTTGTGAGATGTAGAATTAAACCTGGGGGAAATTGTTTATTTCGCGCTATACTGAGTTACAGAGTTGCTGAGTACACATACCAAGTTTTTAGTTTGTCATTCAGTAACCATATTTTTCTTTTTTATAGGGTTCAATAGTAATTTTTTAAAGTTTTTTTTTTTTTTCCAATGCGGAAGCACTTGCCGCGAAGACATTCGCCTATAATTCACCGCAGTTTTGCCGGCCATTTTATTATGGGGGCGCCATATAGGCGGACCAGCATTGCCCCCTATGAAGGGACGACACAAACGGAGGCATTTTAGTGGCGCTTCGCAAGGATTCGATCCGAACACCCTCAGCACCGGAAACCAGCGCGCTGTACCACAAGGCCGCCACGGCCCGTGAAATTTTTTAAAGTGTATTTCTCTATTCTTAATATCATGATTTTCAACATTTGGCAATGGTGTGTTGAGTATAATTGGTGTATTAGTGCATTTATCTACTATCCAGCCGTCATGTTTTGACGGGTACCAACTAGTATCAAGTAAAAAGTTTAATTAAAATTTAAAAAATCCAAAATACAACGCAAACTTTACATTAACAAGCTGGGGCAAAACAAAACAAAGCATACATATAATTTATGAAATTCCCCAGATCTGAACACAGGAACTGGAAATTTTCAATGCCTGAAGATGAACGCCCCTCAACCAATTTCAAAATGTATACTTTTACAAATAATCATCCTAACTGATCATATATACTTTTAAATAAGAACAAAATTCCATTTCTTCGTGAGAAAGGTAAACGCTAAGATTCTATAAATAGAAATATTCAAAGCCAAAAGAATTAAATAATGTTTTCCCCAAAATTATGCTGCTTGGACGCAACATACCACAAACGAACAGTAGAAGGAGCAAATAAGTTTTACTTTCATTACAATAGGCGAGTTTTCAAATCTGTGGAAACGAGGAAACGCGCCTTCTGCATATAAGCAAGCAGACTTCGCAGAAATCCAAATCATAATTAATTCATTAAAAAAAAAAAGACACAGGCGATTTTGGAATTTCCGATTCTGAACTCTGGCATTAACTTATATAAGATATAGCAGAAAATGAAAAATACCGTCCGATACGTAAACCCAACTCCTAAAAGCTTAGCAAGATGAAAAATTGCAGCCAGAGATCTTTTCATCAAGACGGGGGGCGATACGTAATACAGCTACGAAATTCATCAAACTTGTTTAATCCAAGATAATATTAACCGAGAGATGAAAAATGAGAAAGGGTACATATTGGGAGAGAAGGAGAGATAAGGGTTTATCTTGCTCTCGTCAAGATGGCAGGCCATCTATGAAAGAAGCTGAAGAGGGAAGAAGGAGGATGTCTTCGTAAAAGGACGGTGCCGGGAAGAAAAAAAAACTTCAAAGATGCAATATATATTAAGGTGAAAAGATAGATAGCAGTTTGAACAGTTTTTTTTACGGGAGGTGCACAACAAGGACTTAAAAACTACGAAGCATTCTAAATGCCAAAGGCACATGAAATTAAAATAAAATATCGCGAAATTTTAATTTTCATTGATATTTGAAAAATTAAAACCAAATTGGCATTGCCGTCCCTGTTTTGCAAACGCTTTTTATCGTAAACTAGACAAAACAAAAAAAGCTGATTATATAAACTATGTTTAAGTGAATTGTGAAACCCCTAATGATTAAAATGATAAACCCTTTGTCAAATGCTTGAAAACACAAAAAAATTGTTTTTAAATTGTGGCTGAATAAGGACAAAGGGGCGACATGTAAAACAAAACTTATACAAGATTTTACTTGATTTATATATTCCTGACGCCTTAATAAGTATCTTGAAATTTTGTCTCATTTGTGACATACTTCTCTTATAAAAATTACATTAATTATCGTCACAATCCATGTAACCCACAATAAAATTACACGCTGATCACGATAAATTCTATTACTGTAAACGGAAATTTTGGCGAACCTATCGAAATAAACTACACAAATGAACCTCAAAGTTGGGGGCTATTTATATCAATACTAATGGCATAATATTGATTTCAGCGTATGTTCCACCAGGACTATTTACTTTGATAAAGTGATACTTAAGAAATTAACGCGCTTCAATTTTTTCACTATTAATATGAGTGTGCGCGTGTGCAAGAGTGAGAGTCGGTCCCAAATTTGATGCTTCTCCATCTCACAATAAGTGCTAATAATGTCAGTCTAGGCACGAAATAATCCAAGAGACCATAAAAAACACATTTATTTATGACTCGGGACAGGAAAAACGAAGACAAGCAGACAATCACTTATTTACATGAAAAAGAGCTTTGTGACGCTACTCACCTCTTTTTATACACTTGCCGAAAAAAAAAAAAAAAAAAAAAAAACACTCCTTAGCTAAGGCTCATTCCACGTGCCAAGTCCAGCGAATTTAATTTGGCATATCAGTACAGAAGAAAATTAATACGAAATATTACATGCGAACCCTGATTTTTAGATTAGTGTTATCCTTAAAAGATTTAGAATAATTTAATGGTGGACTTTAAAGCCATTACACAAGAATGTGTGTGACTGAGTGACAAAAGTGTGATATATATATATATATATATATATATATATATATATATATATATATAGAGAGAGAGAGAGAGAGAGGGGGGTATAGAGATAGAGACTCCGTGACAAATAATTGAGAATGAAGGGGGGGAAGCTAGATTTTTCTTCTTTTATGCTGATCTACTCAATTATTTTTTTATATCTATTCTATTATACATATAACCTTTCACGAAGTATGTGTATATATATATATATATATATATATATATATATATATATATATAAATTCAGATATGAAATTAAGAGTTGGGAGGTTCATTTCCAATAATCCAGAAGATTTAAAATATTTGGCCCACATCAATAAGTAGAACTGGAGGGCTCAGAGTTAAAGTGAACCAATTCCACTCTCGGATCATTTAGTACTAACACTGCCAAGTAAAAACATCCTATTTTTCAATGCAATAGTGAACCAAGTCCACAGTATAAATTTTACGCTATTGAAGCAGGAAACACAAACAGAAGTCAATGGTTGATCAATACAGTTGTTCAACTTAAAAGATCAATTTTCTCAGAACTGACTCTCGTGGAGTTGATTCATTTTAACTCACAGCCGTCCAATTACGCTCAGTTATCAGAAGCAACTCAAAATAAATTTCTGAAATCTGCACGTTCCACAACCCAAACTGTCCCAACTTATTTAAAAGCGAGACCATTTATAAGAGCACTTTAAGAACTTTATCACCAAATAGTGGATTTTTTTTTAGTTTTTTTCTTTTTAACACGATAAATCTATTTTTCCCCCTTTCCCAAAATGAAGCATATTCATTCTATAAAAACAAAGATCCTCCACTTATTGAGTAAACTGCGATACTACGTAACGGTCCATCAAGATTTTCATCTCTAAACTACGGTCATATTATTATTCATGATTCAACTGAATTTCACTCTTGGAACTGTTCATAGAAGCGCGTTCTCCACATCTTTAGCAACCCAGTCTGAGTAATATACAATCGTGCGGCTTCAAGTCACTTAAAACAGGTAGATAGATCTGCCTGAAGCAAGATAATGCAAATGAAAAGTCATTTCCACAAGTCAGCAAGTACAATAATGGAACCTATGCTAGACATCAATAAATTTTGACAATCATTTTCTAACACACTTCAATGGAACGTTTTATTTTTCCTGAATAAAAAGGAAATGAAAAAGAAAGATTCGGAAAAGCATGCAACAACTTCAATTCATCTAAGGTACACCCCTTCGCCTTTTCTTTTTCCAGATTTTTTTTTAGTTTGACGCGATTGCTTATGCCCTGATCATGTTACCAGTCATGTAAGTGAGAATATAAATGAGGCTACTTTTCCCACTCTGAATAGAGAGGATACCCTATAATAGAAAAGGACACTAAAATAGGGCCCTAAAGTTTCCCCTACTCATTTTGGTCGTGTTCGGCTTTCAACAAAATATCGGAAGATGAGAGTCAAAATTCATTTCGAGTTTCAAAATCTGCAGATGACAGGAGACATATTGAATTTTTGTTTTCAATTTCACGCACAAGAGAGCTTCCAAGGAAATTGGAAGTCAGGAACTTTTGAGCATACAGAAAACCGTAATTACACCCAGAGTGAAGCATACAGAATAGACACTGAATTTTGCATAGAAGGGACAGCTCCAGAAATAAATTTAGTATATAGTATCTCCTCTAGATAATTTTTTTAAAGATTATGATGTATAGTTTGAGTTTCAGGAAAGCATGAACTTTCAAGCCTTTAAAAAAGTTAGCTTAAAATAGTATCTTATCCAGTAATAATGGTATCTAGTTTGGTTTCTACTCATTCTTCAAGATTCTAGTAGCAAAGTTACTTTCAGCGAGAGGGAATTTTAGACTTTTCATTTTAGTTAAGTATTACTATAATAACCTCGAAACGTTATTTATAATAAGATGAAGCATAGTAGCATATTAAGCAAACGTTCTCATATACTAAGAACTTTATATGCACTTTAGCTATTATTTTTTTTCTTGCTTACTGTTGTAACTTTATTAGTTTATTCAAGATAAATTATGCTAGATAGTGCAATATAGATATAACGTACAGATAATCAAGTCAGCAAATTGCTGCACAAGATCTTTTTTTATTAAAGTTACAAAATATGTGCTTGATGATTTGATTAAGTTTTCGTACTGAAAAGGGGAAATACTGCTGAGCTTACGTCAAACCTCTTTAAAGATTTAGAAGAAAAATAGGGTCTTGGGTCCTTTTTATGAGTTAGGGAGATTATATGGTCCATTTTAGAAGCCCTTATAACATTTCAAAATCGAATATTTTCTAGATTTTTTTCAAATTTTGTGAGAAAGATGCATCATTTTCTGGTAAGCGATCACATGAACAGCCTTAAAAAAATTATACTGCCAGCTCAATTTCTGACAAAAACACAATACATAAACGCCTGCTTCTAAATAAATGCAATCTACCGGGTGGTCCAAAATAATTGACCGCATTTCATGTTCGAAAAGGAGCAGATGCATTATATGCAATGGGCGTTTTGTGCTTGGCGACTTTTTTTGTCGCCAAGCAGAATGCGTGTTTTTGGAACGGGAAATTCAGGAAAGTCCCCAAAATACGCATTTTTTAAACTGTACAACCACAGAAAAGCATAAAAAAAACACATAAATACAAAAAATAAAAGCTGAAATATAATGAGAAATTTCTTAGGTGGGGGGAGCTAACAACTAAACCTTCAACTAAAACAAAGGGCGCCAGATTTAGCGAGAATTAGCGATCTCCAGATAGCGATAGCCAGATTTAGCGATCTCCTGGGGAAAACCCCTTGGCGTTCGTTGCGTATACTACATCTGTACCTTCGAAAAAAAGAAAGAGCAAAATGAAGTACGTACATGGCTATTGTTTTCTTGGAAAGATAATTTAAAACAGTTTTTCACAACAAAAATTTTAAACATTAAATCACTTCCACATAAGCCGGTAGATGGCGCGACAAAATTTCGCAAGAAAAATTTCTGAATCTCCTCATGCAGCAAGAGAAAAAGCACACGAAAGTGAATGTTTGGTGCGCATTGGCTGCAGACGGTGGTATGTATGTTAAGGACCGAGTGTATGCAACTCCAGTTCCGGATACCGATTAGTGATGCGACATCGATAACAAAACATCGATGTTTTGAAACATCGATATTCAATATAAAAACATCGATGCTAATAAAACATCGCCCAAAAACCATCGATGTTTTTAAACATCGATGTTTTAGAACATCGATTTTTTAAAACTGGTTTAGTAATCTCTATCATTAATGTTTCTTCCGTTAGTCGTGGGGGGGGAGGGGGGGATTTAATTTTACTCTCTGATTGGGCAGGCACAAATGACAAAAACTTGGTTGCTTTGGGCTACATCGATGACTCAAAATTCTCGTTGTAAATATCGCCATGTTTTGCTTTCAAATGTCCAGATAAATTCGTGGTATTGCCAGAAGTTTTGAGGAACTTACGGCAAATATTGCATTTCGCCAATTTGTCAGTGGTTTTGTAAAAATATTTCCAAACGGTACTTTTGGAAGGCATCTTACTAATAATATTAACGTCAACTTATATAAAACCAGAACAAAACAAATGGATGCACTCGTGTATATACTATTTGTAAAATAAAACCCCATGGAAGGTTCTGGAGTGTCAGGAACATTCCAAGCGCTCTGATTGGTTCATTGGTTGTTAATTGCCATTTGTCTGTTTGCCAAGGAATCATTCCCCCTTTTGTATTCCTCCTTTTCAGAATTCAGACTTACATTTACTGAGTGTGAAAGTTATGCTACGTGGTAATTTTTTTTTTTATTACGGTACTTTTTCATTAAAAAAAAAAACATCGAGACAACGTAAAACATCGAGCACAAAACATCGATGTTAAAAAAACATCGGCTTCAATAAATCGATGTTTAAAACATCGATGTTTTTATCAAAACATCGATGTTTTGAAAACATCGACATCGATGTCGCATCCCTAATACCGATGACCTAAAATGATGAATCACTGAAGTCATTGGAAGAATACCTGCTGAAATGCTGTAAAACACTTGGCGGGAAATTGAATATCGGCTGGATATTTTGCGTGCCACAAATGGAGCTCATGTGGAAGTTATTTAATGTTTAAAAATTTTGCTGTGTAAAACTGTTTTAAAATGTTTTTCCAAGAAAAGAATAAACATTTACGTACCTCATTTTGTTCTTTTTTTCCGAACATGAAATGCGCTCAATAATTTTGGACACTACCCTGTATTTTGGGGACATAAAATGATAAGAGAGAGAGCACAACTGGAAAAAAAATAACTTCCATATACATGAAATTCGAAAATTACAAATGCATACCAAATCGTTTTATAAATCCATGTATAAAAGCATCAACTAATAATTCTTTCAAACAACTCAGGCGTAAAAGTGGTTATTAACAAATAATAAAAATTTTAAAAAATCTTATTCCACTTTTCTCCAGTACGAGTCTTCTAGCATGTTTCCAATAAAACTAACAGTATAATCATACGATTGTGTTATTCTTATCTACTAAAACACACAAATTCAAAGAAGAAGAAGAAAAAGAAGAATCTCAATTATTATTTTCCAGAACAAAAGATTATTTCAGTTATGGCAAAAGGTCATTTAAAGGAGGAGAAATGTATATAATGAACCAGATCTATTTGTTCCACAAAAATTCCAAGTTTTCATTATACGTGGATAAAAAAGTAATTTTCAAAAGAGAGAATGAAAGCAAGGGGGAAAAAAAATGGCTTTCACTTGGAGGTATTTCCTTAATTTAAATATTTCCATTTACTTCGGTGGGGGACGGAAAATTTTAATAAGTCTGCTGTCTTTCAGTTTTCTGTTTAGAAGACATTAAAACAAAATCAAGAAAATGGAAAATGGGAGACAAAAGAATAGAAGTTGAGTCTATGCATTAAGACCAAATAATTCTTTGAGTTGCATTTTGGAATAATAATATTAAAAAAAAAAAGATGTGCTTCAGATATTTATTAAAACAAACACTAAGGCTGTAAATAAGTATACAGCAGAGAATAAAAAATATTATGGTTTAACTGTCTTTCATAAATGCATCGATTTTTTTTTTATACTTAGTACATAATATACATATATGCCATTAAAGTATTAAAAATGTCATAAGCAGAGGCAGATGTTGCAAGCGGGCTGCTTATCGCTCGCCACTTTTCAACTAAAATCGTTTTTTATTCCCCCTACTTAACAGCGAGTATTTTTACTTATAATAAAATTTGCAACTGAGCCGCGTCTTTCGAAACAAAACTTGTCAGTATATCGGCTTTTAAAGATTAGAACTTCGGTAATTGTTGAAAATCATATCTTCGAAAACCACATTCATTTTTTTTTTTCCTTAATAGTAATATACAAATTACTTTAAAGAAATACCGTTACAGTCCTTTAGCAGGAATAACTATGCATAAAGCTCCGCTTAAATAATTATTACAAATAAAGCCTACATTAGGCAATCTTTTCCTATCTATATATATAAAACAGTTCCGTAACTGATTGACATACAACGCACAGACCAAACCGCTAGACCTAAAGGGCTGAAATTTTGCATGGCGATTCTTCTTATAGTGTAGGGGTGCACTAAGAAAGATTTTTGAAAAATTCGTCTTAGATTTTTTAAAATTAAATTTTTAAGCTGTTTTAGTAACTTTTTTTAAGTTTGCATTTAAAACAATAATTTGAGGGTTATAAAATTTATGTCACGAGAAAGATCATAAAAATTCCTTTAAAATGAGATCTTTTTCGAATCTTTACCTCCATTTTCTGATTTCTGGTGAATTTTTAAAGATTAATTTTTAGAATTTAATTTATTAAATGCTGATCACGTGATTTCTTTTTCTGGTATTTTCAATAAATTTATCGTCACGTGCATAACAACTAAATAGACAAGAGGTGTGTGTATATATGTACACGCTTTCCCCTGCGTTGTACAAAACAGAAGACCCGAGAACACATTCTGTGGTTTTCAAAGATCAAGAATAATGTCCCATGCTTGGTATTTCCATACTTTCATGCCCATTTATAATAATTCACTTTATTAAACGCGAAATTCTACAGAAAATGATCACAAAATTTCAACCAAAAGAATTAATGTCGTACTTGATCCCTCTTCGCGGATACGAATACCTGATAAACTTTTTAACAACAAAGAAAAATAATGCTTTAACTAAGTGTCTACATCAAACATGTTTCTAATCTAAATAACAGAACATAATAAATTCCAATAACATCTACGAAATTTAAAAAAATGCCAGCCAGTCAAAACTACATTACATTTTAATCAAGAAAGGAAGGGGGGGAAAGTACAACCCTTACAAACACGAATTTTAATATTTTTCTCCGGGCTCCATTCTCCATTACCACGAAACAAAAGATTTTAATTTATGGTGGAAAAGTCAATAGATGAGGAAAGATGTAAAATTCTGTTCATTGCATCAAAATTTTCATTACGACATAGCATAATGCAAAAAGAATAATGCAGCACGAGGGAACAAATATGGACTTGCGTGGCAGAGAATATCTTAATTTAAATATTTCAATTTAGAATGCATAAAAATTGAAAAAAAAATAACATAAAAGCCTTCAAAAGGCGCATGTGCCGTTAAAAAAACAAGAGTAGCTGTATTTTAAAAATGTAGAACGTTACAAGTGTAGAGGGGAAAAAACGTAGAGCAAAATCATGACTTAAGGAGATGCACTTCTAGTAATAACTTTGTTTATTCCAAAAACTTCTTGCTTTACAAATTAGAACATTAACTAGACTTACGAAGCATAAGTTAAATCATGAATATTTCATGATTTCTCGACTGCGTTCAGATTCTACGAAAGATGGAAAGAAAACTGAGTAGAAGTTAAAACTTTGTTGCGGTGAGAGGTAATTATTAGATAGACGAAGGGACCAAAAATTCAGTGCGATCACAGGCTTGCCGTAGAAAAAAAAATATATAGGTCGGAAGTGAACTCGCTTCACTACTGGCATTATTCTGGAGAATCCCCATGAGTGATGCTAGATGTACATATAAATTACGGATTATTATTTTTTTTTTAAATGTGAAATTAGTCGTTCACAGAATGAATACCAGAAATTTTATCTCAGTTGCAGATTTACAACTCTTGAGAAGTCACGATTTGATATATGAACACTGCTTCTGTTTTATTATTATCAGTATTAGTAACATTTTAAGCCGGTCGATATTTCGATTTCAGATGTTAAGTAATCTGAGTTCACAAGAAATACAATCTCTATTAACATATTTACAAACACAGCACAAATTTTCATTGGGATTGATCTGAGACTTAGGCAGGGGATACAAAGGGTTACGTCTGATCTATGGCTTCAGGAATCATTTAAGACATCAAGCGTAGCAAAAGAAGGCCTTCAAAAAGCAACCGAACAAAAGTTAAGACACTGTCGATTCAACTTCCTAATCAGCCACAGTCAAAAGTTTCTTGATTACTCGTCCTTCTACAAGTCAAATTAAACATTAGAGCTCTAAATCGTTTTTGTATTAAATACCAGCGGTGTAAAAAGGAAGTGCACCACTATTAAATTTTACGGCTAAGTGGCATAGTTTACCCTCAGCATACATGACATACATTTAACCACGACAAATATGCACTTAACACAGATTTTAAAAAAATGGCGAAATGACTGCAAGTTTTTTGGCGTCACATAGCTTTAGATGGAAACAAAATTTTATCTGTACGAGAAAACAAAAACAAACAAAATGCGAAGAATATTATTTAATACATTTAATTTATATTTTTGAAGGAAAGAATATTATTTTTCGTACAAAATACATAAAAAGGTGTTATTATAGTTGTATCAGGGAGTATCTTTAGAGTGGGTGTTATCAAAGATGTTATTTAAATTTAACAAAATGTTATATTTAAAAAGCATAATACGCAAGAAATCAGTCGATTTTGTACTATATATCATTTCATTAAATCTATATTCTTAAATGAAGTGTTCAAACTGTGTTTCATAATATTTATAGAGCACAAATATCAAGAGATTGGCGCCATTTGGCCAAATTTCTCTGGTAAACAACTATCTCTGGTATGCAAAGTTTAAGGCTAATTTGTTTCGTATATCTTTGTAACATGGGAATCTTAACATATAAATAAAATACACGACATATTGGAACAATTCGCTGCAGAACACCCACTCCTTTAGGAAAAAAAATATAAAAAGAGAGACAACCTCTCGAACCAAGCATCAAACAGAAACCGGGAACCACAATGTCTGATGCGGCAGCTCGGATTTTAAGCGCCTACCACTCACCAGATACCATGTACTACGTATAACCATTCGAATGAAAAGCATATTCCTTAGCTGTATTCACATTTAAGGTGATTTCCAACTTACAGGGCGTGAATACAGTCATTAAAATCTCATTACCACAAATGGCATAAAGGAAACTACCGGGAGAGGAAAAAAAAAGAAAAGAGATATAAAAGTGAAGTAAATAGAAAGCAGCAAGATCATAAAAGATATGGCAATAATTTCCACAATCCCTGGAAATGCAGTCAATGATAATCCAAAGGTATGTATTCCGCTATCAAAAAGTCAACGAGAGAAGTGCACAATCTCGGGATTTTACGAGTATCTTGAATTTGGGGATAAGAAAGGGAACAATGATCGCTACATCAACTCAGAGGTCAAAAGAGTGAGAGAAAGAGAGATAACGCGAAAAGAAATGGTGGTTTGATATTTACGGAATTAAAACCTTGACAACTGACTCTAAAAATATAAATATTAACTTCAATCAGTATTTGAGCCCTTTAGCAGCCTGCTAATATTAAATAGCTAAGTTTATATGATTGACAGAGTTATGTCTAGGCCTCTTGAAATCCACATTTTATTTTTACAAAAATGTTACGTGCCCCTTCGTCCAAAGCATTTTACATAAGTGTACACGATGCTATAAATTAAGTCACACTTTTCTTAAATTTTACACACATAGCTGCAGTTTTGGGCCCTATATACATAAGAAAGAATAATAAAGCTAATATAACTATCATGTAAAAGGATGATAGTAATGCATTGATATTTTTTTAAATGTTTGCAGTTATTACGCAAAAATATGAAAATATTAAATTTATTTGTTTTTGTCGATTTCTAAGCCCATTTTGGTCGTGGGACTTCAGCCTGTACCCCAGCTTAAAGTTATTTCCCCAAAAGTTCAAATTACTTTCACAAGCAATAATCAAATACACGGAGGTAATTTCAAATACTAATTTAAAAAACACTGTAATTATGAAATATACAAAAAAAGGATAATTATCAAAATGAAACCTGAACTGAACAGTGGCTACAAATCTGAATACTCATACATACATATATATGACGAGCCTAAAATCTCGTACTCCCTCTTAATACTTACTCTAAAAATATATGCAGTCAGAACAATCGTAGGCCTGTGGAATAAACACACTTAAATTTACAACTAAATCCTTTATTCAAACTACTAATTAATAACCCGATTCAATCTGTGCCATTTTCGATCTCTCATCTCGTGTGACGCGCACTACCTCTCAGTTCGAAAACCCAAGAACGCTCTGCTAAATCTTTTATTAAACTCAAGCGGCAAACTACGCACATGCCCTGTGATGTCTATAGAATGTTCGGGCGATTCCATATTATATAATAGTTTCACTCCTCGCACCCCGCGCCTGTTCCAATAATAGATTCGTTCGCTCGAGTCAAGGCTATCTCTCAAGAAAGGGCATTCCCCTGAAAATCAAGTTGCGCTCGTTCTCTGCTGTATTAAATCAATGGCGTTCGCCACGAAATTAATCTATCCTAAAGCCCTCTTTAAATTTTAAGCGATCGCCCCTCTATGTTTTAGCCTTTTGTTTTTCCTTACATATATATATATATCAGTGGCGCAACCGGGGGGGGGCAAAGGTGTGTGCCCACCCCCTCAAAGAAATAGAAATTTCATTATGAATACTGATTTTGCATTATAAATATTTTTATCCGTTCATCTCAGCCGCCCGCCCCCTTGCATTATAAATATCTTTATCCGTTCATCTCGGCCCCCTCCAAGAAAAAATCCTGGGTGCGCCACTGATATATATATATATATATATATATATACCACTTATATATATGTGTGTGTGTGTGATAATATTACTAACAACCTATAATCGACCATTCTGAACTTTATCTCTGTCCTGGTAATCCTTTTTTCTACTCTTTGGAGAAACGCCTCGCCTTTCCACACACTAACTTCCTCCGCAATTCTGGCAACCTCTCTGATCTAATTGTATCTTGGCGCTTCTACGAGTAGACGCTGGACTGGCTCGATGCGAATAAGATGTCATGTCGCTGTTCTCATGGAATAAACTTCAATTCTTCTTTATGATTTGGAATTTCATTATTTCGGCCTCGATTGCGTTTTTTTTAAAGAGATGACCCAATTCGGGTCATTTCATATATATATATATATATATATATATATATATAAAATCCTATGTATCTTTAAATCATCAAGAATGCTTTATGGGTACACTTATGCAACGATGCTATACACGGGTCAAAAAAGTTACAAATTTTGACAATGCACAACGCAACTAATGTACAAGTAAGACATCTTATAAATATACGGGCGTCTGGTAGATCATTAAAGGTACTTATTTTGTTTATCATAGTCGTTCTATATACACAGGCAGCAGCATCACATACTTATGAGGTATGTGTAATAGAAAAAGGGGTCTCAATATTTCACCAATCCTTCTAAGAATTTAGTCTTAAAAATTTTTAAGGACCCTCGAATGACTTAAAAATTAATACCGAGAAAAAAAAATGCTCATGTACTTACAAATGATTTGTAGAAAAAAAGAGGGAGCGAGGGGAATTCTAATGATAAAATTTGACATTGCACTATAATAAACTTTATAAATATTACATTTTTATGACCTCCAATTCGTCATATCGTGGATAATAGTCCGAATTTCTGAAGCAAAGAGTAAATAACACGTAATTGCATTTAATTACCTTAAAATGCAGCAACTTTCGATAAACACACTCAGTTAGAGAAATGCGCTGCAAACATGTTGAAATCTCACGAACAAATCATAGCTGAACAGAAATTTAATTAAATGGACTGTAATTTACTATACAGTTTCGAATGAATTTGAATTAACGAGTTAACCTAGGAAATTAACGATACACATCCGCAATTTAAATTACCCATGCAAATGCACGTATCATATAAGCGAACGTTTATGCCAGGATTAAATCCACCCCACCCCACCCTTCCCATCCCTCATACAAAGGGAACAACTTCGTTTAATTCAACAGATTTATTTCGCCAAACTAAATATAAATATTTACATATTTTGCACAATCGCAACATTTACCTAGCTTTGCGACAAAAACTGTATACAATGGCACAGCATGTGAATATAGTGTTTTACCCCACAGGAATGGACGAATTAAAAGGTTACCGTTTCAAATATAATTATTCTGCAAAACGATAGATGCGTTTTATAATAGCATTTACTGTGGGAGACACACAGGAGAATTCGAATCACCCGCTGACAAAACTATGAAATATCATCGGTCTAGTTTTCTGTAATCGAAATTCTTTGGTAAAAGCTGTTGATATACACATATGGACATACATCTACATGCACACACACACACACACACACATATATATATATATATATATATATATATATATATATATATAAACATAATATATACATGCATGGTTTGATTTGATTTAGAGCACTACGGACTTTTTTTTTGCTACACGAGAGTTAATTAAACTGGGACCTACAGCTTAAAACCGATTCCGAAAGGCCACGAACGTCCATGCCGAGAGCGGGATTCGAACCCACAGATTGAAAAATATCAAGCTTATAAGAACAAGAACATCGTGGGATAAATGCTAATTTCCAGATGAAGTTGTGGTGTGTAGAAACAAAAAAAAAAATCACATGAAACAAGATGTACTATAATTTTATTTTTAGCATTTAACGCAGACAACAAAACTATCATAACAACCGAGGTGGCTTTTTTTACAGGCGACGTGTAAACCTTTTCATGCAGAAAGTTTTCATGCAGGCCTGTGAAGAGAGTTTTATTGCTAAGAGCCACTTTTTAGAGCCCGGAGGAGAAGATAAGACTGCAGCGCTGACTAAGGAATTAATTGACTCAACTATTTTCGGGGTGCATAGCAAGGGTTGAAAGCCATTTGCTTCATATCGAAGATCCAAATGATCCAAGTAATCTAAGATTTAGATTTAAGATGTTGAAAATGTTGCAATGTACACCTGGATATGATGAACAAACCAATCCAGGGAGGCGACGGATAAAAGTCGTTCTAGGAAAGTGTGAAAAATAGGAACTTAAAATCAATTTAGGCTATTATAATTGACGGAGTTGAATGCCTTGCAATCTCTGCTTAAGATTTAGTATATAGTCGCAAGTATACTAATAGACAAATATTAAAGGTTTAAGTGCATGGAAATAAAAAATATTGTTTGATGAACAAAGGGTTAATAATTATATTTCATTTAATAATGATTATGAAGAAAGCGGAAGGAAAATAGTTCATACTACAAATTATTTCCAATTCTCTTCAGAAGTTTGTAGAGATTTGGGTTTTTCCTCCGGAGCTAGGGAATTCGCATATGATAATTGAAGTTTAAGCGAAAACTAAGGCTCTTAGTCAACCAGTACTCACATCTGGAAGGACTTCTGGGAAACGGACAGTTGTGCATGAAACGTTAATGAAAGTTTAGTGATGGTTTAAAGCACGCATTCTGAGGCAAATATACATTAAAAGATTTTCGTGATCAGCATGAAAGTGGATTTTAAAAAACTGAATTATGTTTTGTACTATCATTATTTCTATTTCTTGAATATTAATTGAGAAATAAATGCAATCCTAAAGCAAAATAACACCTCACTTACAGCTACATCACCCTTAAAAAGGTTGTAAACAAAATTGTTTAATATATTAAACATTGAAATCCAGGGCTTGCTGCGGCTCTGTGGTACAGCGCGCTGGTTTTCGGGTGCTCGGGTCGAATTCCGGAGTCGCGCCAAGAAAAATGTCTCCGTTTGATTCGACCCTTCATAGGGGGTAATGCTATATGGTCCCCCATAATAAAATGGACAGAAAACTGCGGCGTAGTATAGGCGAATGTTTGACGACAAGTACCTCCACATTGGGAAAAAAAAAATTTATAAATAAATCTTTCCAGGAGAGAAAAAGAAAATCAGAACTTGTACTTAAGACAGCGATTTCCAACCTTTATGCTACTACCGCCTCCCTTAAAAAATTTTTTTCAGCTCCTCCCTAAAAATTTTTTTCCCCACGCCTCCCTATGTTTTAATAGATATAATAATATAGACACTTTAAAAAATAACTTTACTACCAAAAAATGCAAACTACAATTAACAGAATAACAAGATTTTATTATAACAATACGAACATGCATATTTATTTTTATATTAAATTACTTATTAAATTATATATATAACGTATCAAAATTTAATGAGAGGGTGGTGGTTGTTTATTGGCACAAAGTTTATCAAATCTTGGGGGCAATGGGGAGAGTGCCGCTCGTAACTCTTTTTCGACTATTAACGTGGTTCGATATCTGGTTTTCATTGCAGCCAGTGCCGAAAAGCCCGCTTCGCATAAATAAGACGTTACAAACGGTAGAAGCACTTGCATTGCTTTGCAATACAAAGATTCGTACTCTCCCCTAAGATTCATCCAAAACTGAATTATGATTTCATTTTGAAACTTTTGTTTTAGTGAGCTATCGCATGACAATTCTATCAATTTTTCTTTTTCGATGGTTGTCAACTCAAATCCGTCAATTTATAGATATTATGGTATGAACATCGATTTTTCAATTCCTACTATTAGTTCACACTCTCTCTATGTATATCTGATTCAAATTTTCAATCGTTAATAAAAGTACTTTTTATTCATCCACTCAAGTTCAAATACATTTTTTTAAACTTGTAGTGGATGACACTTGATGTTAATACAGTTTTTCAAATATTAATTCATTAATTAAATTTAATTAATTTTAGTTTTAGACCTAGAGCGTCTCTTGCTCTTGAATAATAATTTCCCTCTTGTTACTGTGTAAACGGTAGCACTGCAGTATCGCGGGCTTCTCCCGTCCTGTAGGTTGCGAGATCGAATCCCCAACCTGACAAACTTTTTCTCTCTCTTCCCCCCCCCCCCCCCCAATCTCGCACAGTAGGCAAGGTTCTGGCAGGCAATCCTTTTTTTCAATTCCTACTATTAGTTCACACTCAAATTTTTCTTTGTTGACCTAAGTAGGAATTAACTTAATTTTTTTTTTTTTTAATATATTACTTGTTTACTAAAAAGTTTTGGCGCCTCCCCTGGCAATAGACCGCGCCTCCAAGGTTGGAAACCTCGGACTTAGGACCAATTTCCATTGAAATAATTTACAACTATCTCTTTTAAATTGAGCGAAAAAAAGGTGTTTTCTTTTAATATCCGTTCAAGAAACAATATGCTGATACGTCTTACAGATTTTTCCCCTAACAGGATTTCTTGGACGATTACTTCCCTGCATTTGTGTTAGAGCGAAAAACCTGCTGGAAACAAACAGAAAACTCGAAATTTTATCGGATGCAATTCAAAGGGTTTAGGTAAAGGAGAAAAAAACAGGGGACTTCAAACGTTAACAAGGACGCGGTAACGTCAATATTTGCTTCAGCTGCGATAACGAAACTGCGACGCGGAGAAATTCTACTGACTTGGCAATAACCAATAAATTTTGCATCCGGACTTTTTCAGATACGCATCTGGAAAAAGCGGATTTTTTCCGACAAGTAAAAAAAATCTAGAATTTTTTTTAAATGATACAATATAAATATATGCTCCTTCTAAAAACTAGTAATAACTAATTAAAAGTTTTTAGAGGAGCTGCTCAAAACAGAATGTTTTAGTAAGTTGAACCAATATTTTTATTTAGATTTAATTTTTTTTTTTAAGAAAAAGGCAATTTTTCAGGATGAGAATTCGTAGCACTGTAAAAAGAAAATGTAGTTCAAAGAATAAACCATCTAGATAATCAAAATCATTTTTTTTTTAAAGTGTTTTCAGACTTTCCTTTCCAAGCAGCGGATAAATCAATTATGTCGAGTTGTATCTTACGTTGAAATATATCTTTTTTTATTTAAAAAAAATGAACATAGGTTGGATTAAATTAGTGAAAAATTGGGAATACGATTGATAAAACAGAACTAATATAAAACAGTTACTTAAAAGTTAGTGACATTTCGAAAGATTAAAAAGTGAAAATTACCCACCTTTTTTTACCCGACAAATTTTAACGTTTAATAGTCGATGTATGTGAGAAAAAAAAATGAAGGAACTAATTACGAAAATTTTACCAAAATCATACTAATAAAGGGACTACGTAAAAAAGAATCTTTAACCATAATGAGATATCACTAAAACGCAGATTTCTGTGGCTAACTAATAGAGGAGAAAGAAAAAGGAAAATCTTCCTAAAAAGAAAGTGAATAGACTATTTCACTTTAAAGGTGCACTGTAACTTATTCATGGAGTCGAAAGTACGCACACACGATTTCGATATCTTCGATTCAGACAATTCAGCTTTGAAATAAGGCAGTACGTAAATAAAGGGGGAAAATACCAATTTCGGATATTCTTTCAGTGACTTTCATGCACAAGGTAAACGCATGGACCAACTGATAATTTTTGGACGGAACTTATTTCGATCGTATTTTTCACTATAATAAATTTTCCCCGAATTTTTTTTTTTCTAAGTTAATGCTTTGCCATATCTTTTTTTCTTTGGGGGGGGGGGGGGATGATTATGCGGACAACTCAGAAAAACTATAATCTGATCGTTTAATGAAATAAGTAAAATAAATGTGTAATTCAAGACTTTCCCTTTTTTAAACTCCTTTCCTAGAGGCAACACTTTTAACTTCTATTTTTTTTTTCCAAGCTTAAGGGACATATCTGGATTCATGAGTGTTCACTGCGCATCTGATTTTCGACATTAAATATAAGGTCTCCGTATCTGAATTAATTTACAATTTATAACATATATACATGTGACATGCTAATGTGACAGCACATTACGTGTATATTGTAGATCATAGATTACACGAATTGAATAATTGTATTTAACTTTGACATCTGCTTAAAACATCAGACGGTTTAAATGTCAGTTTCCGACCAGTCAGTTACCGGTACGTGCGGCATCAGATTCTCTCGCTAATTAGCGCCCGATAATTTCGAAACTGTAACAATTAAACGAGGTAAACCTATGCCGAACGTTGCCTTCCGTTACAAAATGCCTTCCGTTACAGAAAGGTGATACGGCTCAGGCAAGAGCCCACATCAGTGGAAGTAGTAGCAAGCTCAAACACCAGATTAATTTATGATACACAATGGACTTAACTCTTTTACGATTTTTGACCCTAAGCAAACGAATGCGCAAACGAGCGCGCACGTTTCCACGGCGCTAAAACACCTATGACACATTTTATGCAATTGTTTTTCTTCCACCTATACCATATTTTTTAAAATAACGTCTACAATCGTTATGTTAAAATCCACGATTAACATGTAATTAGTCACCAAATTTGATTTCATAGTCCACCACACATAAAACATGACTTCGATTGGACTTAGTTTAATAACTGGAACACATGTATTAAAAACATAAGGGATGGTCACGAAGACCAAAATAATTCATACAGTCCCTGTATGATGTCAGAGAGGGTGGGAGAGGGTACAATTCTCCCCCCCCCCCCCCCGCATGTCACTCCTGGGAATGCTAGGTCAAAATTGAGGTGGCACCTGACTAAATCAGACTCAGACCCCTGTGGTGCCATTATAAACCGGAGCCACACCCCTCAGCCCGCTAGCCTATATGGACGTGGTCTGGAACATATTCCGGCCAGGGGGCAATAGAAAAACAACAATTCATACAACTGGCAAGTAAAAGCTTATTTCAAGGTCAAAAATAAATTTGCCTTTTTAATACACGCGCACAAAACTATTATTTTAAAAACAGTCTACATGATTGAAACGTACAAAGAAATCTATGCTAATATCATGAGTTAGTTTTTAGTCGGTGATAACTCTAAGCAATACGCTGTTTAAATATAGTGTGTGTGCTCGACTCATGTATCACATGATCGGGGTCAGCCAATTAAAATTTTAGACACCTAGCCGTAGGGTCATGAACCCTTGGTATATAAGGTCGAACAAAGATGTTCCCGCGCTTTTGCTGTCTGTTTCCTTGCCCTGTCCTGGTGCCGTCGTCCTGTTGCTGTTATCTTCGCGCATCTTCGCTGTCCGTCCATACAATGTAATGTCCAGTGATACTCAAACTCCGCCAGGTTCGGGGCTAGCGTGTTTGCGTCCTTTGGTCAAGTTACATGTACTTTGATGTCTGCTGAAATGTCCTCCATAGTGTCGTCGTTTTGTTACCGGAATAAATAAATTTATGGGTACCATCCGTGTGTCTCTTTTCTAATGTGTCTACAGTAAGGTGAGTCCGAGCGTTTATGCCAGTATTCTGCTCAAGAGTGTGCTTCTCTCATCATAAGGCGGTCACACACATCTGCACTGCACAGTATTCAGAGGGAAAACGAGTGATTTATGGGAAGCACTCTGCAGAGCCGCTCTGCAGCGATCCTCCCCTCAGTCGGTTTTCCACACATCATCAAAGAGATTCGAGGGACCTTGGGAAGGAGGACCGTGACTAATCGACCCCCAAATGTGTCAACAGGTGTCGGGGGGGACTGCGTACTGCAGAATTGTCTAGATGTGTGTGACTGCAGCATCAAATGCTCACGACTACATATTCAACAGCGAATGCCTTCTATATGTGTTTCCATTTCGTAAATTTCATTCTATGCATGTGATTATATTATATTATATATATATATATATATATATAACTAATACATCGATTTTTAACGTTCATGCAGAAATTTTCAATACCAAAATATGCCATGAAAAAAAATTCCGTATATACCACAAATTTTTTTTCAATCCCCTGTCATGAGTATCTTGCCTTTCACATGTATATAAAAAAAAGCGCAATTATATTGGCCACCACACTTGCATAAATATAAAAAAGCAGAGAAAAATATCGCCAAAATATTAAAACTTCCCTCGACGGTTAGGCATCGCACAAGAGAGCAAACGCTTCTGAAATATTAACTCCATCGGAAGTCAATGCTCGTTCAGATGATCCTAAACAAAAGGAGAGCAGCATATGGAATAGCAAACCTATTCCCAATATGCAATAATAGCTTTTGCATTATCTTGGATTTTTCCAATAAAGCTGCAGAGGAGGGGGGGGGGGGTCCAGCCGATAAAGTCGCATCAAAGGAAAGTTTTCAAATGAGGTTGGATCAGCAAACTCGGCAGAGTTGGCGAACCTACTGATGAAAAGATATTTCTAGCTGACCTGCTGGAGAAAGATTGGCTACAGAAGGAGGGGGAGGAACTAAATAAAAGCTTATCGCCGAAAGTTTTTGGACTAAAGGATAATCAATACGTATTTCGAAGACAACCAGTAATGGGCAGGGAAAAAAGGGAGTCTGCAGTGATGTTTTGTCAAAGTGCATATAATTAAGAAAAAAATTCAAACACAAGGTGGCGCATTTTAAGAGATAAAACAGAGGATGTAGGTCAAAATTTCTAATATTCAAATAGCGTTTTTTCGACTGTGATTATCATTAAAGTTGGTACCAGTTATAATAATAAGTTAGTCGAAATTCAATAACCAATTTATGGGTACTTATAAAGGTTCTGAAAACATATCCGTCAGAAATATACTAACTCCACATTGATTCTCACTATGCATAGTACTTAGAACCAGGCGAATTTTAATATTTTCCAACTTCATAACATAAGTTATTTCAGTTTGACACCCTCTTTTAAAAACCAGGTCCAAAAGCACTCGACTCAAAATCGCAAAAATTATTCTACCGAAAAATAGCTAATCATTATTTTCAAAAATTACTGAATACAGTTGACAAAAAATTACTATACTAAAAAATAGCTAATTTAGTACTTAAAATAAATAAATAAAAATTTATTAACGATTATAAAATTATAAGAATGGTTTATTATCTGTGAAACAATACATTAAAAGCTTGTTAGGAAATGTGATTAACTCCATACTTAATATTTCACATTCCTTTAGCAAATTATTTTTTAACTTTTATTCGAGACAAGAATGTACTTTTCTGGCACACACCCACATTTACCTCCCCGAGTCTTCTTTACGATTATCAACCCCTCAGTTTTGATGTCATTTTTCAAATGATTAATATCAGCGCAACATAATCCTTATTCCTCCACAACTATTAAAACGCTCTACCATTTCATCTTAAACATCAATGTAATGGAAAGTAATAAAAAGAAATCGACGTATAAATCCACAACGTGTGTTCATTGCGTTCGATCGTCCACCTCTCGAGCCAGTTTACTCTCGACTTTATGGCAACGGACAACCTCGAGTAAGGTTTCAAAAGGCTATAAAAGTCACCTTGATGTGCAAGTCTTTTACAAGTTGCTATACAAGCGAAATAAATAAATTGGCAATGCAAATAAATATAACGGAACTACAAACCATAAAAAGTGAAGCCTTATTATACTATTTTCCCAACGGTCGAACTTTCCATTTAAAGGCAGTATTCTTCAAATTATGTTCGGTATTTTTCATATCTCACTGGCCAACAAAACCTTTGGACATCGCTCTTTATTGAAGTCTCAGTTTCTCTCCAGAAAAACAAAACTTCTTACCCATAAAACTATCAATAGGCCGGTCCTAATGTATGGATCGGAAACTTTGTCTCTAACAAAAAATAGAGAATACAGAATTTCAGTCTTCGAGAGAAGGGTTCTCAGAAGCATCCTTGGTGGTGTCAAAGAAAATGGCTTATGGCTGAGACATTTTAATTCAGAAATCTATGGACTTTAAAGACCCCCGATATTATTTAAAGTTTTATAATTAAAAGAATGAACTAGGCCTCTCATATTGCTAGAATGGATTGAAAAAATCCAGTAAAGAAGATTTTTGTTGAAAGATTTTGGGGCGCGGTGGCCCGGTTGGCAAAGACGTCGAAGCCAGTGATCTGAGGGTTGCGGGTTCGAGGCCTGTCGCTGACAAAATCCATCGCCATGTTCACTAATGGTGAACGGAGCACGTAAAATAGGGCGTGGCTGCAATCTCCTCCAAGTTCTCAAATTTACCTCTGGAGGTGCGGGGTCAAGTATTCCGGTCTCGTCAGTTGACTCGGTTCAAAATTATGGGACAAACCCATAGGAGGTTAATGCTGGTCCATCTATATGGTGCTCCCAGAAAAGCGGCCAGCAAAACCGCGGTGTCATATGACGGTAAGGATAATGTCCAAGTAACCGTCTGCCGCACTGGAAAAAAAGATTTTTGGTGCAAGGCCTTTTACTAGTAGGAAAAGTGGAAGGCCAAAACTAAGATGGCTGGACTCTGTTGAATCAGATTTTAGAGTGATTGGAGTAAGAAAGTGGCAGACCAGGTCTAGAAATATGTTGTCCTGGAGAAATCTTCAACAGAAGACCGTGGCCCACCCTGGGCTGTCGTGCTAAATATGATGATGATTTTTCATTTTACACTATATTCTATTACACTGATAGGGTGCCGTGAGATCGGCCAGGGGGTGCTGCGAGAATTTTGGATAAATAAAAAAAATATTAGTAGTAGGGCCTTCTTAAATAATTATGAAGCTGAATTTATTGCTCTCATGCCCGACAGATTGTGACACAGATCGATGCACTCGTTCTTGAGGATGAATTAGCTACCCTCACGCCCACGACGTGTTAGGCCTCACATCAAGCATTTGTGCTCTAAGCATCAGTCCCGAGTCCCACTTTAATAAAATAAACCTATTTATAGCGATTTAAATTGTAGTCCTCTGGTGTAATACTGTGCTGGTTCGCATGGCTATTTTAGAAACTATTATATATCCTATTCTGATGATTGTTACTTTCAATAAATGAATAAAATCAACAATGAGGTTAAGTATTTATTTGAACTTCAATTTAACATGATCCTCATATATATTGCACTTTAACCCTTCAGCGGGCACGTCGATTCTTGGAACACCAGCAGGCGCGCGTGGCACAAAGTGCAACATCTCATTCAACCTTGATTATTCCTCTTATAATAAACAATTTTTTTTTCAAATTGAAAATAATAATTATGAGTTTTACGACGAGATATAAAATGTTTATAATACTGAGATACATTTATAATTAAAGGCCAAAGAATGCAGATACAATCGCCTTATTTCAAAACTGTCCGGTTTATTAGATCTAAGGACAACTTGCGAATAGATTCCTGTTATGTCCAAAAATCTAAAAAACAATGAGATGGTCCATCATCCTGATATGCGGGATACCGTGTAATAGCTGCACATTTGATCGACTACATCAACTCCTGCTTTTTTCTTATTGAAATCCAGTATAATCGCTGTTTTACCGCGGTTAAATCACGACTGACGATGAATGGTTAGGAATACAAGGGTCATAAAATCAGACCTGCATTAGAAAGGGTGTAGCTATAAATTGAAACTGCCTAGAACATTCAAACCTTACATGTAACAACAAACCATTAAAAAATACGATAATGTTGCACTTTGTACACAGGCGCGCCCGCTGAAAGGTCAATGCTGAAAAAACCAAAATTCTAACATGGGTGGGCCAACTTTCTAATCCCATTCCCAAGGGTGCACAAACATAAAAATTTTGGGAATCCCTGTTCTAGTAGCTCAGAACGAAAGAAATTTTAGACGTCCTTCACTGCAAAGCAAAATATTTAAACCATTTGTTTTAACCTTATACGTGGTATTAAATTCTCCGCGTGAAATAAGATTTTTCCTGGGAAAAGAATACAAAAATTCCTTCCCTTGAGCAACCTACAAATGTATCCCAATATTTATTTCAAAGGAGTTTTCACAATAAGGCTCAACATTGCGAAATGACGAATTGTCCTTCATTTAAATACCTTACTTTACTTACGCAAGTTTTTTAACCAGTACGTCAAAAAATTCATAAACAACATCTGTTGATTAACATATTTCGTAAAAAAAAATCCTGTTTCGGAATTACTTTTTAAAATAGTTTGCACATTATTAGTAGAGAGAAGCAGTTTTAACGAAATGAGGAAATTTGCAACCAATATGTTTTCGTTAACTCATAAAGGGTATTAGATTGCAGACTTTTATTAAAGGAACGCATTTTTATAAAGAACATATTTATAGAAGAAAAACTTCAGGAAAAATTGGGTTTCAGCACAAAAGCTTTAATTGCTGGATTCTTTACTAACGCCAAGTAATATAAATGCAAAATATTTTTAACATGTAGAAAAAAAGAATACCTTAATTAAAACTTGATATATAATTTAAAATTTGATTTTTTTTTAAAAGTATATCGAGACCCTAATAACAAAAAGGATGGGGGAGAAAACAAAATTAGGAAAGTAAACTATTTTACGCCCTTTTTTAAACAACGTTAATATTTCTTAAACTCAACAAAAAGCATTTTATTATCATAATTTATTGTACAGTCTATGCAGGAATTGTACATTGAAACAAATTGAAAAGCAAATATCTGGCGTACTTGTAGTTACGTTTTTGCTATCATAGTTAAAAATTGTTATCTAATGTGAACATTTAATAAAAATAATACCTACAAATCTGATCCGGATTATCCAGAGATCCGGATCAACACGAGCCGGATAAACGAGGTTTTACAGTAGGTTTTACAGTATTATTTATTTGGGAGGGGGCTGATTATTCTATTCAACAAAGTCGAAAACAAACCAACAGAAAAAAAAAATTCGAGAAAGAAAGGTATTAGCAGTTTTTCGATAAATGTAACAAATAAATGACTTTTTTCCCGCGGCTAAACGAATATTTCCTACAAAAAATATATGACGGAAGAACAGGACAATTTTTTTTCTTTCTCCTTTCATGTCACCATAAGTGTAACTTACTTTTCGAGTAGAGGAAAAAAAAAACTTAGTGACGTCGCGGAAAACAAAAATACCTTAATGGCGGACACAGTTGAGAAGAGCCTAGTACGGATTTGTTACAGTTTATTACAAATGGGACCTTTCCAGGGATTTGGTTTGGTTTGGTTCGGAGCGCTACGGTCAATTTTTTGCTACACGAGGGCAATTAGACCGGGACCTACAGTTTAAAGACGATTCCGAACGGCTACAAACATCCATGCCAACAGTGGGACTCGAACCCGCGGGATCTGAACCGAATGCCAGCGCCCTAGCCATTCGGCCATCACCTGGCCCCAGGGGAATTACATATCTGGCCAAAATTATTAGGACTACCGGAAAAACTGAAATACGTGGGCCGAGCCTCCATTACAGATGTTTCTAACTGTGGACGCATGGTTATCTTAAAACGATTGTGCTGAATAAAATAACAAGAGAAAGGAAAGTATAAAAAGGGGAAAAACGCAAGCAATTCGAGAATTCGTGTCCCCCCCCCCCCAAAAAAAAAGTAATGAATTTTACAACAATAATAAAAAGTTTAAATAATAATAAGCAAGATGTGGCAATATAAAAAAAAATATTTCGGGGAAAACGTAGTACAAGGAACACTAACGTTACCGGATACTGTAAAAATACGGAATCACGTCTCACGCCATATTTCTAGCTCAGAGTTCTAAAACTTCCGGCTCGAATTTTTAACCGCCCCTGGAAAACCTGCTCGAACACCCTCTGTTTAGATTTAAATCGGTTTATTTCTAAATTCTGCATTTGTATATAAACGCTATTCAAAGCAACACAAAATAAAACAATTAACATTCCCGAAAACAACCGAACAGGACAGGTGGTTCAATAAGAGAAGTTATCGCAGCTGACAACGGAGAAAAAAAAAATCAATACATTTGAGTCAAAGTCTTATTGACCGCCTCGCACAAGTAACTCCCATCGTTGTTTCCTTGGGACCAAATTACCGTACAAACCGTCGAACACATATATAAGTTGGCGATCAATGAAAATGATTTTCATGAAGGTCAGCGAGCATTCCCCACCTATTGAAAGAGCCAGCCAGACAATATGGCACCTACATCAATTCTAGAATGCCAGCCAGACGTCTGGCTTGCGTCTCCTAAATCGAGCAAGTGAATTAACTAACGGGGGGAGGGGGGAGAAAAAAACAGTCATTCATGAATCGAGGGGTGGGGTGTAAACGGTTGTAAATTCACGAAACTAGACTAAAACTTTACTAGTTGAAAATTAATTGATAGCGGTTCCGCTCTATTCACTCTAAAGCTAACACGACGGAGAAAAGTTCTTTTTTTTTCTCTTTTTTAATTTTATTTGAAACTTATTTGGAAGCATTCGTAGTCTGGAGACAGGTCACTGCACCCAGACTATATTTAATCGTTAGTTTTGACATTCGTGTAATCAATTTATATTAAATCCCTTTTCCGTTCTTTTGCCTAAAATCGTCCATTTCCGGATAATTAAAAGCACCAACGTTACGTTTGTTATATATTATCTTAAAAGGGAAAAAACTGCATTTTGCATTTTTTTTTTTTTAATGCAGAATGCGCATTCATGTACATATTGCATTTATGATAAATTAATATGAAACATCTACAGACGTGTATTTGTAAATATCTTTTACATGTAATACAACATATAACAAGAGGATAACTACGCCATTTAAAATTTACGTTTCTGAAATTTCACTAGCGCTTTAAATCAAATCTATAAATAATGAATTTTTCAGTTATTCTATGCTCCAATGCACCAGACAGGACCAGACATAGCAACTCAGGCCTTCTGGGATTGAATTCCTGAATCATATTTCAATTATTCATCTAAGCTAATATTTTTAAATCTAATTAAGACAGACCCAAAAATAATACATTTATACGAAAAAAAACTAACGGCAAAATGGAAGTAAATCCACTTACAGCTACATAAATGCTGATAATCCAATAAAAATGGTGTTTCCAGATAGCCTGACCTTTGCTGCACTTTGCATCAGGATTCATTTTATAAATTGCGTCCACCAAAGGAATTTAAGAGCGTTTAAAACGCACTATACCAGATTTTTCCCCCCGAATAATTTAAACTTTAAAATATTATTTGCATTTAAAAAATAAAAATTTTTAAAAATGTCCCAAGGTGTAAAATTTCTTTCTCTATTACGGGGTACAATTTGAAAGAAAAATCTTGTCGCCAATCCTTGGACACATTTTCTATATAGATTAAAAGCATTTAAAAAATCTTACAAGTAGCTTATAAGAATTTTCATCAGCTCCCCAACTAAAAAGAAAATTTAATCTTCAGAGAAAATTTGTTTGGGAGGGCCACGATAACTATTTTGTCACTCGGGGGCTAGGCTAACCGGGACCTACAGCTTAAGGCTGCTATGTACTAAGAAAAAAAACGTATTTCCCTTTTCCTCTTCTTGCATACTCTTGTGGTGGGAGGAGTCCAGTTGACAGTTCGAGAATTCCACACCCCCCCCTAGGATTGACATTTTGAGGGATTGTAATGGCTCTCTCTCTATAGGGGGCTTAAGCGCTGCCCCCAAATTATTTATTTAAAATATATTTTTGTCAACTATTTACAGGTACATAAATGCTGATAATCAAATAAAATTGGTATTGTCAGATAGCGTGAAAATTTCTGCAAAGCGCTACAGGATTTATTTTATAAATTTCGTCCACCGAAGGAATTTATGAGCGTTTAAAATACACTATACCAGAATTTTCCCCCGAAAAATTTAAAATTTAAACTATTAATTGCATTTTAAAAATATGTACACAAATGTAAAATTTCTTTCTCTATGAGGGAGTACAATTTTTCTTAAAAAATCTTTGAATCCAAGTCGGCAATCCGTGGACAAATTTTCTCCATAGGTTAACATTGAGGTGAGCGAATCCAATGGGGTTAGAACATAGAAGCCTTAAGGCCATTTCAAAATGCCTGCAAACACTCATGCTAATCGCGGGACTCGAACCTGCGTCTTCTGTACAAAACGCTTGAACTGGGGCGTCCGGCCAACAGACAGAGTGAGAAAAATATACTAAATGTAATCTAAATAGCAAAAAATTATAGAAATGATATGCCCGAGAGTAAAAAATATTTTATGATAGACTTTGTAGATCTGGAGACCCTTTCAATGAAAAATCCCCAATAATCTACTAACGTTAGCTATATATATGAAAAAAATTTTATTATTTTTAACCATTAATAACAGATTTAAATTTGTCTGGAAACGCGTTATTTATGAATTTTTATAACACATTTTGTCAATAAGATTATTAGCCTGCTTTTAGCAGGAAAATTCAAAATTACCACCCTAACAGGAAAAAAAATGGCTGTTTTCCGGTTATAAATATCTTCCATTCAATCATTTAAACTATTTTTAAAATATGGGGGTGAAAAAATTGCATACACAAAAGACCAAGGCTTAGAGTGATGAATTAATGAACACATTTAAGTACAATCAAATAAATACCATAAAAAAAATAAAAAGATTTCTCTATATAAACCAAGCACTTCAGACTAAACAATTTCATTGAGACTCAGGCTCCGTGCCAGACAAATTAATGTTCGAAAATCGGTGGGCGTCAGACAGTCTAGAAGTCATCAATGACTGAGCTAGTTAAAATCGTTCGAAAAAAGAAAGAACAGCGATGCACGGAGCGAAACAGATAGCAGCGAACTAATAAAATACATTCTGCGATATTTATGGCAAATTTTCCGATATAAATACTATTCCCAAACTTGTTGTACAAGGGGTTTTCTTTGTTCTGTAGCTGCAAATTTGAGCACATGTGCATCATTAGAATATTCACAGTCATGATAAATTTTTAACAAAGCTGAGATAATTAATCTTGCCCCAGAGATTTTAAATAATTTATTGCTATTCTCAGTATGTTTCGTTTGTAAACTAATTATTCAATACATGCGAACAAGAATTCAAGCGTTTCATTGGCGATGGAAAAAAAAAAATACGAGTTAAAACTTCAATCTGTTACGAAAATTGTTGGTTCCTACATAATTTTGAGTTATATGAAATATATCTAATTTACTCGTATTATACGAAAAAAAATTATGAACATGAATTCCAATTTTCAAACCATTCACATATACAGTGGAATCTCGATCTATCGTTTTTCAAGGGACCGATTGAAATGAACGATAAATGCGGGAAAACTATAGATGCGGAAACATAAAGCAATATGATCGTAAGGACTGGATAAAATGAACGACACATACGGAAAAACGATGGATCGAGATTCCACTGTATATGTTAAGCCAAAAAAAGTATTTCTCATTCCCTAACTTAATTTCTCCCATAAATTACTAAGTTTACTAACCTCTTTTAAACTTTTCGTAATTTTATATATATATATATATATATATATATATATATATATATATATATATATATATATATATATATATATATATATATATATATATATATGTGTGTGTGTGTGTGTGTGATAATAACGGCCCAACATTATATATCTAAAGCGTATTTAAAATTATCCTGTTTATAAAGCACGACCCCTTTTCTAAAATTGCAACCTAAAAGTAAAATAAGATAATTTATATTAGCCCTGCTGATCATTATACAGGCATGTGAAGTAGCTGAACTCAATAACATCCCCAGATATGAGTGTAGGAAGTTTATGAGATTCCGAATGTCAGTGAAATGTCAAAATTCTTGAAGAGCCCTCGAACCACTCTGGATTTATGGCTTCTGTAACGTCAGAACTACACTTTACAAGAACTTTATGGCCACTTATCCTGCACCCAGGTCAATAGTTCGCGGTTCTAACAAGCGTGGGATCTAGCAGTAAAGTCCCCGGGAGAACTTAAGTGGACACGTGAACTCCACGAATCTAAAGACGCCCAATTGATATATTAAGTCGTTTAGACCCTCTGGCGTCAATATCGCAAAACATCCATTTAATATTGCATGAACAGAAGACTTTTGGCTCTGCGTGTCTAACTCTCGTTGCTGTCGGACCTGCTGTCCGCTCCTGTCTTGTAATGTAATCCGCGCCAGGTCAGGGCAAGTCATATGGCCACTGCAGCTAATGCCTTCTGATAAATAAAGCACGTCTTGGAATTTGTGTATTTCATCAATGGCTCCATATTTGTGTTCTCTCCTAAATTTCGTAAGTGCTTCCCTGGATCTACACTACGCCTGACGGCATCTCTCCAAGTTGTGCGCAGCGACTTACTAGATGATGAACACTTCGCCCGACTGCATCACATCCTCGTGCCGGCTACACCTCCGATTAGTGCTACGCCTCTCCTCCACGGCGTGATGTACGGAGCATCACACACACAAACACACACACACATATATATATATATATATATATATATATATATATATATATATATATATATACCCTCAGGCGTACTCGGAGCTAAAAAATGACCCGTGGGAAAACAGCCAACAAAGCAGTTTTGAGACTAAAACACCATTTCCTTAAAAGGCACCGGGTAATTTCGAAATTTGCGAACCTAATGACAATTCTGACCACAAGGAGGGTCCACTAAAAGAATTTGGGTTATGATTGTGTGATCTATAATTGCGTTTTTACATTTACTCTCTTCAGACGAACTCTAGGATCCCTTGTGTAGAGAAAACCTTATTTCGTTTCCAGAAGGACTTAATAAATCTGGTTTTTATTCACGTAAATGTGTGCTTTATTGAAGTTTGACTACTTCAGCCCTACGACTACAATTTTATTATGTGTAATAAGCAATAGCATTTTTACGTTACATATATATATATATATATATATATATATATATATATATGGGTGGGTGTGTACGTACATACACATGTAAACACTGTACACATATACAAAAATTTACAAATGAAACTTATATCAGTTATTTGCCTTTTTAACTATTTAAATTAAAAATAGCACCTTCAACTTTTTGAATTAAACTTCCACTTAAGAGAATGCATGCACAAAACTCAATTCCTAACAGCTTTCTCGAGGCTTCAAAAAGAATTTACTCAGGAAAACTTAAAAATTAATGGCAAAGCGTCAAAATGAAAGTAAGAAAATAGAAAACAACGGGAACTTCAAAACTTTTAATGAAAGACAACCATTACATACAATGGCACATTTAATAAACTTATTTTCAAAAATACACAACTTGAAAAGTGCATTAAAAATTAATGGAGCAGCCCTTCAGAAAAGAAAGCCTCCTTGCTGCAAAACGGGGATGAAAAATTAAAAACTAACTAAATATAATGAATGTGTAAAAATTAATCAAAAGAAACAAGCTCTCAGACGGCTGTAAATTCCAATTTTGAAAAAAAATCTCTGAAACGAGAGCTGTATCTAAACAATAATGAGGGAATTTCTTTAACTTAAAATTCATTTAGTATGTACAGGAATGCGAGTTAAATGAAAAATGTTTCTGTTTGGGAAAAACGTGAGAGATACGATACCGTTCGTACGCATGGCGATAGGAATTTGGAAAACTCCAGGTTAAAGATGAGCAAGGTAATTTTAAAAGAAAGTGGTATTCCTGAAAGTTCTATACTAAAATAAATTCTTTAAAATATATTGAAGTTTTATCTTGAGTAGAAAAGTTTTAAAAATATGTTTATACACTCGACTAATTTTACGTAATAAATATTCGGTAGTTTGGATTTAGCGAAATTTAATGACATCATAAAAAGATTGATAGTTTTTGTTCCGTTTTTCCTGGGTTCGTTGGGATTGAATAAAATCTCCCAAATTTTGTTTTCAGAAACTGCACACAAAATAAAATTTATTATTCTGTAAATTCTTCAGGCGCATACACAAATTCAAACAGAAAACACGTAACAACTGTCTCCTATATAGAAGAAAACTCTAAAAACAAGTCAGGATACAAGAGTTTTCAATACAATACACGCCTAACGCACTTTCAACACATTCAATTCTCAATAGAAAAGAATTGGGTTCCAATGCCAATGTCAGGTATATTTATAGACCTTCAAAGCGCCTTCTATCGGTCATGCAGCTAGATATCTCTAGAAGCTTCCAGAAAGGTCGAGGTGACAAGTTGGCGACCATTTGGCGCCATATCACCAAATGTGGCGAAATATCGTCAAATTTGGCGATATTTCTTTATTCTCTTACGAATTACGTTGCTCGGACCGTGTGAAGTTGTTATCTTTCTACAGGAGCCTCACACAGCCAAACGTATAGTAGTGTCCTCAGCTTGAAGGGGCGATATTGGTCATAACCAAATAAAATCTTTTGCTACAACTTGTAGTACTTTATACCCACAACATCGAATCCAGGACCAACTCAAAACAGATATTCGATACACTGCTAACGACTATGGAACGCTAACTTTGGGCCTGTTCACATAGAATCCGTCAGCGCCAGCGTTAAAGATTCCGTTGGCGCTGATTGGTAAAATGGGCCAATAATTGGTATATGATTGGTCAAAAATTTTTACGCTAACGCTGACGGATTTTATGTGAACAGGCCTTTATTTTTCTGGACTTCAAACACGAACAAAAACTCAAGTCTGCCCACCGAAGTAGGCTCGTAACTTGCACAGTCGCCATTGAACCCCAAGTAACCTCCAAAAATTCGGCCTTCCTAACTATATCTAAACTATTAACAGAGTTTATTTGTATCCAAACAGTTATGCACCAGACTAAAGTTTCTAGGAGAATAAAAAATCAGGAGGAAAAAAAAAGGCTAGTAAATCACAGGGGATTTGCCATTCACTCAAATAGATTAATCTTTAGTTTACGACGCAGAACACGAGTTTTGAGTCAAAACAATTTTCCAAAACGAGACATCGCCCCAACCCCCACAACCAAAGTCTTAAACACTACTACAAATAATCTTTTATGAGACATAATTTATTATCCCCTACCTAACCTAAGTGCCGCACAGATTTAATGTTTACCATATAGTAGAATCAAGGAAATCTTTAATGAAAGAAAATAAAGATGGATCATGGGATCAAAGGTGTAGTGGTAGGGTGGCCAAAGAGGTGTACTATGTCCCGGGAACAATTCCTAAGGGTAATACACCTGAGGACTTTGTCTATAGGTTTCTGCATTAGAAAAAAAAAAAAGTGTCGCCAGACGCAAGCACATTAGCCCAAAACATTATTAACGAGGCTCCAAGATCAATCGTCTTGAAATAGCGGGAACTGCAGTTTACAGATTTGCCAGAGGGCTCTTCCTACCCTCGCTACGCTCCATATCAGGGGCACCATTTATGATTCGATCAGGAGGGAGTAAGGCGGCCGAGGAATCTTTTTGACTAATTATCATCTGCACATCGAAAATTCTGGAGCATTTTTTTCGATCAATTTTCATCCCCAATTTTTGCAATCGTTTTTAATTCCATCAAGTTCTTCCAGTTCCTAACCCTTATCACGGGGCGCGATTGTCGACAGGACTTGAAGATATCGCTGAAAACAAAGAATTGGAATGGGTCTGAAATTTTTTTCTCACAAATGAAAGGGGAAAAAGAAAAACCATTCCATAATAGAAAACCTGAAGGGCATATTCCCTGTTTTCCCGCATTTTAATAATCATGGCTTCGTTTTAACGTAGGATTACGTTCCTCCATAACGGTCCTTCGGAAAGCAAAATTTCAGGCGCTAAAACCGTTCGTCCATCCGTCCTCGCGAGTTATAATTTTGGCACCGGGCCAAACCCAGTCTGTATCGCTTCGACAAGCAATAAACAGTTAAACAGTAAAGTACCAAAATGCGTTACATAATAATTGACATACATAATATATATATATATATATATATATATATATATATATATATATATATATATATAGATGCATATATACATGACACATACATACATACATATACACATACTAAAGAGGTAAGCAACGATAAGTGATCCTACGTTAATAACCTGCGGTAGTTTCGTTAGAAGAAACTACCTGGATTTTTATTTTTTTAATTTTTTTTTTAAATGGACCCCTCAAGCGCTGGATAACTTCAGATTACGCAATCTGACGTTAAGATGGCTGTGCACTAATCCTATTGGATTCACCTCAATTTTGGACACCTCAATGTTAATGTATGGAGAAAATGTGTCTTCTATTTACAGCTACATAAATCCTGATAATCCAGTAAAAATGGTACATTCAGATAGCCTGAACTTTTCTGCACCTTACAAGGAACTGATGCGCGTTTAAAACACACTACACTAGATTTTTCCACAGAATAATTTAAATTTTAAAATATTTGTTTAAAAAACTAGAAAAAATGCCTCAAGGTGCAAAATTTCTTTATTACGGAGTACAATTTAAAAATAATAAAATCTTTCAATCCAAGTCGGCAATTATTGAACACATTTTCTCCATAAGTTAACACTGAAGTGAGCGAATCCAATAAGGTTAGTACACAGAAGCCTTTAGCATACAAATATGTATGAGAATGCTTTATCAGACAAGAATTAAACTTCTAGGAGAAACTAGATCAGATGGGGTCTAGAAATAAATAAAATAAAAATATCGGTGGGCAAACGGCCAAGACGTCTTTTTCAAACTTACATGGTATAAAGAACGGGAAAAGATAAAATTCCATTTTCTATTATTAATATACCAATTCCAAAAATCTTCGGTTTAGGGAAACCTGAAACACATTGATCGATGACATGATACATCAAACGCAAGAAGAAAAAAAAGGAAGAGCTAAATTGCACATCCGATTCCTCCAAAACAAATAAATACACAGCCAGACAGCAAACAAAAAAAGTACTATTATTGATTGGGCACTTTTAGCCTCACACGGATGATAAAAGAGTAAAAAGAAAGAAATGGTCGCAGCTCTTGCGTGCAAATGAATTTATAATTGTGCTTTAGTATTATGCAACTAAGGTTAGAAGATGTCTCCCATAGTGCTGGTTTCGCCAAAACAATAACAGTAAGTAAAATTTCAAGTCCCTTCATTGAAATAAACTGTCCAAGGTTGGATCATACGTTCCCATTTAAAAAACAAAGCCAACATAATCAAATCGTGAGCAACCCCAGATAGGTTGTTTGAATAGAAACCAACTCAAAGGAAACTACAGTTTAAAAAAAAAAGGGTGTTTTCGTGCTGCTCTATGTAACAAACGCTCGTTTGTTAGATCGTGTAACAGACGCTCGTTGGTCTGGAGGCGGATTCTTCTTTGGATTAACATACAACTTTTGTGTTTAAAAATGACTCTTACAATCTCATGAATAAGCTAAACAGCCATTCATGTTCTGTTATGCTATTCAGATTAACAAAATTTACGACTACTAATCCGGTGCCGCGCAGTATTTTATCATTTTGTTCAATCTTAGCGTCTACGAGGGAGAGTTAGAATTTTCAAACCCTATCTAAAATATGCGTAGCTGAATACCTTTTATTCAATATATTTTAATAACTGCTTCATTAGTAATATGCTGCAGGTTTTGGTCAATAGCTCCTGGTCGATAAAAGCGGGGTGATAAGAGCTTCCTCTCTAACCACTTTACAGTCTGGCTGACATCCCATCCAGAATAATTAAGTGCCTTTGTACGCTATAAAGCTGCCTTTCGGATCTGACCACTTCCTAGTCCGACCCTCAGCCCCATGGAACGGGAATGTAAAGATTTAATAGCTGGCTAGAGGCCATTAGTGCATTATTCGAGCTGCTTATGCTTCATGTATATTCCGCGTGAGCGAAAATATTTTACAAAAGACGTGTATTGTGAATAAAACGTACGAAATGTAATACAAGAGGCAATCTGCTTCTCCAACATTACAATATTCAATCTGCTTCTCCAACATTACAATATTCAATCTGCTTCTAATGACAGCTGTGGTTTCCAAGAGTGAAAACAGTTTTTACCCTCCTAGTGGAAGCACTGCAGTACATTTACAGCGAGTTGACTAACAAGTATGCAAGAACCTCTTTACGTCAAAATTTAAACCTTTCTAACGACTGTAGCTTTCGGCAAACGGGACGCAAGGTAACAACAGAACTACAAAGCCAGTTAAAGTAACTTCTCTAAAGATTAGTTGAAATATAGATGCACCTCAACTGATGCCAACAGTTCTCATATTAACAAAAAAGGAAAGGAAAAAAATCATACTTAAACTGCATAATTCAGTTTCTAATGTTAGCAATTTTCAATTATTCAACAAAGTGATCCTAACTAGTGATCACATGTAGCCACGAAAGAGTGCACTCACCCCGTAACAATTCCATATCTCACCTCACGCCTTTTTTCCTTGCATTCTGAGATAATGCAATGAAAACTCGCGAGGAAAGCTTACTATCTTCTGACAGATTGAAAAGTTTATGACAGATGTTCGGCAGTGCTGTAATAATCTTTTTCCTTCAACTATAAAAGTTTCTTGAGAACAACCACTATACGCTTTGAATTTGCTTCCAGATATACGGTAAGTTGCAACTTAAGAACTAAGCTTGTTAACGTGGGAGGAATTATTTATTATTTACAAAAGTTTCTTCGTGATTAAGTAGCGACATTCAGAAACTTGCAGTAAATGGAAACCAATTATTGGGTAAGTGAGAAGATGTTACCTAAATTTTGATTTGATGATCGTGGGGAAGGCGTTTCGTTCTCTCCAATGGGGATCTAGAATGACTGGAATCAGCAACCCGTATTAATTAGCAGAAAATCCTCATTTGGAATTCTAACTCCCCTTTCCCCCAAGTTCGAATATAGTTTTGAGGGGCTAGATTAATAGTGAGCTAGAGATGCCTGTTTAAAGTATTTACTTCATAAGGCGAGATAGCAAAGTAAAGTATCTCAAACGACGATTTTTCAATGAACATATACCACGAAAATCTCATATTTCGTAAATTAAATACAGTACAGACAAATACATTAAACGCGCGTTGACTGCAAAAGAAAATTGATTTACGAAATATAAACATAAAGCAAGCCATAAGGCAACTCCTGACAGTAAGCTACTTGACTTACGATTAAGGATTTTAAAAAATGCGAGGTTGAAATGTTTTTTTATTCATAGTACGTCTCCCGAATTCCCGAATCACTCGGAATCCGAAAATTGAGCAATATATCATTCACGAGCAAAGAAACTGTAATCACGAACTCTAGAGATAAATCGAGAATGGAAAAGTCAATATCGCACATATTGTGAGAAAACGAGAAATATAAATGAAACGCTTTTTCCCCCCTCTTTCAAAACCAAAAAATCTGAATACCCTGACAATATATAAACTACTGAATTACAGGAAAATAACGTAATTCACGGCAAAATTACTCCAGTAAGATTTCTTTCCCTTTCAATGATTAATAATGATTAACGTAGTCAACTGTCGATAATAATTTACAGCTCTTCATTTTCCATTTTCTGGCTCAAGTACTATTCGTTGCAGTGTTTATTACTCGGAACAAATAATATAGCAGAAAATAATAACAAATCTTTTAAAATACGGCTGTATGATAAAATAAGTGAAAAATATATCGAGTGAACAGTTGCCAAAAAAAAAAAAAAAAGTTTAAATTATTTTAACACGGTAACCGGTACAGATGTACCAGACGCATCGCACACCCTGCCAAGTTTGGCGATTTTTTTTGTCTGACGTGGTAATCATGAGATTAATGTGACAAAATATGGCAACCTTTATATTTTAAAGCCGTGGAACGATATTTGATTCTCGCGCATGCTTTATTGCAATTTTGTAATCTCGCAAATTTATTGGCTAACAGAGGTGAAGCTATCGGTTTATTTGAAATTAACTGTTAATTTAAACGGTTAAGTTAGTTGCTAGATTTTCTAACATGTTGGTTGAGTTTCTGTGTTTGAAATTTTGATAACGTGGCGGTTGATTTTAAATGCGGCACTTGAAGTTAAATGTTATGTTGTGTCTTCTACAGTGTAGCTTGTGGCAAAATGAATGATTGAGTTGAGGTTGTTGTTTACGATGGATTTTATGGGAAACGTGTGCAATAGCTTTTGTATGGAGCATTGCCGTTTACGCCTACGACTTCATACAGCCAACGGTAGGTTTGTTTTACTGACCGCTACAGCCAGCGGTAGGCTTGTTTTACCAACTTTGTTCTTTCTCGGTCGCCATTGCTGTTTTTGTTTACATTTCGCACTTTAAGCCTAACAGGTCTGAAAAATGAGATTTTCTGGTCAAAAGTTTTTGGCGCCAACTTTTCGCCAAGGGGATGCGCTCGCACAGCTGTTCTAAAAATTAAAGCTCTTAGGAATAGCACCCAGACACCCTAATATTTTTAATAAAATTTCAGAGATTTTTAATCCACATGCTTTTTTTTTCAGTAAAGTTGCAGCTGGGTCAAATGAGAGAATGTATATAGTAACGCTAAAATAAATTAATGACTTTAATTAAACACAAAAATAATAAATAATCATATGCTTTTAAAAGGATTTAAACAAACAAACGCCTAGTTTTATCGCTTTCATGCGCTGTGGTTACACGTATATACACACACTGACACACAAGAATGGGAAATGAGCTAAAGAGGACGCTATGTGCGCCTCTCAAGTGTTTGAAGTGAGCGAAAATCTTCTAGTTAGACAGATGTAATGATAGGATCTGAACTACCGTTTGACGGTTGGCGAAACCTAATAATGTTCGTCTTTGTAAATAGCAAATAAATGTTATATTTTTGTGTAAAAGTGGCCTAGTGCATTGATTCTTGCATATGGCGTATACTCATAAACAGATAACTTTAAAAGCATCAAAATAACTAATAAATCATTAAGGGCAACAACTATAAAAAATTGAGGAATTTCATCTACCAATACAATACAGTAGAACCCCGTTATAGCGAACCTGGTATATAACGAATTCCCGGATATAGCGAACGGAAATTTTGGTCCCGCCGTTTTCCTATTGTATTTAATGCTAATTTATCCTTTTATAGCGAACCTCCGAAATCTTAAGAATTGGCTATAACGAACCTTTTTTCAGTCGACTTACTGTATTTTTTCATATTTTTAAACTTTTTATTAATGTTGAAGATACAACAAATGTTGAAGAAGCAAAGAATGTTTAAGAAGATGATGAAGATTTACCTATCGCAATGTGAATAGAAAAGCACAAAATTTCATCATTTTTAGATTATGACATGAAATTGTTCGAAACATGTGATGATGAAGTCATTAAATGTGAAACATTAATGTCATTACATGAAGATATTGGGGAAGAAATTTAAACGAATCACTCTGAAATCGAAGATTCTGCATCTGATGCTGATGAAGAAGAGCACATCAATGACGAAACCCCCAAAATCTGAGATGCTACAACAGCGATGCCTTTAATTAATAAGTTTTTGTCTACACAAACAGTCGAAGAAAGAGTGTTGAAGTCATTTGCTGTATTGGGCAAAGAAATTCATAAAATGTTTTCGAAATCGGCATTCAATTAAAAATAAAATGAATTTATTTCCATTTGTGTTCATTTTTAGTTAATTTAATTAGTATTGTGTCAGTTTACTGCAATCGGTTTTAGTCAATTTAATTCATTCGTGATCATTTTTATTAGATTTTATCATTTTTAAATACATCATTAATGAATACACATAGCAACTAATGAGTTATACATTATGTGAACTCTAACATTTTTCTTAACGGTTCGGATATAGCGAACAAAACATTTGGTCCCTTGAAGTTGGTTATAACGGGGTTCGACTGTATATGGTTTGCAACTATTGCAGTTTTAATATAAATACATCTTTAGATTAACGAGTTGATCATTAACTTTAAAATTTGGAATACCTATCAGTACATTTTTGCTAACTTTGAAATTCTATTTATTTACACTTAGCTCCACATAAAATTCCAAATCAGTACTTAGATTAAAATATAGTGAATAAATAGTAGTATATTAATATTCATCATTTCATAGTACATAACTGCCTACCATATTGTCCAACTTTTTTTTTTTTTTTTTTTTTTTTTTTTTTTTACACACTACGATACATCTCGACTAAATAAATTATCGAACTCAGCACATACTGCTAGCAGGGCAGACGGACATAACCACCGAGATACGCTTACAATCCTACTGAAATAACATAATCAACATAAATACTCTATCGATATTTTTATCTATACAAGTTTTATGGTGAAATACAACAAGCAGTTTACAATTTCCCATATTAGATTCAGAGTAATGTGGTATCCAAAAATGAGAAACACTGTCGTTACAGTTATAGAAATATCTAACAGAAAAAAATCTCATAGTCATATACAGTAAGGCTTAGGAAAGGAAAATACGGCATCACCAAAGGTTAAAACCCAGGCATAAATACAGAGGGTTCACGTGATACTGAAGTTTTAATCTCACTTCTAAACCCCAACAGTATGTCTCTTAAAACGTATAGCTTTCAATTTTATTACCCTGTGGTACTAACTATTTAAAAGTCTTTAAAAATGCACCCAAACGATATGAAAGAGCGGCGAATTTCACAGTCTAATGAGGCTGTTACTATGACGTTAACAGCGATTAGCCTTTCACTGCGAGGTCAGTGGTAAGGAGAAACGCGATTCGACGAGCCGAGGTCAAACGCATAATCACGGTTGGTCAAGAAGAGGAAGAAGTTTGTTTTTTCACCCCAGCCCTAAACAGGTTGACAACAGATCCTTTTCTTCGGCTCTTTCCGGGAGGGGGCGTCAACAAATTGAACACAATGAAGGAAATAGTTTTACTTTCAATTAAAGACACCAGAGATTCGAAACCCTATGCCCGTGCTCTGATGACGCAGACTAAATTTCAACGGTCGGTTTTATTAAGTTCGGGTTCTCATAACGCTGGACGTTCTAATATACAACCAGAATTTGTAAGACTGGAGCCCACTAACAGTCCATATCACGTTCCTTTAAGAACTGCATGAGCCGAAAATAATCAAAAAGCATTTATGTAATTACATCACAAGCATATATCAATTACATCATTCTCAATTTTACCTCATTTGTCATTACTTTAACCGCCCTCCTAGTGTGATGATTTCGCTAAGCAGGAATTAAAAATGGAATGGTTTAACATTTCATCTCTCCAACAATTAAATAAACAACGGAAAATACTGTCATCATCAACAATTTTATAGCAATCTTAAGTCTCGATAAAATTAATATTTTCATCGTTACAGTCATGTTCTGTTGATGAAATTTTTTGTATTTCATGTAAATGTCTAAAACAAACAACAAAAAACGTATGCAAGTTTTGAATCAATGAGTGCAGTCCTATTATAGTATTGTATATTTGATACCTAGATAAACTCACCGTATTCTTACAAAATATTTTTAAAGAGGCAGGCATCTGGTCGCCGGTTAAAAACCTTATTTCTCTCAATATGCTTTCAATTGCACAATATTGCACGAAATATTGTGCAATTGAAAGCATAAGAACAATATTTCGTATGCTTTCAATTGCACTGATCCCCTTTATCACAAATTTTCTTTCATGTGACGGAGGCATTTTCTTTCTAATTCTTTACCCCAAAAAAAACTTTTAATATATATATATATATGAATGAATTACAGTCTGACTACTAAACATGCTTCTTGCGTTTGCTTCAACAAACCTGCAACAATCTTTTTAAAAGGTTATCTTCTTCCTCTTCATTCAATACAATGTTGAAAATATATAATGAATGTATAAATTTGTATCCTTTAGTTTTTATGTAATTAAATATTAACTAGTGAGCACATAATCTCATATTAATGAAAACATATCGTTAAAAACCTAAGTGGCATTTTTCAGAGTCAAAATAAAAATGACTAACACCCAAAATATATAACGTTGAAAAGATTTTAGATATTTTACTTTATATTGTTTACACATTAAAAACATCCTAAGCAACTTGAACAAGCGAAAAAGTATACCTTAATATTATTTTGATATTTGTTATATGTCAATTATCGGACAAGTACTTAGGTTTTATAGCTGTGCAATGCAGCATTACCTATGAAGGAAAAGAGCTCGAAAAAAGCAAACGAACGATAAAGGTCCAGTTTTTAACAGCCAAGATTTTCTCTCTGCGCGGCAATACCGGAAATGAGCGAACGGAACTGAAATTCCAGAGATTCCTCGCCACACACCCCACCAGTTTTCCCCAAGAGTGCGGGGGGACAGAACGAAATTGAGAAGTTTCAGACACTGATAACTATTTTTTTTTTTCCATTATGTTAGGTTGGATAAACAACTGGTGATAAATGAACCTACAAAAAGTCTACGTTATCATAAATACTGTCTAGGTTTTGGAATTTGTAAAAACCCATGTGTTTTACATATACTTGCGTGAATACATCTGTGTAACCATAAGAATTTAATAACTTGTTGTCTTTATTTTTCACGATAGAGGAATGAAGATAATAAAAGGAACAAAACACAGTTCCATGAAAAGTATGAAAGAGTCTTTTAAACACCTGACCAAGAGATTAGTCAGTCTTATAAATTACAGGAAGGTTGGTTATTGATCAAAGTAAACATCAAACATAAAATTATACAAATGGATCAGTTGAAATGTATTAGGAAGAGGGAAACGGGCAAATTTCGAATATCGAAAAATTTCAAGTTCAGATATATGATTTTTTTTTTGATTTAACAAATGTAAGATTAATTTCTAAAAAAAATTAAATCTCATATAGTGAGAAAAGGCAGTTACATTTACTCCAAAAATGAGAAAAAAAAATAAGAATTTGGTACATAAAGCAATCTTCAAATGTGCAAAAATTAGTAATCTGACTGATTATGCTATCTCCATTGCATAGAAAAATAGGTATATTTTAATAGATCAAACTTTAAACACTTAGGAAAAATTTGGGAATCTAAGAAAAAAAAGGTAGGCATTTCAACTCTAGGACTAACTTAAAAAAAAAAAAAAAGCGAGAAAATTTTATAGTTTAGACTAATTTCACAGATGACATCGATTTTGATTACACTAACTTCATGAGATGAGAATAATCCAAAATCAAATACCCCAAGAAAAATACGGATCTGATATTGCTTACAGCTGATTTTGACCGTGGAAAAAAAAAAAAATTTTAAATAAATAACGGATCAAAAGCATGGCATGGCGTTCACCTAATAAATCCTATTTGGATTAATACTTACGATGAGAAAATCAAAGTAAACACACGGTAATCCAGTAAGAGGTTTTATTGTATAAAAAGTAACACAAAAGTCCTGGCTTTGTTCGCTGACGTAAACTGTGTGAGAGTACATGAATAGAAATTTCACTCGAGTTGAACGATACTACGTCGAAAAGGGATCTCAACATTCCCCTATATTCCAACTGCGCTGCGGACTTATACAAAAAGGAAGTCGGAGGACTAGGAAGCAAGGGAGGGAAGATGGGCGATTTATTATGGACCCACATCCAACATGGAAACCATTATTTGAAATTCAATGCATTAAAATGGCAAGATCTCTGGACTCTGCCCTGGCGCTCCCGTTCTCCCTCCCGCGAAACATGTTCAAGAAATGGATTTATATACTCCATCTGTGGATGCATTATAAGCTAGAGGATTCCACTTCCGAGTAAACGTTTCCACGGGGACTGTATAAGAAAAGACGTCCCAAAGGTTTTAAAGGGGCCATATATACGCAACATTTGGTAAAATGTTCATGCTGGAATACTCTTTGGAAATTGTAGCCTATTTTACAAGACTCACGAACACGTGAAAAAAAATTAAGCTCTTTGCTATAAAAGAAACACATTGAAATACGAAAAAAAGGGGAGGTGGGAAAGAGGCAGAGAAAATGGTTTAAAAGTAAGTTTTTCTTTTGCATGAGTCTTCATGGAAAAGCAATATGACGTTGATACGATTTTGTTTTTTACTATTAAGTCTGAGTTTTTCTTTTTTTGTTTTGACTTGAAAAGGCCTAATGATCCCTATCCAATCACACTTTCATCGTCAAAAATTCATTAAAATTCGACATAAGTCACTTTAAAATTGGTAAAACCGACTGTTTCAATATTTGAAATATTTAGATATTCAAACGAGGAGGGCGGTGATAGGTGGAAACGGTAATTAGAACAGACCGAGATTTAAAATCTCTCAATTTCCTGCATACCATACCACAAAAATTTAACCAACAGAAAATTTAAATTGATAGGAATTGTAAGGTAATGTGAAATCCTAAGACAGTAACTATTAAAAATACGTTCACGATCATATATAAAGAAGTACTTAGATTGAGTTTTCAAAGAAAGACACTGGAACATACTTTAAATCAGAGAAACAGTACTTTAATCATATTTGCAATATACGTATTACGCTAATTTTTGCTCGACACAGAAAAATTACTCCTTCATTTGGGTTTCATTTTGTGTCAGTCGTTAGAGGTATTCCATTTGCACGCACAATCACAGGAGGATTCATTAAAGTTAAATATTAAGAGCTATTAACATTTGTTTTTTTAAGAGAGTATTTCAATAATAGGAGAAAAATCATTAACCAGAAGATCGTTAAGACTTTTGGGGGGAGCTTTTGCGAAAGTTATCGGTAAAAAATACCTATTAAAAGGAGGGAGGAAAAAGAAACACTATCTAATAAAACTGAAAACAAAAATCAGTATTAAAAAATTTTTGTACATACAAAAACACTGTGCTATAAAAACTAATTATGGTTTAGATAAACGTTTCAAAATATTTTCGTACAAAGTATAGAATTAAACAGCGCCATTTTATTACGGACAAATAGGCTTGTTTAAATTTCATCCTCTCTTTCTTTACCTCTCCCTTTTTGACATATTAGACTTAAAAAAGTAATTGAATCACACAATTCAGAAGTTCAAACACAGTGAAATGTTTCTTTTTATTATCAGAACCCAAAATGGCGACGCGTGTGGTCTACAGCCTCGGGGTGACAGACAGATTGCAGATGGAGCGAAAAAAAATTCGTGGAAGGGCAGGAAAAGTGTCGCCCGTATTGACTGCTTGGCCTATTCTTTACTTACTAAGTTCCAGGGGAAATAACACCTGGTTTGACCTCGCCGAGGCGAGAGAATCGTAAAGTAGGACTTTTGTGTCTAAAAAGAACTTATCTCAGTTCAACAATTTTTCTTCAAATAAATGTTTTACAGTGTAATGGGATTAAATAGAGGGGGGGGGGGGATATCACATGATGTGAAAATGATGAAAAAATATAAATGCAAGAAAAAAATGCGGACGGAGTATTAGTAGATACTATAAAATGAATAATCGGATGGGTGTAACTCTATTAAATTATAACATTTTAATATTTCAAACACAGCTAATATTTTAGAAACAATTTTAACTGGATCTGATGGCACTGATTGACGTACGAGATTTTTAACAATTAAATTAAATGAAAAAAAAAATTCCTTGAGCAGTCGTTCGACTGAGAGAAATGTTCTTTAATTAAGCAGTAATATCGAAATCGTTGATACATTTAAAAAATATCTATCGGTAGGTAAAATAAAGGAAAAAATATGTTGCCAGATATTTTATTTATTTATTTATTTTAACTATTTAATACAGACTATAATTTTAATGCTATGTTTTAGAAAACAGATGCCACTTTTGGATACAAAGAATATTATATTTTAGTAGCAATTAATTTTGCTTTACTTCAACAGGTAAATATGATATCATTACAACGTCAGTTTAGAGTGTTTAGAATATTTCAATTTTCATATATCGCTATGACCACTCGCCCAATTACTGAGCTAATTAATAAATATTAGTCCATTTCAACATACCTTCTCTCATAAGATTCGGTTTTTCATTTACTGCTGAGCACCTTAGGAGCGGCAAGTTATTGTTCGTTGCTTATAATCACATGAATACTATCAGCGTAGTTTTACTAAGAGAAAACGTATTTAACTAATTCAAACTATTTCTATCATTTAACGGAATTCTGAAGATGCCAGTCTATTTTTACCAGCTTAGATTATTTCTTTACCCTAGAAATAAAGATCTCTAAACGTGAGAATATAAAGCATATCTTATTTGCGCACAGCATCTAAAATTTGATTTTAAAATTATAACGAATATTTCAAGAGCACGGTACTGTCTTACATAGTTAACAATTGCAATACGGCTTAACTTGAATAGAAATTTCCTCTGAAGATGCCTATTTTTCAACCCAATTTACTGCCTTTCTTATTCTTATCTTGAAGACTGAACTACTATTAGAGTTCTATGTATTACGTAATTTAGTATTACGTATAAGCGAAATGAAATTCCGAAAAATCAGAATTTTTCAACTACTTGCAAAAGTGTTTTCCACTTATTTTGTCTTGGCAAATTTACTCCATTTTCCAAGAATCGCGAAATCCATGTTTTATACCTAAATTTTGTATACACTTAAAAAGACATCTAATCTCACGAACTCTGGGATTCTTTATTTTTTATTTATTTTCTTTTTTTTTTTTTTTGGAGGGAGGGGGGGGGGGGGCTAGCCTGCGCTCCTCCGAATTTTTTCGCATAATCGGAACACACTTTCTGAATACTAACTTTAACTTGGAAGGTAAATCCATACTGCGTAGCGTAGTTACCAGTGGTTTTGACGGAAGACATTGCACACGCTCAGATGCCGGTCAATCTAAATATGCAAACTGCGTAAGGTATTGGGAGAGGTTTAACTACAACCGAAAGGTTACACTATAAAAAAAATATCGCATTTCCGGCCCATCGATTATAGCAGCTTATTTCATTATCCATAGAAAAATGCCAGCAAGCTGAGGAATGTGTTACCGTTTAAATAATTTGTGCAATTGCGAGTTAATACCAAGATTAATTACATAAACATCTTAAAAATTAATTATCTTCGCAATTCTGTGCAGATATTTATCTTGATTTATTTCTCAATATCGACTCTCGTTATCTCAGTATCGACTAAGAAATACGATGTATTTGAAGTTTAGATTAAGAAGTGAAGTTTAAATTAAGAATAACGCCTTTTTTGTAGGAATCAACATTTGAATTTAAAAAAAACTGAACATAGCAATATTTTACAACAGCATGACTTAAAATAACACATTGCCGAGTTTTTTCATGAATGCAACAAATACTTAAAATGGATTAAAAATCTGATCATAATGCAAACTGCATTCAAAGAAAAATACTTATAGGACATTTTCTTAGGTGGGAGTCACATTTAACATAACGCGACCGTTTCCATAAAGCACACACTGCCACCATCTTACTTAACACATAATATTAAATTTGAAATTTCTACGACTGATTTATAAATTGACTATGACCCTTCATATAGGTATTTTTTTAATTATGAAGACGTTTATTGCCATATGCTTCCAAACTGCTGTAACATCAAACAGAAATAAATAAAATTAAATCAATATGAAATCATACAATTGTTTTTACTTTATCTAAATTTTAAATAAGCGATTTTAAAGGAACTGAAAGGAAACAATTTTTTAAAGTTGAAAATACATTTAAAAAATTGGAAAACTTTATAGTAAAGAAATGTAATTTATACAAAATGATTTACAAGACACAAAATTTAAACGCTTTAAAATCTCTTATGTGAATAAACATGCCTGAGAAACATTTAAAAAATATAAAAATACTTTGGTAATGATACAATCGTCAACAAAATGCGTACGAGTGCAAAATACCGGCCATTTAAGCTACTGTCCACCGTCGTTTATGAATTAAATATAATGTAAATCTTTTTTTTTTTTAATAAATTCGAATAAAAAAAACTTAGAATATTTTCTAGAAACTTTAAACATTCTTATGAAATTCTGTAGGCATGAAATAAAGTTTTAAGTTTTACGGTGGGAAAAGCTGAATTTACATGATACACTATTTATTTAAACGAAAGATAAGATTATTAACCAGAATCTTTTAAGCTGTTCCACCACAAATGGAGATCAATGGAACAAGGTCGTATTTCTAACTCAGCATCGTTGTACAATTAGATTTCAGATAATTTTTCAACTATACTAATTATCAATACTATACTATATTTATTCTTCTACTTTAATTCGCGAATAGAAAATCTTGTATGTTTTAACTATCGATTAGTAAATTTTTTTCCACAGCAGATGGATTGGATTCGAGCTGTACTTTATAATAAATAATCAGCTCATTAAATTTTTTAATTTTTACTTTTTAGGCCATTTAATAACTCTTATCAGGGCTGATTCGGATAAAAACTGTTGTAATTACGTTTAAAAGAAACTTTTAACAAGTGGTGTTTATAACTAGTAAATGATATGTTTATATAATAAATTCTATTAGAATTACTATGCACTACAATTTTTTAGCTACTAATCAACACTCCATCAGAATTTTTTTAAAAATTTTAAAAATTCGAACGGTTACCAGCACTTAAACAAAAACAGTAAAAGGGCTAACAAATTAATCGCTGCAAATTAAATTAGCAAACTTACTTCTTCCCGTGAAGATGCAGAAGAAAGAACACACGCAGGGAACAACAAAACAATAAAAGTCAGCAACTTCATTTTCGATTTAAATGCAATTAATGGCAAAAATGATCGTCAAAACAAAGCTTCTTTAAAACGTGCCGCGAAATTTCTCTCCCAGATGATACACGATCCTAAATTAATACATTGTATGCAGCACCGCTATCGATGCGCAAGAGTTTACAGCCAATGACGCCAATCAGATGATTTTAAGATCCAGATGGAAATGCGGCACTTTTTTCGGACAGTATTACAGATTGGTTGACAGTGAAATGATTATATGACAGAGATTACCGCTACAAACGCAGAGAGCACAATACCCTCACGTCGGGTAAGAAACACCCAGAAAATTGGGATTAGACAGTGCGTTGCCAGATTCCAAAGGCTAATTTCTTGGCCTCTCTGACGCATCTGCAAGTCGCAAATCGATATGGTGAAGCGGGTAGTTTTGGGGACAGATATTTTTGATTTTGTTAAAATGTGACTCAGAAATCCTCGTATTTGAAAATATATGATTACAGTAATTTTTAATGCATATTAAAGATAAACTACTCCGTGATTTTTGCATAGTAATAGCTTTACAATGCTGTAACTCTTAGAACAATAACGCTTAACTTAAGTGGGTTTAAATTAACACCATTTAAGGATACCGAATATCTAAAATTCAATCAGAATAAATTTATCAACCACTGTTGTTTAGTAACGACGTTTATTATGTCTTCATTAATGTTTCTATTAACTGTGTTAGAGAGAAAACTCATTCTATAAAAAGGAATCGAACAGTACATTTTAAACGGAGCAAGCAAAAATCAAGCTATTTCTCTAACTTTTCTTATGAAACGAAATTTGAATAAAATTTCTCAAAGAGAACTCAGTTCAATTAAATGCGTTATCAGCATGAAACTGAGGGTTAAAAATAGAAAAACTGTTGGAACTGGAATAAAATTCATTCTATCAAAATTACGGTTAACAAAAAAAAAAAAATTAGGATTAAATCCTCTTTTGAAATTTTACTCGATGGGCTGAAAAATATTTGTGATTCGTAGATTATTCGGATAGAAATTTAAAAAGTTTCTTAATTTAAAAGTTCTTTATTTTTTTCTTTTCTTTTCTTTTGTTTTCTCTCTCTTTTTTTTAAATGTGTTTTCGAAATCGGTTATTGAATGGTGTGGGTATGGCAAGAAGCTCCAACGAATGACTCTATTAATCAAACGTTCGGAAGAGAGAATTCTACAAGAATGTAAATAACATATCTTGAAGATTTTTACTAATTTAAAGTCGAGCAATTAAATATTTTTACGTTGTAATGACATAGAGAAGAGACAGGCAAATAGTTTACGGTTTGCTCAACAGATGGCAACACTACATTGGATATTTCGTCTGTACTGAATTAAAAAAAGGTTTTATTTAACTCCCACACAATTTATCCCTTGTAAAACATTAGTGGTCTAGAAAATGTAAAAATAATTTTTTCATGTGATAATATCTCTCATCTAAAGAACATGAATAATATCAGGCAGAAAATTTTCAAGTAATTTCTATTACAATTCTTAGCAGTGGCGCAGCCAGGATTTTTTCTTGGGGGGGGGGGAGCGAAGATGAACGGATAATAATATTTATGATGCACAATCAATATTTATAATGCAATTTCTATTTCTTTGGGGGGCAGGGCCCCTTTCTCCCCCCCCCCCCTCCCCGGGTGAGCCACTGATTCTTAGACTGGATGAGAACGAGGTTTTTTTATTATTATTATTCAAGTCGAATAACAGTCTAGTTTTTATTTTAATTTCCTCATATGTGATCATGTTTCTTTTGATGAAAAATTTAGAAAATATAGCTGATCGGTATATTTATAGAGAAAAAGAGAAAGAGGTTCTCATTTTAGAAATTTTAATTTTTAAAATAGGTCAGTTAATGAACGTAACTCATAGAGTTCACCAGGTTTATTAGTTGTTTTAATATGATCGAAAAAAGTTTAAGCAAAATAAATGGATAAAATTGAACGATAATAATAAAATAAATAAAGTTGCTTTTCATTCCAGGTTTTTCCCTCCAAAGATTGAAAAATGAGGGGAGAAACCGAAGTAAGCCTCAACTGTTTTGTGGATAAAATCATAGGATGACCGGTTGCCAGCAGCAAGGTCCCTAAACGTCTAGACCGATGTTCACAAACTGAATCACCCGGCGACGTGTGGATTTTTTATTTCCAATTACTTTATCTCGCATATTTCCTGTCTCCTTTTTGAGGCCAACGACAGAGTATGTTCGTCTGGATATGTAATATTTATTTTTGTTTTAATTATTTATTCGTTTTGTGCGAAGCTGATCTCGTTTCACTGGTGACATTTTGTGGCATGTTTGACTAACATCCCCCAATCGTTCTTTTCACGGAGTGTCACAATTGGGAGGGCCGGTTATTATCAGGGTCGAGGATCGAACTCGGGTCTCGAAATCGCAAGACCGATGTTTTAGCAACTAAACTAGCCCGTGTTGTAATCTATTGCTAATACCAATGACTTACCCTCACAGCCTTTTGAACAAAACCTTTGTTGTTGCTTATCCACTTGACCGACAGCAACATCAGATCGAGTCCATATAGGCTATTGGGCAGAAGGGGGGGGGGGGCTCCTGTTTTAATTAGCACCACAAGGGTCGGAGTCTGACTTGGATACGATCCGGTCCCGTAATTTGGAACCGAGTCAAGTGACGAGACCGGTACACTTGACCCGCACGTCCAAAGTTAAATTTGAGAACTTGGAGGACATTGCAGCCATGACAGATATTTCGTGCACCAGCCGCCTTTAGTGTACACGGCGGTGGATTTGACAGCGACGAGCATCGACCCAGTGACGTTCTCAAAATCTTTAAATGAACTTAACAGTAGATAGTCACTAAAAATAAATAAATAATCCAACAGATATAGATAAAAAAAATTATACTAAAATAGACATAAAACAAACAGAAATCAAGCACTCTGGGCATCCACGCACCAACGGCAAGATTCTGTATAAGTGCCGGAACTGAACCATAAAACAACAGAGGTAACCGACAGGTCTCGTCATCAGGGAGCCTAACCATGTTAATTACCTCAAGGGGAACTTTCTGAATAGGATGCAGGTAAGCCCAAAAGACATCCCAAGGCCCCGAGTCCCCCAAAGAAGCAATTAGTCAAGAAGAAAATGAAAAGACAAACACAACTTACAGTATGGGCTCAACGCACCTTACATGCAAGCACACAAAAATCCTAATGCAAAGTAAACGGTGCGTACACACCCCAATTCCGTAAGTGACGGTTATGACGAAACTAAAACTAAAAATAAATTGCATAGAGTGGGGCAAAAGAACATAAACTATAGACTAAAAACTATGCAACAACTATATTAGATACAACAAATGTATACAACCAATATATTAGAAAAAAATATCCAACATTGAGTTCACCTTGAAAACAATCAAGTTAATAAGTATTCTAGTCAGCAAGAAGTTAACAGAAATTTTACTTCTTAAAATAAGATATTGAAAAACAAAAAGAAAAATACTAAATTACATTTAGCTAGATAGAATTAAATGAAAAGTATAAAAAATGAGCTGGGTAAGAAACAGGGTAAGAAACGAATAAAAGAAAAATCACCTGATTAAATAAATCAAATTGAATTTCCTTCCGAAAAGTAAAATTTATTGCTATATAGTTTTACATTTGAAGAGTCTCACCAGCAGGGACCGATTATGAACGCTGGGGGCCCCTGGGCAGATGCTATTTGGGGTCTTCCCCCTTACGAACATTTGTAAAAATAAGAACTATCCATGAACTACACTATTAGAAAAACTAGGTGCATACACCAAGCGTGTGAGGAAAAGTTGTTAAAAATCAGGATTAAAAAAAATCGTTTGATTTAAATTTTGATTCAAATAACGTTTTAAACCAAACAACCCTGCATGCGAGTCCTATACTTGCTATTGCAGTGTACGGCTGATAAGATGAAGCATTCATAAACATGTTTTACATCAAATTGAAAATGCCTTTCACCTTTTGCTGCACGTCTGATACAACCTGATAGTTTAACATTTTTCCTAAAGCAGAGAGCGAAATTAAAAACTTTCACTTATCTTGCACCCTATCTAGTTTAGTGTTCAGAAACATCGTTAAAGAGATTTTGCACGTTAAAGAGGACAGTTTTGGGGGGCCCCCAGCATCAGGGGGCCCTGGGCAAAGTCCCGATTTGCCCATGCGATAAAAAGGCCCTGCTCACCAGTCAGCATCTAAGATCGTCAATCGTCAATATAAGCCATGGGAAATTTTCCTCACGGTATTTTTTTTCTAATAACACTTTAATAAATCGATAATTTTACATTCTGTTCTTTGAATCAGAGAGTAGTTCTCAAAATGCAGGGTTCGCGTTAAAATAATTTAGCTTTTTAACATTTTTAACATTATTTTAATTTTCTAGTAAAAGACATCAGTATTTTAATGTCCCTTAAAATAATCTTTGAAAATTTCAAAATTTTGAAACCCAAGCACTTTTTATTCAAATTTCTACTTTCAGATGGTTATATATATATATATATATATATATATATATACATTGTTTATATATATATTGTAGTATCTGGCGCTTTTATATATACAGGAAAAACTTGCTATAATAGCCGACCATTCCGCTTTCCGGACAGCGGACACTATGAATACCATTGAAATTCACCGACCCCAACCCCCCCCCTTCCTCGTCCACTCTGTAACACTGCGTCCACATTCATCTGCACAGCACACTACTCTGCGGGGAAAACCAGTGATGTATGGGCAGAGCGCTCTGCAACGATCCTACGATCGGGGGGGGTTTGCACAGAGCGTCAAAGGAACTTGGAGGCGAGGGCGGGGGGGGGGGGGGGGTCACGCTCCTGGAGCGTGACTAATCGACCCCAAAATGGTGTCAAGCGGGGTCGGGGGGTACCTGTCTGCATGAATGTGGAAGCGCTATTAGAAATTCTCCCCTCCAGATTCTCAGAAGTGACCATCTGACTACCCATTTTTAGAAAGAAAAAAAACCTGTTTAAAAGAAAAGAATCTATACATAAAAGCTTTGTTTCCGAAAGCATTTGAATCTGTAGTCAACTGGGGTAATGGGTGGTGAGATACGGGGTACCGTAGCAGGCCATTAACAGATAAATTCCAGGTAGCGCTTGCTTAATTTTATTACACGGCAGTAAACGCAAATCTATATATATAAAACAGTTCCGTAGCTGACTGACTGACTGACATATAACACACAGACCAAACCGCTGGACCGAAAGGGCTGAAATTTTGCATGGCGATTCTCCTTATAGTGTAGGGGTACACTAAGAAAGATTTTTGAAAAATTCTTCTTAGATTTTTTTAAATTAAATTTTTAAGCTGTTTTTGTAACATTCTTTAAAGTTTGCATTTAAAATAATACTCCGAGGATTATAAAATTTATATCACGAGAATGATCATAAAAATTCTTTTAAAATGATATCTTTTTCGAATCTTTACCTCCATTTTCTGATTTTTGGTGAATTTTTAAAGATTAGTTTTTAGAATTTAATTTATTAAATGCTTTTCACGTGGTTTCTTTTCTTTTTGTGATACTTTAAACTAATTTTCCGTCACGTGCATAACAGCGAAATAGACAAAAAAAAAAAATATTATTGCGGTAGACGATTGGATATTATCCAAATAAATATTAAAATACTGTAAAAGATATGTTCCTCAAACTGTACTATATTAACTGTTCTACATTCTTTAGTATGTTCTATTATATTTAATTTGAATATTTTCTTCTACATTATTTTGTCTATAAAAATATCCGTTACGAATTTTTTATAAATATATTTTTTCGTTTTTTTTACACCAATTGCATTCATTGATCGTTGTATTTATCATATATATATATATATAGATAGATAGATAGATAGATAGATAGATAGATATAGATATTGGCATTAATTGCATACATTGACCGTTGTATTTAATTTGAATGTACTCCGTAGCGAAGTACGGGTTTTCATCTAGTAAACACATATAAATACAAAATTTGAAATAAGAGCAAACATTCGCTCGTACAGAGAGCGACCGATGGCTAATTGTTTCGATTCATAATCGTCTCCTAACGGATTCTATGTGGACAGGCCCTTACTCAGCTGGAAGCTGAGTAAGTATATAGCCTTACAAGACTGCTTGACTCCTTATTTAATATTATCCCATCACACATTTTTAATAGATAAATTATATAAATTAAAATATTAAAAATGCGTTATTACAGAAAATTTAAAGCATATTTTTTAATTAAATAATCCAGTATGAAATAAGTTGACTTCAAATTATCGAGACTCCTCTGGGGGTTGTGACCCACAGTTTACGCACCACTGACCTGCACGATCCAGTAAAGATGCATAGTTATTTCCGATGATCATTTTGCCCCTTTTCCAAGTGGTCAATTAAGACTATACCATGGGCGTCCCCAAATACAGTGTCCATAACCATTCCTGCCGATGGAACCGTTTTTGCTTTCTTTGGTGCAGGTTCGCCTGCTTCAATCCACTGTTTTGACTTTTCCTTAATTTCTGGCTGGTATTGATGTATCCCCGTTTCTTCAACCGCTAGGAAATGGCGTAAAAAATCATCTGGATTGCTTTGAAACTGCTTCAAGTTGTGCTTCCAATGTGTCCACTTATTCACGCTATTAATCGATTGTTGAAAACGCAGCACCCACGTTGCCGACAGCTTTCTCATATCCAAATAATCATGCAAAATATTGTGAGCGGGCTCTGGTGAAATGCCAACAGCTTCAGAAATCTCACTTTATCTTTAATCCTTCATCACCATTGTGGCATCACGATAGGTTGTTAAGGCTAGTCTCTGAGGCTGTTTTAAAATTACTATTACTGAATTCATGACCAAGAAAGACAGAGTCCTAATTATAATAAAAGGCCAATTCTTTAAACAGAAACTTAAAAAGGAAATTTATTCATAAAAAATTAAACATTAAACCATTACAAGATATTCAATTAATTTAAGTGCAGATTCGCAGCGTATGCTCCCAGACCCATCGTCTCAACAGGAGCTTCCAAAAAACACGTCTGCCTAGCTGGATGTTAACATGACAATCTTCTCTCCGACACACCAAGTCTCTGACTATCTCTCGGCTTGAAAACTTTGGTGGCGGCCGTCTTCTTAGAAATTGCTTTCCCAAAACCTGGGGGGTCGGCAGATTATCGGCTGACAGCTCTTCTTAACGCCGAAAATTTATTACATTCCAGTGACAAAGTCGCATAGTGCTATAGCTAAGAAAGACAGCTTTACGACGGTGATGGGCGACGCTTCTGTTTTCCACACAGTTACCCCCACAGCTTGCTAGAGAAACCGCTATGCCTGAGCATTAACTTTCAGGCCAAAAACTCTGGCGGCATTTGTTGGTATCGTTTTTTAATCCCCCACGTGTTCAAAAATTTCGGTGGGAACTTGAATTGGAATCCTCGAAAAATATGCAGCTGGTCCGTGGGACATGAGAACGCACCCCCGTAAAGGCGTGACGTCACACCATATCATTGATTTTTCTCCAATAATTTCTGGCGTAGTTGGTACGGCAGGACGACTAGAACGTTCAGCGTCACTTGTGCAGCAACGAAAATCAACAAATCACTTATGTTGTTTGTGTTGTTGTTTCTAATGCCCCCTGGCTCGAAGTTCCAGACCAGGTCCATAGAGGCTTCGGGCTGAAGTGTGCGGCTCCGGTTTGTATAGCACCACAAGGGTTAGAGTCCGTCTTAGCTAGTTGCCACCTCACATTTGATAGAGAAGCTCCCTAGAGGCGACATCTTGGGGGATCGTAACCTCTCCTACCCTCTCTGATCTCATAGAGGAAATTTCCGGTCAACTGATTAAGCATGCTCATACCCGGCCTAGACACAGAGGTATTTAATGGCGCTAGTCGGGATTCGACCCAAGCATCTGGTGAGAAGAGGTAATGCAAATTTCGGAAGAAACGTGGAGCTCCGTCTTCCTCTCGTCACGACTGACGTGCCGAAATGACTTTGTTAAAAGAGAATAACGAAGCTCTGTGTGTGCTCATTTGATCGTTCATTTGTTCATTTGTTGTTTCATTGTTCTTGTTTTTCTTTAACTGTTTTGTAAGAAGTGGCTGAACCGACATTATGTTAAGTTAAGTAATAATTTCTGTGAAAAGCTTTCATGCAATTTAGTTTTCATGCAGTTCGAGTGAATAAATTTTTTTTATCAAGAACGTTGTCATTCTTCAAACATTCCACTGTACTCTGCTGAATACGTGGAGAAATTCGCAGACGAAATTGACTACAAGGTTATGAGCCTCGTTGTCTTTCGAAGAATGAAAAAATTAGAATTTGGAACAGGAGAATTATTCTGGAGCCGTGTCAACATGTCTAACGAAAAGCAGGGACTCCAGCTATTTACATTTCCGAAGTGTCGCCCAGTGGCTAAGTGGATAAGGCATCAGCCTGCCACGCGGGGGGGGGGGGGGGGGGTTCGATTCCCGCATAAGACTTGGCTGTATTCTGGGGAACCGGTCAGTCTTCCGCCTGCAATAGGAACCCCGTCTAGAAGGGGGAGCTGCAACCCATCGTCCATCGCCGGTGTCATCGTCTGTCAATAAAATTCTTCTGTGATTGTGTCATTTGTCTGTTTCTGTGTCTTATATTCATATGTACACCGGACTGGGGTGTAATGTTGTCATCCCCCAGGGACATTAGCCACACACACACATTTCCGAAGTTGAGTGGATTCAACTATCAGACATGGAAAGTTGACATGAAAATTCTACTAGTTGTCCGAGGTTGCTGGGATTATGTTTCTGGAGAGACTAATTCATTACTCGAAACTGCAAACGAAAAAGAGAAGCAAGAGCTTAAACTATTAAAGGAACGTTCGTATACGACTATTTATCAAGGAGTTGAGCGTCAGATAGTTACGGTAATTTTGAACATTAAAAACGGAAAAGTTGCCTGGTAGGTTTTAAAAACGAACTTTGAACCTACATCGAGGGCTAGATTTGCTAGTCTAATTGATGAAGTCTATGAACTGAAATTTGAAGATGATGAAGAAAGTATCGGAATATTTTGTAAGAGAGTGTATGAAAAGAAGCTATTAATTCAAGAAGCAGGTTTTGATATGCCTAACCAATTCGTCTGTTTTCAATTAATTCGAAAGTTGCCGTCCGATTACGACAACTTAGTGCAGTTGCTGTATCGTTTAGAACAGGGGTGTCAAACTCGCGACCCGCGACGAACATTTTTGCGGCCCGGCCAATATATTGGCACACAATAATATATAATAAAATAACCGACGCAGAATTATAATAAGATAGGAGAATTCGCTTAATGTTTTTTTAATGATACTCTTTTTTGCTATTATTAAACAAAATGCATATATTTATGTTGAATATGCTGTAATTAAACGTAGGTAAATAAACCTACGTTTCTATTAATATTGATTTTTTTTGCTGCCCACCTATAGTTAAACCTTGTTTGTTTGGCCCAAGGTAGCCTTTGAGTTTGACACCTCTGGTTTAGAAGATAAAGATTTTAACTTTACGAATATCGAAAATCAACTCGTGAGTGAATCTGGGAGAATAAAACAGAAAAAGAAAGATGAAGGACTTGTTGTGGTATCTGATGCATTCATGACAAAAACTCAAGCTTCCAGTAAAGTTAGACAAAAGCAAGGAAACATTCACCGCAGTGGAAACATAATGGACCCTCAATATGGATGTTCCCAGAGGTCATCTGTACAAAAACTTGTTTTTATTGCAACAAAAGAGGACATTTCGGGGAAAATTGTTTCAAGAAAACAAACGACATGGAAAAATCAGAAAAGAGGGTAAAAGTGCCACAAGAAGTTAGGAAATCCAAGCAGCACGGGGGATTCTTCACTGAAGTTCAACGAAATCACTCCTATGCCATACCGGATGATGAAAGTCGAAATTTCGAAATTCCAATTTCGGAGTTAGATGAGTGGTTAATCGACTCTGCAGCTTCTTCACACTTTTGCAAGTATAGGGGCTGGTTCCAAAATTTTCAGGAACTTAAGTTGACAGACGCTCTTATAAGTGATAAGAATTACACCTCGGAAATACTTGGGGTAGGTGATATAACTTTTTATGTGAAGGACAAAACTGGTTTCGTACAACTAAAATTAAAAGATGTTTTGTACGCACCTAACATGCGTCGTAATTTAATATGTGGGGCTAATACAGATTTTTCTAAGTATAAAATTATGTGGTATGAAAATGAAATGATTTTATATAATGAAAGGAGGGAATATTTTTTAACTGCACCTAGAGTGGATAAATTTTATATTCTGTATGGTGTACCAGCAAAACAGTTTGTATCCTATAATGTATTTTTTAAAGGTAAGAACTTAAATATTGAATTAGCTCATAGACGTTGTGGACATGTAAATTTTAATTTACTTACTAAGATGATTAAAAACTCTAGTGCAATTGGTTTAGAAAATTTAAAAGGTAAACCTGAACCTTGTGTAAGTTGTAATCTTGCTAAGTGTACTAGAGCTACTTTTAAATCTCAGGCTAGTATAAGTACAAATAATGTTTTAGAAAAAGTGCATATGGACGTGTGGGAACCATCCCCGGTAAAGTCCTTAAGTGGAAAGTATTCTTTGTCTATAATAGACGATTTCTCTAGATATGCTATTGTATATATTATTAAAAAGAAATGTGATGTTTTTACATGCTTTAAAGAATATCTTGCAGAAAATCAGTTGAATAGAAAAGTAAAATCTGTTAGAACTGACATTGGGTTGGAATTTTGCAGTAAAGAATTTGAATCTTTTCTTAAAGAAAGAGGTATAAAAGCCGAAAGAACTTCTATTTATACTCCGGAAGAGAATGGGGTAGCTTAACGTTTTAATCGCACAATCGTAGAAGGTATTCGAGCAATTCTGCAGGATTGAGGATTACAATTAGGATTTTGGGGTGAAGCTTTACATGCATTTGTTCACATACGTAATCGTTGTGAACATCAATTGACGAAAAATGTAACACCATTTGAAATTTGGACAGCTAGGAAAGCCTCCGTCAAACATTTCAAAATTTTAGGGTCACTCGCATATTGTCATATCCCCAGTGTAGTGTTCGAAGAAAAAAACTGCAAAAGAAAGCCAACGTAGGAATCTTTGTCGGATACGCAGTAAGTACTAAACGTTATCGTATTTGGCTTCCTGGAAAGCACCGTGTAATTGAAACCATACACGTAAAAATAGACAAAACTAAAAACGGAGTTTTATGTTTATTTGGTCGAAAATCAGAGGAATGTATTAAATTACTAGGAGGAGAAGAATATGTTAAAAACTCTACGTTTAAAATGAAAGAAGTAAACCCTGTAAACGAATCAGAATTGAAGCCTAAACTAGAAAGTATAACTATTTCAAAATGGACAAGAATCGAAAAACCATGGGAAAAAAGTCAGCGTATTGATGTTTATTATTACCCACCGAACGGAAAACCGCGTTTAAGGTCGATAAATGATGTAACGATATATTGAGAAAAGGAAAATTTAATATTTAACCCGGAACTATTTAATTTTAAACCTACTTCTCAAAGAAAGCATCAAGTATATAGTGATATATCTAATAATTCAGATAGTGAAAATTATGAGGAGTCTAATCAATCTAACTTTGTAAACCTTTCTCAAAAGGAAGTGCATAACATTGAAATTCCTGAATCGTTCGGACAATCCCAAACATCAAAAGAAAAGCATAATTGGCGTAAAGCTATGGATGAGGAGATAAAAACCATGCACAAACGTAAAGTGTGGAAGTTAGTTGACCCTCTTAAAGATTCTAAGATTTTAGGTTGTAGATGGGTTTATTCTGTAAAAAAGGACGCAAATTTAAGAATAAAAAAATTTAAAGCGAGACTACTGTAGTAGCTCAAGGATTTAAACAGAGACTGGGATTGAATTATACAAACAATTTTTCCCCAGTTATAAATTTTTCCTTAATTAAACTGTTTTTTATGATTCTGGTGTCACGGCTGGGTTGGATGCATGTACAATTAAATGTAAAATCAGCATACTTGTATGGCAAGTTGCACGAGAAAACCTATATGCATCAACCACAAGGTTATATCGAAAAGGGAAATGAATCCAAAGTATGTTTGCTACAAAAAATCCATCTACGGGTTGCATCAAAGTAGTAGAACGTGGAATAAAGAATTAGATACTGTATTAGAATTAGAAGGTTTTAAGAAATTGAAATATTGTAATTGTGTTTATAAATTGAAAAATGAAGAAGTATTACTTGTGTATGTAGATGATATTGTAGTATTTGGTAAAAATGAAAATTACATTAAATGTGTAGTTACAAACCTAAAAGCAAAATTGGACATTGTTGAACTAGGTAAAGTCGAATATCTATTAGGTGTACATTTCGAGAAGGAAAACAACGATAATGTATTTTTACATCAAAAAACGTACATTAATAATTTGGAATATCTTAAAAACGATTTTAAAGATATTCCAAAAAGTTTTGTTAATTTACCATTTTATTTGGGGTCTTTACTTCCAAAAATAAAAGAAAGTGAAATTATAGAAAACGAAATAATGCGGAAATACCCATATCGATCGTTGAACGGATGTCTTTCGTTTTTGGCTGACAGAAGTCGCCCTGACATAGCTTTCAGCGTGAATACAGTGACACAATTTTGCAATGGATACACATATCAGCACTGGCTGATTTTAGTTGATTTGCTTAATAATGTTTTCAATACTAGTGATTACAAATTAAATCTATCAAATGTACAGAACTGTGAACTTATAGCCTACTCAGATGCGAGTTGGGGCTCCCACCTGACCAAAAGACACTCAACAAGTGGACATTTAATTTGTATCGGTAATCTTCCATTTTCTTGGAAAGTGAGTAAACAGAAGTGCATTGCACTTAGTTCCATGGAGGCAGAATTTGTGTCTCTTACTGAAACTGTGAAAGAAGTGTTATGGTTTAACAATGTTTTAACCGAACTTAAATTATTTCCTATGTTGAAACCAACTGTATTTTGTGACATTAGATCTGCTATTTATTTTTGTGGAAACAGTGTAGAGAATGCTAAAACGAAACATATTGATATTCGATTGCATTTCATCAGAAAATTGATTGAAGAAAAAAAGTTTAACTTAAAATATATTGGAAGTGAAGTAAATCTAGCAGATTTATTGACAAAACCTCAGTCGAAGGATCGATTAAAATTTTTTTTTATTGAGAGTATATTTGCATTCCCATGGACCGAATGTTGGGAAACGGTAATGCAAATTTCGGAAGAAACGTGGAGCTCCGCCTTCCTCTCATCATGACGTGCCGACATAGGCGTAGCTTGCTTCTAAGTTTTATTTATTTATTTATTTTATTTATTTTTTTTTTTTTGGGGGGGGGGGGAGCACGAATTGAATCCAGTTAGGGACCTCCTCAGCGCATTGACTGCCGGACGGTCCTTAAAATATGAATTACAGGGTGTCCATAATTAAACTTCCCTACTTTAAAGTTGTCTACAGTCGAAAATATTGTTCAGAAAGTTATGAAATTTTTGCGTAGGACATATTGAAGGGATGGGAATTTGTTTGAGGGAATAAAAAAATTAGTTAGAAGAATATAATATATAGAAAATGAGAAAAAAAAATAGCATCGAATTTTTGTTATGGATCATATCATTGTTAAAAACTATGTTAAGGCTAAAGATCTAATTGGAATCTTCAGTTTCACAGCGGAAAAAACGGAAAAAAACCGACTTTCTTAAAAGTTTTCTACAATTTTCCGATTTTAACTGAACTTCTAATAACGTTTTAATTTATTTCAAGTTAAGTTGGGGGGGGGGACGCCCCCCCCTCCCCCCGACGCTACGCCTATGCGTGCCGAAATTACTTTGTTAAAAGAGAGTAACGAAGCTCTGTGTGTGCTCATTTGATCGTTCATTTGGTCATTTGAAGGTTCGTTGTTATTGTTTTTCTTTAACCGTTTTGTAAGAAGTGACTGAACCGACATGTTAAGTTAAGTATTAATTTCTGTGAAAAGCTTTCATGCCATTTAGTTTTCATGCAGTTCGAGTGAATAAATTTTTTTTTTATCAAGAACGTTGTCATTCTTCGAACATTCCACTGTACTCTGCTGAATACGTGGAGGAATTGTCAGACGAAATTAAATACAGCATCCTTAGCACCGAAAGCCATCGCGCTACCACAAGGCTACCTCGAGCCCATAAATAACTTATAAATAATGCTAAGAGATGGTACCTTTTACCCTCCATAATATTTATCAAGCTTGTTTTAGGTACTGCCGTAGTTTTACCTCTCAAGAACTAATGTTTTATCAACCCGTGATACAACCCGTCTCACCATTGTGTGAGCAGTAACAAGAGTTGACCGACTAAAATAGCCGTCAGTCACAGACTAAGAGTGAAATCTATTAACAATATGGTATGTGTACCACTGAAGCATGCTCATCGGCTTTAATTAGTAGATACCGGTCTAATTGGCCCCCGTGTAGTCAAAAAAAAAAAAAAAATGACCGTAGCGCTCCAAACCAAACCTGAAGCATGCTAAATGTGAGAGCGTCAACAATTTGGGCTAGTGGCGCCATCTCTCAGATTTTGCACGGATTTATCAAATGATCCTTGTGTCCAATTAAGCCATTATTTGTCTATCACCTGTATAAATAATATTTTAAACTATATCCATTAATCATTGGCCCTCTAATTTTCCCCCATAACTTTAACTGTCAGTCACCAGTTATCACAACCGTTAAGCGAACTTTTGACCCTGCTTCTCTGATGATAAATCCATAAGAAATATAAATAGAACAATGAATACTTTAACTGTGCCTTCACGCAGTGAATGAACAAATTAATACCCCCTGATGCGACAGCTCTAATAATTCAGCGTAAAAATGAAAATGTGCTCAATGCAAAGAGTCATTCATTCAGGTGGGAAACGTGTCGCTTCAGCACCAACGATTCTCTCGAAAATGTTTCATTTCGTACTCAGCAAGATGTTGTCAATCAACACATTACATGCAATAAATCTTTCAGAAGTATTAATTCATTTCCTCTTCGCGTTTGACGCTTATGAGTTTTATCGATTCCAACTACATTCCACTCCGAGGACGACGAAATGTTTTGTTCAATTTTAGCTAAGCGTGGAGATTCTGGATTATAATCTCAATTTCTGTCGCATGAAGTCTAATCAAGCGAATCACAATAAGCTCGGTATGAAAGAATTTAATTTCTCTTTGTTCTGCACTCGGTAATAAAATATTTGCACGCGACTATACATTATTATTATTTTTTTTTAGGTTTCACTAGCATACTCTGAATTATTAATAATGGAATTTCAAAAAGTTGCAAGACATAAATTAATTTATATAGAAACTATTCATTCATGTAGGCAACATTTAATAAATGATAAATGTTGGCATAGTATATATATATATATATATATGTGTGTGTGTGTGTGATCTCTTTCTCTCTCTCTCTCTCTCTATATATATATATATATATACAGGGTGCCCATAATTAAACTTCCCTACTTTAAAGTTGTCTACACTCGAAACTATTGTTCAGAAAGTTATGAAATTTTGTGTAGGACATATTGGAGGGATGGGAATTTGTTTGAGCGAATATAAAAATTAGTTCAAAATTTCACCACCAGAGAGCGTTTTTTGATGAATTACACATTTACGACTGGTTCTTTATTTAGGATTTCACCATCTTTTTATCCATAGGTCACCCTAACACAATAACTCATACTCATTAAATTTTACAATCTTTAAAGTGATTGCAAAGTCGATCGGAGACTAATTTTCGGACAAAAGATTTGATGGAACGAAGAAGAAGCATATGTGCAAATTAATTTTTGTCGACGTAGAGCAGAAGCAGTTATAAAACCTAAAAACTTTCATGGACATTTTGTTTTCAGCGTGCTTGCTATTGCTAATCAGAATGTCATCGATACGATTACCAGATCGAGCTTTGTTAGTAAAAATTGTTTTACCAAAACGATAATTCAGCACCAGTTGGCCGTCATGTTGAACATGTCTTGTAATAAATTTTTTTAATTAAATTAAATGTTGGCTAAATGTTTAATACATAAAAAAACGCCCTCTGTTGGGTAAATTTCGAACTAATTTTTTTATACGCTCAAACAAATTCCCATCCATTCAATATGTCCTACACAAAATTTTACAATAACTTTCTAAACAATAGTTTCGAATGTAGACAACTTTAAAGTAGGGAAGTTTAATTATGGATACCCTGTATATATATATATATATATATATATATATATATATATATATATATATATATATATATATATACACAGGGTGCGTCATAAATTCGTGCAAAGTTCAAAAATTCATAACAAGAGAATCAATGCTCGGAAAGTCTTTCTGTTTGCGCCGATAAGATCAGAGGGACATTGGATTTTCGATGTTAAAAAAAAAAAAAAAAAAAAAAAAAGAAAAAAAGTTTCTAAAAGTAACCAAAAGAGGGTGCTCACACGTCATACTGAGACTTTTATGCAAATCAGGCCAACTGCGCATTTATTTTAAAGTAACAGATGTTACTACCAGCACAAGGTAATAGGTAAGTGAGGCGTGTCAATAAGCCCATTACAGCGGATTGTAGCATCGATGGCAGCGACTGTCTGTCCAATGACATTTTTCAGTTCCACGAAAGTGGTTGGGGAGCCCCGGTACACATGAGACTTTAAGTATCCCCTCAATTAAAAATTTGGCGGGGTCAAGTCTGGTGACCGTGAGGGCCACTGAACCTTACAACCGCGAGCTATAGAACTCGGTCTTCAGTGAAAGATTCCAACAGGAACGTCTTGATATCACGTGAAATGTGGGGCGGGGCACCATCCTGCATGAAGGTGACAACAGGTAACGCATGTCTTTCCTGCAATGCAGACTTAACGTGGTCACGCAAAAGCGCCCTCTTTCGGTTACTTTCGGATTTTTTTTTTTTTTTTTTTTTTTTTGGCATGGAAAAAAAAATCCATTGTCCCTCTGATCCTATTCGCGCAAACAGAAAATTCTTCAGAGCATTATTTCTTTTATTACGAATTTTTAAACTTTGCACGAATTTATGACGCACCCGGTATATATATACACATACAGGGTGTCCATAATTAAACTTCCCTACTTTAAAGTTGTCTACAGTTGACACTATTGTTCAGAAATGTATGAAATTTTTCGTAAGACATATTGAAGGGACGGTAATTTGTTTGAGCGAATAAAAAAATTAGTTCAAAATTTCACCACCAGAGGGCGTTGTTGATGAATTACACATTTAGCCAACAGTTACTATAGTTAAGAAAATTCATTACAACAAGACATGTTCAACACGACGGTCATCATTTTCAGCTACGATTTGAAATCGTAAGATAGCATGTTCTACAGTTGACCGCAGTGTGTCTGGGGAAATGCTGAGAACATGTCGTGAAATGCTGTCTTTCAGATCAGGTATAGTTCTTGGTTTATCAAGACTGACTAGATGTTTCACATGCCCCCAAAGCCAAAAGTCGCGTGGGTTGAGGTCTGGGGAGCTCGATCTGGTAATCGTAACGATGACATTCCGATTAGCAATAGCAAGCACGCTGAAAACAAAATCTCCATGAAAGTTTCAAGAAACAGCTTCTGCTCTACGTCGACAAAAATTAATTTGCATATTTGTTTTTTCTTCGTTCTTTCAAATCTTTTGTCGAAAATTAGTTATCGAACAAGTTTTCGATCGACTTTGCAATCACTTTAATGATTATAAAATTTAATGAGTATGAGCTATTGTGTTACAGTGACCTATTGATAAAAAAATGGTGAAATCTTAAGTAAAGAACCAGTCGTAATTGTGTAATTCATCAAAAACGCCCTCTGGTGTTGAAATTTTGAACTAATTTTTTTATTCACTCAAACAAATTCCCATCCCTTCAATATGTCCTACACAAAATTTCATAACTTTCTGAACAATAGTTTCGATTGCAGACAACTTTAAAGTAGGGAAGTTTAATTGTGGACACCCTGTATATATATATATATATATATATATATATATATATATATATATATATATATATATATATATATGTGTGTGTGTGTGTGTGTCCGTTAGACTTCTGGTGAATTGTTACATCTCAAAAATTTATATCGCTCAAGGCAGTCACTGGTTACAGTTACACGTTATCGAAAAATCTTAAAACGTATTATTTAATGCAATTTAATAGCTTATAAGTATAATTCATGTCAATATGAATTGTTACACATTAATAAAATTGTATGCATAAAGTTTTGTCGAAGCTAAAAACAATTCATTTTGAAACATTTCCTGTGCATAAAAGTGAAATAAAATTGCGCAAATAGAGCAATTGGTTCAGCTATTATATCAAAAAATAAGGGTCCGTTCACATTGAATCCGCCATCTTCAGCGTTAAAGAATTCGTTGGCGCTTTGTATGATTTGTATATGATTGATTAAAAAATTTTGAGCTAAGAGCCTGTTCACATAGAATCTGTTAGCATTATTCGTAATGACATATTTTAAACCAATCACAGACATCAACATTTTCGTGGTTAATCGTTTGGAGATTTGTAATTGGTTAAATATATTTCAATACGAATAAAGCTGTCGCTGATGAATTCTATGTGAACAGGTCCTAAAGATGCTTTTAATATATAATGTCAAATTTTATAAACAAAATTTAAAATTATTCAAACATTTTTATGTGCGTTATGAATGATCCCTGTATAAAGACAGATTTAAAGGAAATAATCATGACGAAAAGCGTATAAATAAAGAAATAATAGCAAAATTTTGTGTCCCGGATTTCCTTAATAAACTAAGACGCATGGAAATACACCTCAAATGATTTTATCGTAATTTATCTTGTTAAAAATAACACATTAGTAGCAAAAACAACGTGATTTCTCCCCGCCTTTTAATCTTGCCTGAAATAGCAGCAACTTATAGCTTAATTGCAAGTTGGAAACACCCACTTCCGTAAATATTGTTTGATATCAGCTCCGTGTTGATGCCATGAAGTTGTGGGCGGTTGGGTTGATAACAAATAATACAACATGTTGGTCGAGGAAGATAACTAATCAGTGAGGCAAGGGGCGGGTCATAAAATGAAGTTTTCATTTTGCCGCAAAATAAAAGTTTCTGGAATGACAGTTATTAGGAGAGAGAGATATTGAGATATTTTCTGTATGCAAGAGTAAACGTGTGAAAATATCTGTGGTTCTGTAAACAACACTAGTTTAAAATATAAGCAGACATTTCATCGTTGGCAAATATATTAAGTTCAAGAAACAAACAAAGACACAGACACATATACACACACACACACACACACATATATATATATATATATATATACAGAGGCTGTTCACACATTTTTTAGACGATGTATATTGTATTCATAAAACTAAATTACATAAAATTCTTGTGTTTTAAATGTTCTATTTGACATCCCTTATTCTGAACTATCTTTCGACACCGCAATTTCCAGGATAATAATGCCTTTTGAAGTGTCAGAAAAGGTATTCTATCCCATTCCTCCTGAACAGCTTTCCAGAGTCCTGCAAGGGTTTTGGGACGACGTTTGGATAATGCAGATTTTATAAGTCCGAAAGCACAAAAATCCATAGGTGATACATCGGGAGATTTAGTAGGGATATCAGTGAAGGGTATGACCTTGATACCAGTTTTTTGTTCCATTTATTTTAGGAAATTTACAGTGGATTTTGATGTGTGACTGCGAGCTTTGTCCTGATGGAGTCTCACAGATTGATGGCACTGTGGGTAAAGCGATGGTATTTCATTCAGAAAAATTGGCGATAAAATATGTTCCTGATAGTATTTGGAGTTAATCTTGACATTTTTTTCCACTCTCTTTATTTTTAACTTGCCATTATAAGAAATACCAGCAACAATCATGAATCCCTTAGAAAAACTTTCTTTCGATTCTTTGAACCATGTACTTAAATTTTTTTCTCCCCTTTTATGATAATAAATGGCTCTTTTTTGTTGTAATCATTTAAATACACCCATGATTCATTTATTGTGACAATTGTTTTCCATTTTTCTTTGGATAAGTGTTTCTCATATAGAATTCTGCAGCGTGTCCTGCGTTCAGCGATATGATTTGGTAGAAGACGATGCACATTGCGTTTTTTCGCTTTCTTAAGATTTAAATCAACGTTTATCATTTTGTTTACAGTGGACACCGAGCATTTTAATGATTTTGCAACTGTCCTTTGACTAGGGGGATTTTCTTTTAACATTAAACAACGTACCTTTGCAATAGTCGAAGATGTCCGTTTTTTCCTTGGATACTTGTTTGGAATTTTTGTCCCACTTGAGGCTCCAATTTGACGTTTTTTTCCTTTCTTGTTGACGATATTACCTACCGACGCTTTAGATATCACAAAACCATGACTCTCACATCGTTTTTGGATAACGGAGTATGCATATTTCTCTTCGGAAAGAGCATAAATGTAGCCTTCGAACCACTGCTTTGTTAAAAACGCCATTTTAAATAAAAACAAAACTTTCAAGCCTCAGACTATAATTTTGACTTTTAAAAACATAGTACAATTGCAATTATTTCTTTTGCAGCAAACGATTTTTTATTACCGCTTGCCAAAATCGTCTAAAAAATGTGCGAACAGCCTCTGTATATATATATATATATATATGATTTTTTGTAAATTTCTAAAAACTTTTGTACATAACCGCATAATTTAACAATAAATTTCTTCAGGAAATAGAGAGTTTTGCACACAATTCAGCTACTCGTATCTTCAAGTGCCACTTTAATCAGAATGTAGACCAAACTAATTCTTAAGACAATTTTGGAAGTACTGTCCTTAGTTAAAGTGCCCTCACTAACATTTTTGATTATACGAGAAACATATGACTCGGTTATGACGCAGGTTGAAACGCAGTTAGGACAAATTTGTATGTATTCCTACATAGTTGGGTTTTTATTCAGTTAGTACAATGCCCTGGTCCCCTCTCAGACTCTTTGCTTAGGGCATCTTTAAGCACCTCGAGTCTTTTACGTACACTTGTCTCTTACGAGCACATCTGCAGTTTTCCAAATTCACTTTTTTCCAAACAACAAGCGGCCTCTTTAAATAGTACCGACCAGGTGCGGTCCTACCCGTAGGGATATCGCTAAACAAACGGAATCGGACGTTCTGTAGATGTCTTTTATGAGGTCTCCTGAAAGAGGGGTGGGCCTGCCTGCCACTGAAATTCCCTTTACAGAAGGTAAAATAGGGGTCGGAATTGAGAGATTGGTTTAAAAGCAAAGAAAAGAAAGCGTCTCTAAGAAATAAATTGTGACTAAGTGTAAATAATCTTTGTGTACAACATGCTGTCGTTCTCGTCAATAAATGTTTTAATTGCAGGAACATTATTCTGACTTGTGTTTTTTAACATTACTCGAGTCCTGTACGTTACAGTACACTCGACCATATTTCCTCACTCAAGATTTTCGTTCAGCTTTGACGCGCTAGGATTTTTTTCGATCGACTTTTTGTTACACGAGGGTTAATTAGACCGGGACCTACAGTTTAAAGCCGATTCCGAACGGCTACAAACATCCATGCCAACAGTGGGACTCGAACCCACAGGATCTGAACCGAATGCTAGCGCCCTAGTCATTCGGCCATCACCTGGCTGTTCAGCTTTGAAAGACTAAGCCAGTTCGAGAATTGAGGTTTCGTTCTTCCCTGGCAGGCGGACTGTTCTGTTAACACCATCATACCACGTTGGAGCTACGGAGCCTCGCAAACTTAAATATTTCAACTTTTTGACAATTTTAGCTATCTTAAGCTAACCTATGATTCGTAATTATATCCCTGTTGTGTAAAGGCAAGTTGCACGGTTCGGCAGTTGTTTTGAAGATGTTGTGAAAAATGCGAGAAATAATACGTAGAATTCAATATAAACCCATTACGCATAGTGTGAAAGTGATTTTTATCACAGTGGAGCAACCAGTATTACTTCCCACAACGGGCGGGTGGTTCTCACTGTGAGAGTGGTCTACGTTTCTAGAAATAGGGGGAAGACGAAAATTTACACTCAGGCAACTGAATTTCGCACTCTTCGCCCGTCTGCACACGGGGCAACTCAAAAGAAACTGATAACTGACTCAAATCACAAATCAGTCCGTGATGAGTCGTAACCTATGTAATTGAATGGAGCCACGCACACGGCGCAACTGATTACAAACCCGTCCGACGGGTTTGAGTTGTGATTTGAGTCAGTTATCAGTTTCTTTTGAGTTGCCCCGTGTGCAGACGGGCGAAGAGTGCGAAATTCAGTTGCCTGAGTGTAAATTTTCGTCTTCCCCCTATTTCTAGAAACGTAGACCACTCTCACAGTGAGAACCACCCGCCCGTTGTGGGAAGTAATACTGGTTGCTCCACTGTGATAAAAATCGTAACCTATGTAATTGAATGGAGCCACGCACACGGCGCAACTGGTTACAAACCCGTCGGACGGGTTTGTAACCAGTTGCGCCGTGTGCGTGGCTCCATTCAATTACATAGGTTACGACTCATCACGGACTGATTTGTGATCTGAGTCAGTTATCAGTTTCTTTTGAGTTGCCCCGTGTGCAGACGGTCTTAAGCCCGCAAAGAACCTGGTCTGGAAGTTTCCGGTCGGGGAACATTAGCAACAACAACAGTGTAATATTTCCAAAACTACATTTATAAACAATACGCAGATTAATCATGCTCGTTTTAAAATACCAAAAACAATTTCTCCCGGACATAGCAATGAGTTTATACGAAATATAGAATTTTATTTCTCTTTGTATGTGTGTGTGTGGGGGGGGGGGGGGCAGATTAGAATCTTGAAAAAAGAAAAAAAAAACTTAATTTAACACTGTCTACTTCCAGTGAAAAGCCGCCCACATTATATAGTGGTTAGCGTCGTGGGTTTGGGTTCAAATTCCGAATAAGGTTCGGTCGTTACCTTGTTGTTCCCCCCATAGGGAGCGATGCTGGCTCACCAAAATGGTGCTTCCACAATAAAGTTGCCAGCAAGACTTCGCGGTGAACAACAAAAGACGAATGTCTCACGACAATTGCCTCCGCAATAGGACAGAAAAAAAACTTCCATTAAAATGTGTAGCAAATACATTGAAGGGTGCTCATCAGATCCTAATCAGGGTTTTATCGCTTAGGAAATTTGATTCAATATTATAAAGTTAAAACGTTTCATACAAATACATTATATATAATTATTATAATGAATTCCGTGTGGCCCATTTATAGTCATACAAGTTTGAATAATGACTCAACATTTCAATGCGTGCATTGACAAAATTACTTAAATGGCAAGGGATACTTGTTACGGACTGTAAGATCAAAATAAATGACAAACACTCTTATGAAGATGAACAAATGTTTATTTACAATTTATATATAACTTAAATGTAAAAATGTTGCAACTTCTGTCCACGCTGCCTCAGAGAGCACTGTACACTTCACTTTCCTCGAAGCTTAATCCACTGTTATCTGAAAATAAAATAATAATATCCCTTTAGCTGGAAATTCTTCACAGCATATTATTTAGAAATATCATTTTCAAAATTCATCCCCTTCTTTGTCATTCTGAATTCCGCAACTTCAAAATGAAACACTTATTAACCATATTCGGAGAAAATATGTCTACAGTTGAATGCCAGTGTCTCTTCCACAAAGTAATTTGAATTTCTAAAATCTAAAAGAATGTGTCCAAAACAGGAAAACCAAAACGGAAAACATCTACGTTTCTCGCACAGTAAAAGATATTCTGGCGACATATTTGCCTTTCAAATCCCATTTCCGAGAGTGATTTTGACGTGACATTTTGTTTGCTGTCTGTCATTTCCTTCAAAAGGCCTGTCTGGAAAAACAGGATGTCCATAGAGTCAACAGGAATTTATTCACGTCTCTATGCGCCGCTACACAATTTTGTTTAAAACTCTTTAATTAGAACTTAATTAATTGAATTAAAATTTAATTAATTAATTGTAAAAGGCAGACTATGGTTCAAATTCGTTGTGGACTATTGCTACAAAGTTGCTCTTGTTAGTTTTTTTTTTAAACATAGGAAAATAGATTTATGTAACCTTTTTATAAACATTATAAACATTTATAAAACCAAAACATATTTATAAACATTTATATAACCAAATGAAAAAAAATTTTAGAAATTTGATGTAAAATGAAAGAAAAAAAGATAGATGCTTTGTTCCCTTTTTTTCATCTCTATCACCCCAAATAATATTAATATATAAAATTGTGTGTTACTGAGTGTCTTAATATTTAAAATTCAGACTGTTGCCTCAATCGCAATGGTAAAAAGCATAACAGAAAGTAAACTAAAATAAGTCCGCAGCAATAAAGAATCTGGGTGATTGAAGGAAAACTGAATGGACACGAATTAGTGAGAAATTCGCGGAATTTTATAGGATCGTATTGATGAAATCCAGTTAGGGTTTCAGGAAAAGATAAAAAGAAAGCTAAGCAACTGCAAAAGTAGATCTTTGTGTGAGAAACAGGAAAGTAAATCTCATTTATATCCCAAATAAAAAAGAATAATAGGGTGGCAAGTAGTTCTGTACAAATTAATAATTCATCATCTGGCCAATGAACATTAGGCGGGATGGTCTATACGGGCAAGCATTTGCAATTAACCTTGGAGACTATCACACCTAATGCTCCTCGGCTAGGTAATGAACTATTACAACCAGTTACCACCTTATTTTCTTTTGTGCGTGATTGAAATAAATGAACAGAAAAGTAGTTTAGCAGACTTAAAACAGTATTAGATATACGAGATATCGTATCAGTATTGGATTTCGTATACACTAACACACACACACACATTTTACAGCCTCAAAATATGAAACCGGTGATGGAGCAGTAACGTTCTCCGATATGTAAACGCCTTTTCATCGAATTGAAAAAGGTCAAAGACCATCAAAATCTAGTTTCGATCAAGCATTCCACAAATAGTTCCTGATCAGAATCAGATTCGATACTGAACGACTTTATTGTAGAGCGTGCTTCGCCACCATATCCTTGACAAATTCAATTGATTTAGATTGGAAGATTTGATGGTGAAAAGATGATTAAATGAGCAGTTCGAACAAATAAAGAACAAATCATTATTATCGAAGAACAGTGCTTTGCCGTATGGTTTGATTGCCATCATCGCTAGGCGGGCATCTCCAGTCTCAATTTTCGAATAATGCCTGTGGACGACATCTCCTATTCCATATTGTATCAGTGGAATTATTGCCCGATGTTTGATAAGTGTTGTGGATCGAGCGTCTTTTCTATAACGCTGTGACCAGAATTGCTTCTGAGTTTTTAAGGCAATCTGGACTCACACCGTTTCTGCCACACTATTTGCAAATCCTCGGTGTAAAACGGATTGAAATGGGGTTCATCCCGCCACAGTACCACAGTTTCTGACATCTAGCGTCCTATAACGGCACACGCTGCAAACGAAGTTTCCTATTAGGAGCCTTACGTACAGACCATTCTATTTCATTTTATGGTAATAGCTGCGGATAGAGTAACAACCTTTATTAATATCCTGCTGCACTGTAAAAAGTCTCTCTGAGTAAACAGTCTCTCCGATATATCACCGACCCCGTCCGTTCAAATTGATTTTGGTCAAGAAAAGAAACTAAATTTCTCTTTTCAACTGCTATACATGGAAAAGCCTATTTGAGCAAAAGAATCACTCAGATATATCAGCCACTATTCCAATTGAAATAATTCTATAAATAATAAATACATCTTAGGAACAAGAAATGACAGTTTTACTTTCTTTTGACTAAAAATATTTGAAGTGGATGTTTTTAACAGAAAACTCTGGTATTTTTTATCGGATAACTAGCGTAATGTAAGATGATAATTATCCGTTTTGAATTTCTAATTTCTTCAAAACTCATCTAGCTTTTCCATGGCGAGTTGCACTGTTGAACTTTTAAAAAAATACCTAAATAACGATACGAACAATAAATTACAGAAATTACAGAGATGTCTTCTTAATGTGTATATGTCATGAATAATTCTTTACGGAATTAATATCAATGACCATAAGAGTTTTTAGGATGACATTTTAAAATATCAAATCCAAATATGTATAACAGTCTCAAAATCTTACTAGTTTGACTTCAAAAGAATTTCATTAGCTAGGAATAAGTGTTCTCTATATGTTAAGACACTAAAAAAGTTCTTTGCTGTGATATAACGTAAAAGGAATGATTAGATGCGGAAAACTTTCTGTCTTTATGATAATCAGTAGTCCACTTGAAATGACCAAAGGAAGATGTAGTTAGCGTTATTCAGTCAAGCTATACTCGCCCCCTCCCCCTTTGAAAAGAATAGTGATGAGGCGGATTACATTATGGGCGCACTGAGCTGCTGGTAAAAGCTTTTGTGTACTAACCCTATTGGATTCGCTCGCCTCAGTGTTAACCTATGGAGAAAATGTGTCGAAGGATTTCCGACTTGGATTATAAGATTTTATTTTAAAATTGTACTTTGTAATAGAGAAAGAAATTTTACACTTTAGGACAATTTTCGTTTTAAAAAAATGCAAATAATATTTTAAAATTTAGATTATTCGGAGGGAAAAATCTGGCATAGTGTCTTTTAAACGTTCATCAGTTCCTTTGGTGGACGAAATTTATAAAATGAATCCTGTTGCAAGGTGCAGAAAAGTTCAGGCTACCTGAAAATACCATTTTTATTGGATTATCAGCATTTATGTAGCAGTAAATGGTAGACACATTTTCGCCATAGGTTAACATTAAGTCAAGCGATTCCAATAGGGTTAGTACACAGCAGCCTTAGGGCTTCAAAAGTTCCAGTCCTCATTATTAGCAAAATTCGAAAAAGTCTTCACAGTTAGCTTTTAAGCTGCATTAAAAAGATCAAGACGTGATAAAATTATGCACGATTACAGGTCACTGTATGTATTGATATTGGAATTGTTAAAAACGAGAGCAGGAGTAATGGTTAAAATGACCCATTGCCCTCGAGACAGTTAGACTATTTGACCCAGTCGCTAAGTTGAATACTTATCGATTTTTCTAAGATAAATGTTGAGGACGTAACCGTAAGAATAGTAAGATTTTGAGACTGTTAAGCACATTTGGATTTGATATTTAAAAATATACTTAAAAACCCTTATGATCATTGATATTAATTGCGTAAGGAATTATTCATGACAGACACACATTAAGAGAACATCTCTGTAATTTATTGTGCAAAACATTTAAGCCCGTGTGTTGTGGTTACGTGGTATGGTTATTTAAGTATTTTTTAAAGTTTCAACAGTGCAACTCGCCATGGGAAAGCTAGATTTATGGTCTATAAAAAAATTGCGCGTCAAAAAAAGTTAACTTTTTTCTAAGGAAAATTTTCGATGTTCACTTGCGGAAAACTAAAGAATCCATTTCAGAAGAGGATTGAGAGGGGGGGGGGGGCTCAAAATCTGCTTGCGTCTAAGGTCTCTTGGATACTTTGTTCCGCCGCTGGTTGGGATAGAAAAATTTAATGCCATTAAGAGAATTTCCCATGGAAAGGGAACATTTTCAGATGAGGGCTGAAGTAAACGTGCTGTATTTACTTATACATATCAAAAAGGGAAGCCTTAACTTCGTTCCATGTCACCATGCTGCAGTTATCGGGATTCGAACGGAAAATGAACCTCGCAGTGAATAGGAGTAACCTCTAAGTTGCTGATCGTCCAATTACACAGATCTGCAACTAAAAAGCTGTTTGATTATTTTCAACTAATTTCCATGTATTTTGGTGGGCTGAATAAGAAATAAAATTTTTAAAAAATCCTAGACGTAAGGATTTAACACAAAATGCAAAATTCTCTTCAAATTTAGCAAATTTTCTCAATTTTTGGTATTTTTTTATCTTAGGGTTTTAAACTAAATTTAATGACAAAATTACTATTAATTAATTCACATCAGTGCATTTAAGATATACAAAGCCAGAAAAACGTAACTTTCAAAGGAAATAATTTCCAGAGTATGGCGAGAGCAAAAGAACCATAGTGAAGACTGTTACTTTTGTTCATGCGATGTGAAAGGGTATAATTCCAAATGGCAGCATTCCATTTCATACCCCAATCTCCACTCAGCACAATTCGTTTCATCCCCCACGGCACAGATATACCAGTACCCAAGCCCCCTGTTACCTTGGAAGAGATACCTAATTCCGATGAAGGTGAAGTCATACCTGAACCAGAAGACGAATCAAGTTCTGACTTTGAAGATGATACAAGACCAAACTTTTTTTTCTAGGAGGCGATGAATGATTTGGTAAGAGACTTGAATCTTCCCAAAGTTACTCGGTTCACGGCTCAAAAGCAGGAATTTATTGTTGCTAGGAGTGTCTTTTTCATGGTTCAGACATCGTGAAAAGGAGTTCGTTCCTTACTTTGCCAAGGAAGAAAAGTTGGTTTATTGCATCGATGATTTGATGGGTCAATTCAAAATCTAATATGATTCAACGCAAGGGCGTCTTTTCATAGATTCTTCAAAAAGAGGTCTCAAAGCAGTTTTGCTCCACAACGGCGGTTTTTAAGCTTCCATCCCTGTAGGTCATTCCGTACATTTAAAGGAAACCTACTAGAACTTGGAATTGATTCTTCATAAACTTAAATATGAAGACCATGGTTGGCAATGTGTGGGGATTTAAAGGTCTTGTGCATGCTGCTCGGGCAACAAGCTGGTTATATCAAATACCCTTGTTTTCTGAGTCTATGGGACAGTCGAGACCGACAAAATCACTGAACCAAGAAGAGTTGTCAGCCGAGGGCGCTCCCAGTCGGTCAAAACAATGTCCTCGGAGAAATTTTGGTACCTCGACCTCCCAATTTCTTCTACCACATAAAATTGGGGTTCATGAAGCAATTCGTGAAACCACTTCCAAGAGATGGAGAATGCTTCAAACATTTGGTCACCAAGTTTCCAGGCTCCTTGGAGGCAAAATTGAAGGAAGGTGTGTTCGTTGGACCAGACATTAGAAGGCTTATAGCTAATCAAGAGTTTGTCAATACCATGGCGGATTCTCAAAAAGAAGGGTAGATTGCATTTAAAGAAGTCGTAGAGAAATTTTTAGGCAATAAGAAAGATACTGACTACAAAAAGATCGTCGGACGAATGCTGAAAGTATTTCAAGCTTTAGGTTGCCTGCTGAGTTTGAAAGTGCATTTCCTCCAAACCCACATTGACCACTTTCCTGAAAACTTGGGAGCTGTGAGTGATGAACAAGGTGAACGATTCCACCAGGACTTTCAAGAGATGGAAAGAAGATATCTGGGAAAATGGAGCATTACAATGATGGCAGACTACTGTTGGAGGCTTCAGAGAAACATTCCAGATGCTACTCATAAGCGTAAATGTACCAAGAGGAGTCTCACAGGGAAGAAGAAACGATTTTAATGTGTTTTAGTGAGCTCATTTCAGTTCAAAAATGATTTTCATGTAAAAGTAATAAAATGTATCATGGAAATTCTGTGATATAAGTTGACTCTAGCAACCAAGTTTTTGTCATGTGTGTCAGCCCAATCAGAGAGTAAAATTAAATCCTCCCTCCACGACTAACCAAAGTGACATTAAAGTTAGAGGTTACTAAAGCAGTTTTAAAATACGGATGTTTAAAACATCGATGTCTAAAATCATCGATGGTTTTTAGGCGATGTTTTATTAGCATCGATGTTTTAATATTGAATATCGATGTTTCAAAACATCGATGTTTTGTTGTCGATGTCGCATCCCTATGGCGGCACACTTCAAGAATCTCGCGGCACACTAAAGTACCGTGGTACAGTGGTTGAGAATCACTGTACTACCTAAAAACCTCGTTATTTAGCACTGGCCTAAGTAATCAAGCATGTATTTTCCCCTAAACTGTTCACTACTAGAACCTTAGATACATTAGCAACTGAGAGAAAGTTATAATACAAACCACAATAAGGATAATCCATGGTGGTATTGAGATAGAACTTGCGGGGCTGCTGAACCAAGCTCGTCTGATTTAAGGAACTGTAGATGTATTCGTGGTTCATCCCCATGACGGCACAGTTGGAGCCGTCCTTGTGACATGTGGTACATTCGCCAGACAAGAAGCTCTCGTAATCGGGGCACTGCACGCCGATGAATTCGCACCTCTTCGGATTGATGGAGGCTAGGTAATACTGCACTGCATGCATGTGACTGCATATTCGAGGAACTAGAGAAATAGTGGCTGTGAAGAAAAAAGGGTATTATTGTCATTACTCTAGTTAACTTATCTAAGGGCGTGTCAGACTGCTAGAAGGAGAGCATTTTGGACGCCAACTTGCGCATAGCTACTTGAACATGATTGGATTTATCCGTGTGAAAGAGCCTGAGTCATCAGTTTTCTGCATTGTTACTACTTGCAACGTATTCTAAAAGAAAAGTTGGTGGCATTTTTAAAGCAATGATCATGTGATTGTTAAATTTCTAAGTACTTATGACTGCTCAGCATCATAATTTAAATGTTATACTCGCAAAACTATACCATATTTTGAAATTAATAAGTTTCGTTAAAAATTATAATTTAATAGAAAAATGATTAGAAGATTGTTACTACCGCTTAACCTGATTGACATCTTAGATCTTCCATTACATACATTACCCTAATTTCTGATAAAATTTTGTGAAAATTTCTCCATTTCTATATTTTATATCTCAGACGCCTCGGGATATTAATATCAAGGAGTCAATCACCATATACTATTATCTTAAAAACTGGATTCCATACAGCTTTAAGGTGTGGCAATTAGTGCTCTTCTCGAATCTGAGAAAGCTTACTTCAATAGCCTTATTTCTGCAGGTAGGATTGTGTTATATTTAACGTCTAGGAGAATTTTTGCAACCAGGTGTGCAAAAGCACACCTAACAGACCGAAGTGAAACTCCTTTTGCTGGAGCAGCCCATACAATCACACAACCCCCTCCGTGCTTTAGAATCAGAACCCTTGAGCAGAAAGTACTGTAAACTGCTTCTAAACCCAGATAGGAACTACTGATTTATCCAATCAATACCCAGATTCTATTTTTCCCAGTACTTGTGTCCAGTGCTTTTACAGCCATAGAAATATCACTATCAATTTCCTTTTATTTGTGTTTAATCCCCAATGGTGATTATGAGAGGAAAAATCTCTTATATGATATAAACAAGATTGTAAAATCTATAAGATTTGGTCCATTAGAGTTATTTAACGTAAACATGGTATTATTTATTGACATTTTAGGATCTGTTCATCTTTGCGTTAAAATACAGCAGCACTGGTTGAAAGAAATAATATTATACCCACTTCCCCTTCAAACATGCATTTATTAGCTTTTAATGTGAGCACACCGAGAGGAAAGAGAAAAAAAACTTTGATTGTATTGATATGTTGCTATCTGGAAGATTAGGAGATTTGTTATTCACTTTAGCACGAAGATTTATAAAAGGAATACTTTAACAATGACATTCGCATTTCGCTGCTATGAAAAATTTTAAAATTTAGCCATTCACCTCCTCTCCCCCCCCCCCCCTCCCAATTTTTCACTTGCCCAATTTATTTTTATTCTTTGGAGCTTTCAGACGAAAAAAAAAAAACACAAATTTTAACACAAATTTCATCAGAGTAATTTTAATTGTTTCGGTAAATAGAGTACTACTTTGTGTCTAGGCCGGATATGGGCACGTTAAATCCGTAGACCGCAAAGTCCTTCTTTGAGATCAGTGGGTGGGGAAGGTACGATCCCCCCAGATGTCACACCTGGGGTAGCTCGATCTAAATTGAGGTGGCACCTGGCTAAGTAGGACTCTGACCCTTGTGGTGTCATTATAAGCCGGAGCCGCACCCGTCAGACCGTAAGCCTATATGGACCTGGTCTGGAATATATTCCGGCCAGGAGGGGGGCATAAGTAACAACAACAACAACAACAACAACAGAGTACTACAATATAAGAAGTTAAAAAACTCCCACCAACTGGAGTTCATTGATTTCATTGCATTGCTTCAAATCCTCAAGTTCAAAGAGTCGCACCGGTGCGTACATACAACCCTCACATTGTTGCATGCAAGGAAACTACAAAATGACGGTAGATTTTTTCGGTTTAATGACTTAACTGAATTTTACAATAAATTAGAAAAGAAAAATATTTTGTTGTTTGGAGTCATATAAGATGGGAACATAAAACTTGATAAAAGATTTATTTCAGCTTTATTAAGAAGATTTTCCGGGAAATGAACATTCTAAAATTTTTTCACAGCATATATTTCACCAAGACGTATAGATATTTCCTTAAATTTAACTTGTCGGAAGGTTTACCAAAAATTTGAGTTGCTGAAAGTACAAAATTTTAAAAAATATATTTTTTAATGACTTCTTAAAAAAATTTTAACAAGTCGAATTCGAGAAAATGGAACCACAACGTAAGCTAAATTCTATACATAATTATAAAATCATGTAAGATACCCATTTCAGAATGTGTGACTTTTCAATATTATCGCTCAGAATTAGTAATAATTGCATGAATGAGATAAATCAATTGTTAATATTTTTTTTACAATCAGATTAATGCGATAAATTAAATATATAAGAGTAATAAACGTATATTTTCTTAACATAACATTCAATGCTTCCCATTGTTTAGATGCTTTCATATGTGTTTAAAGTTTTTACGTTCTGTCGACAAGTGTAATGTATTCCTCAACTATTTCAAATTCAATAAAATGGTGATAAGTAGCCATCTACCATCTTTTCTGAAACAGGTGCTGTATAAAATATACTACAGGGAAGCATTTGCGGGAAACTGATTTTGAGGATAATTTAGTGGGAAAAAAAAACCCTGTTTTGAAACATACCTGTCTCTCTTCACAAAGAAACTTATGCCGGTTTCTTTATGATGAGCTAGTCACAAAATAATATATATTTAAATGGTACAATTTACTACATATTTTAATCATGAACAATTTTTACCTTCCTATTTGTTCATTTACATTACCTTCCGCATATAATGTTACTTCTTATAAGTATAATTTTTCCGATTTTTTATGGAAAGTTCGTTGGTTTGGCTGCTTGATAAGCAAAACCATTTTTACTCCAATGTTAGATGAAAAGCCAAATGTGACTTTACAGTTAAAGTGCTACCAACGTAGTATAGTGTTTGGCATTCTGACCTGTCACGCAGTGGGCTTGGGTACTCTAACGACTCCCGTACAATAGCAAATATCTTGTGCGTACAAATTCCGGAAAGACCAACTAACGCGCGGTTTGTGCAGATAATTGATTTAGACGGCTGGAGACAGACAGTCTTAGCGACATAAAGACCGGAAGTGCTACCGACAGCTCGCGGAACAGTTCGTCAGCTACAAGAGGGAAGTTGTCGACCGGAGGAACCTAGTCGTCTTGGGAACAATAACTGAATAAAGAAAGGCGGAGTTTTCCAGACCTTTCGAGAACGTTCAGTGAAGGTATATAAAATCTCCGGATGCGAGTTAAAAAAGTCAGTGATTCAGAGATTAAGTTATTTAGAGTGACGCTGGAGCTGGAGACAAGGAGATACTGTCAGGCCTAGATAGACTTGAATGAGCGCAGCGATAACTCAAGTCTGACCTTCCTCGTCGATGCCGTGAACCCATGAATTTAATTTATATATATATATATATATATATATATATATATATATATATATATATATATATATATTGTAAATAGCCTGCATTTAGTCGAGAAATGCAATTAAAGCATTAAATACAAAAAGGCTAGCAGTCTTTTATTTAAGGCAAAGTCCTTACAGTACAAATCCTGAATGAGGCTTGCTCGTTTCTGTGTCGTCCTCCTCATAGGGAGCAATGCTGGCTCACCTATAAGGGGCTCCCGTAATAAAGTAGCTAGCAATGCTTTGCAGATCTTCATGGGACAATGTCAAGAAAGAAGTGCCTACCGTACGAGACAAGTGCATGAACTCATTGAAGAAAAAAATTAAATTAAGTTGAAGGTGAAGAAGGAGTACCACTTCTTCATTTAGATAATTCAATATTTACACGGTGACTTTTTGACCTTAATTTGCGAGTGTTTGTTTTCATGAATATATCATACAGTTGAGTTTTAAAGAAGAAAAACCTTTAGAAATTAGATTCTTTAAATTTTATCTCCTGAAATAAGTAATATTTTTTCCCGGTCTACCTTATACTCAAATGTCAAGCGTAGCAATAATCATCCAGAAATCTAAAATATGTGATCATGTCATGATTTCATCTCCCGCTGTAACGAATATACGATTTGTGACCTCACGTATGGGCTACGTGTATAATGTCAGTGTTATGTTCTTACCGAGGAATTTCTCCAGTAAGTGTACATCCTTAGTATAGTACTGTTCTACATGAATACAACATTTTCAACAGACTTACACTTTGTCGAATGAGACCCTAGAAAATTTAGAAGGTCAACAGATGATAAATAAAGGATGTCTGTCGAAAATCCATGTTAAAATTTTTACAATACCTAGGTTCTGCACAAGTTATCGTATTATTGCAAATCATATAAATGTTTCTGGATGTTGTTGAAATTAAATGCGTTATTTGTTTACAGTGAGAAATTAATGTCATATCTGAAGTAGTCATAGTGTAATGGTTAGAGCAAAAATTTTCGACCGTATAGAGTGACTCAACATGCAAACATTTCGAAATATGGTCATCAATACTAAAATTAATTTATACATATCAAACACCAACCATTTTATAAGATACCACTAATATGTTGTCAAAAATTAGACCCCGCACCCAAAGCTTAAAAGTTGATGTGTGAGCGTCGTTTAATTTTACTTTTCAATTGAAGCTTAAGCATTTTTTAGTATTTAGCTATAACGAATAGTAATTGCTTTAGACTTTACAGAAAGAATTATGACTAGAGAAAGAATTACGATTAGAGAACTGACCATTATTAGAAAGAGAATTAAAGAATTTTTTTTACCTGTATCACACATACACACACACGCACACACACGCACACACACACACACACCAAAAAAAAAAAAAAACTATGTTAAGACCGTGTGAATATTTCCAAGGTTCAAATAGGTTACAACTGTATACATGAAAATTTAAGTTGCATTACTAGTGTTCTAAACTGGATGTCAATTTTCATGGAATTTTGGACATTTACAAGCGTAAAGTTAAAATCTCAATCTGAAATCATTTAGCCACATAATGAAACAGTGAGTACCATTTATATATTTCTACCAAATTAAGTACACATTTTGTTCACGAAAGAATAAAAGAGAAAAATAAAAAATGACTCAAAAATTTTAAAATATGATGAAAATTTTAAAATATGTAATGATTTTTACTTGAAGAGGATACATTAAAATTGTTTTTAACAACTGAAAATATAAAAATTTAGAGGAATAATAACTTCAAAATTACCTTACTACCATTTAAAAGAATTTACGTATAAAACGGAACATCCTGATGAGCATTTAAGCACTACAACTTATGCATGTGTTTCTTCTTAGAGAATACTGCGAGTATTTCTTTCTCTGAGAACTGAAAAGGGCACCCTATTCGTTATACGAAAAAGATGAGGCCAATTTTAAGTTTCTCAAAGATCTCGAGTATTGCAAATAGCTCTTCGGGTGGAAGAAGAGCTCTTCTTGTAACAACAGATAATAAATGATGCAAGATGAAAAAAAATATCAATAGTTTTCCCGCCACAATGTTTTTGTTTTCAATTTAACTTGAATTTTTTCACAGAAAACAGTATACCTCCCAAATTTGGAAATGATTACCAGTAAGAGAAGAAATTTTTGTTTTTTCTTGCACGAGCAGGGAGTAATAAATTCGAATATATATATATATATATATATATATATATAAGACAAAGTTGAAAGTGAAAGACCAGCATAATCTATATTACACTATGCAGCCTGAATCTAAAAACATGAAAAGATAAGTATTAAAAGGTTATAGACAGCATCTCTTCATCAGCGGTGCCGATACTGTCTAAAAACCAATGGATTGTTTCTGATTAAGTATGATCTAACCAATAAACATACTTAGACACCGAGCAATTCATAAGAAACAGAGGAAAGGAATAAAAAGTTGCTCAATCAAAGAACTCCAAGCCTGGCGCTAGACAATGTTGAAGTTAAGTGTAGGAAACCGCAAGGAGACTGACGTCAAAAACCTTGAAACTATGGAGTTAACACAGATGCAAACTTACAATGGAGACTGTGTTATAGGACATACAAACCAAAATTAATATTGTATTATTATTATTATAACTTAAAAGTTAAATATTATTATTTATTATTATTATTATAACTTAAGAGTAAAATATTATTATTTATTATTATTATTATTACTTAAGAAAATAATTATTATTCATTAATATTACTTTAGAATAATTATTTTTACAAAATAAACTTATTACATTACTTTTTATATTTTATTACACATTAAGTGCAACAGACCAAGCTATTCATTAAATCTAAAACATCCAATTATGTGCTTGGAAAGACTATCGGATATATATATATATATATATATATATATATATATATATATATATATATATATATATATATATATATATATATATATATGTATATGTCTGGAGGGAAATACATATTTACATTCAACGTTGGTCAAAACTTAGGAAATATTTTTAATGATAAAATGTAAAGTTTTAAAGTACACGTTACAAGCACCGATCTTTTTTCTTGGCAAAAGTAGCAACCATAGTTCCCCCAAAGCGTGGAGTATCAACTTCTCGGTAACTAAGAAACAAATGGGATTTTTCTATTTAAAAAGTTTTCAGTTTTATGCTGTACTAGCCATCGTGACAGATAAGCACGAATAACAATCTAGCTTGATTGATCCCTAATGACAGTTCGCATAAGTGATTGTTATGTAGGTTAAGACTCTGATAATTATGTTTATTAGGTTATTATAATTTTGTAATGTTTATTTTTGTTGTAATTTTATTTTGTATATTTGTTGTTATGATTAGGTTAAGACTGTTTAGATTAAAACTGTTCATTCAGTTCTTTTAGAGGACAGTTTGTATGCAAACACATTTACTCTGCATAAAATTATTTAAATGTTTGAAAAAGTAAGCAACACAGCCTGCAACACTCTCCCCCCCCAAAAAATTAATTTTAAAATTTTAAAATAAATAAATTAATTAATTAAAGTAAATTTAAATTAAATTAAATAATAAAAAATAAAAAATTTAAAAAGTTTTAAAGTTTTAGATCTCTGATTTTCTTCCTCATCTAAATGCACGTACTGTTTTCACAAATGCCAAAATTTTGACTTTATACAATGTCCATCTATGCATATTTTTGATTTAAAAAAACATTGTACACTGAAAGCATTTGTTAATAAAATCCTTTTCCAGAACCGTAACAAATCAAATTATAATAATAATAGCAACAAAATAATCGTATAGATTACTATATCAATAAATTTATATTTGGTAGAAAGAGAAGAGACGCGAATAGAGGTCAATGTTCCAAGATAATAAAACCAAAACAGTTGAAGAATTACCATAGAGGAAATCAAGCGTTAAATACGATCTCACGATGTTTCTCCGGCAGCCCTCTTGAACTGATCCGCCATTCGGGTAGAAATCTGCGTGACCCAACGGGTTTATGTCACCAAGGGCTTCACCTACAGAAATTATCGAACAAAGATCATGTCAAAAATGCAAACGAATTCTGCAAATCAAAAGTGACAGCATTTTGTATGATTTGCGTTACGGATTGAGTGCTGACGGAGGAAACATATTTTCCTAACCTGGTTGCGTTCCTGCGTTTGTATGGATGACATCCACCAGGTGGGCATCTGAGGAATCCAACCTGTCGTGTTTTGACATGTTTTGGAAGGGAGTGAGAGCAGGATCGAGAGCTGTAATCAATATTCATTATGAAAGTGCGAATGAAACCATTCATGCAGTGTCAAATTTAGGGCCTGTTCATATAGCATCCGTCCAACGTCAGCGTAAAAATTTTTAATCAACCATATGCCAATCATTGACCTGTTTAACCAATCAGCGCCAACGGAATCTTTAGCGCTGACGCAGATGGATCCTGTGTGAACAGGCCTTTACTTATACTTAAATTAACATTATACGGACTAAAAAAGAATTACTTAAAAATTAAAAATAACTAAAAACAATAATATAAAATGTACACTTTTTCACAATAATAAACCTCGTCCTTTGTTTTGCTATCAACACCATTCAAGGCCCGATTTAAAAAATTCTTGACCATAGGCACAACTCGGGATGGGGAACCCCTAATACTGATGTGGGCGTAAAATTCCAAAATTGACACACACAAAAAAAATAATCATGAATCATTATGAAAATATCATTTTACCAAGAATTGGCTATTTGAAGCGTAGAAGCCTAGAACATTATCAAATGACAAAAAACAATATGACATATTAACTTCATCATTAAAACACCAATACAATGCAACCAGAAAAACTTATTAATCCCTTATATACACTATAACATGATGAACTATAGATATAACTATACATATGATGAACCAATCAATCAAATTTGAAAGGATATATAAAATAAATTGCAATTAAAAAAAGGTAAAATAAAAAAAATTGAAATGGGAATTTTTTCTTTTAAAATGATTTTTTTTTTTTTTTTTTTTTTTTTGGGGGGGGGGGGGCCTAGGCCCGGACCTACCGGGCCTAATGGAAGATCAGGGCGTGACACCATTTCAAAGCAAAAGCTACTATAATTAGGCAGTAGTTATCGGCAATTACTGCTAAAAGCTTTTGAAATGATTATAGAAAAGACTTATTAAAGAGTTTCTGGTATAGATTTACCTTTTGTGCAGACACGGATGTAAATGAGCATAGAAAATATACACTCTGTCACAAAAAAATATATGCACCCTGAAGGAAACGAGCTACTATCACGAAACTTAACATGTATGTAGTATATGAGGAGATAAGCAATTGATTACAAATTCAGAAGAACAGACCATTTTATTAAGAAGATATGACATGAAAAAGGTTACAAATCAGTAAGTAGTAAATCCACCTCTGGCAGCTATAGAAGCCGAAACACGGCGTGGTATCGAATCGTTGAGGTCACCTATGACATCCTGCGGAAGATCATGCCATAATCTTTGCAACTGGGCAGTTAATTCACCAGTATTCCGGGACGGCTGCAGTTGCCTTCCAAACACGTCCTAGACGTGCTCTATTGGCGAGAGATCTGGTGACCTGACAGGCCATGGGAGTACGTCATATCCATGAAATTGTTGGGAGAGTCGCGCAGTATGTGGACGAGTGTTGTCTTGCTGATAAATGGCACCTGGGGGACTTGATAGTATAGGCAGTACAACTGGCGTTAAAATATTGTCCACGTAACTGCGTGCCATCAAAGTGCGTTGAAGGACGCCTAGAGGTGATCGTGTGTCCCAGCAAATCGCTCCCCACACTGTCACACCTTGTGTAATCGCCTCCCGACAACAAAGGCCTCTCGACAACAAATGCCTCTCGACAACAAATGCCGGATCGGAAAGGTGGCCTGGCCACCTCCACACGCGTATGCGCTGGTCATCAGCATTGAGACTGAATCGGGATTCATCGCTGAAGATCACATGCCTCCAGTCGGTCACACTCCAGCTTGCCCGAGGTCGGCAAAAATCCAATCGACACTGATGTGGGGTCAGTGGTAGGCGTCTTAATGGACGTCGGCTCCTTCTACCTGAGTCGGCTAGTCGTCTCCGAATGGTTTCCCTTGATACCACCGGATGTCTGGAAGGTGGTAACTGTCGTCGAACCAATTCTAGCGATGTTGTTGGTGCGGAAGTGGCCGCTTTTATGATTGCGTGATCCTCGCACGCATTTGTGTTCCTGGGACGCCCTGACCCTCCGCGACGGTAGACTATCCCTTCCGTGATCCATTGTTACCAACACCGAGCAACTACCATATCGCTCCGACCGAGGTGGCGGCCGACAAGCCTGTTCGACCAACCTGCTTCTCTGAGGCCTACTATACGCCCTTTCTCAAAGTCTGACAATTGTTCGTACTGTCGCTAGTTACGTCTCAGAGGCATCTCTAGTTACAATACTGTCCATCGAAGTCGACAGATTTGTTTGAATAACCCCATGGCACGAGCAGTCATGCTTTTTAAACTCTCCCAGCTGCGCATTTCATATGCGCATAGCGCGCTTACCCTTGTCTCATTAGAGTCGAAATTTTAATCATTTGCATATCTCTTACCAGGCTACATTCCTGCCAAGTTTTGTGGTAATAGCTCGATTTCTTCTGGATGCATATATTTTTGTGTGACAGATTGTATATCCAAAGCTCTTAGTGTATCTTACTTTTGATGCACCCTTTGTTACCTCAGTAAATGATGTCCTCTATCGATAATCAAATAAAACGAAACAATACTATATATGAGACAGTTGTCTCATATACTATTGTTTCGTTTCGTCTGTTGTTAATGCTAAATAGGGATTAATCAATAAATCACTTGTTTTTCTCAATTTGATGTTCGAACTGGTGAGAAAACAAACAAAATCATATATAATGGAAAGTCATGTACAGACTTAAGGCCTGTTCACATCGAATTCGTCAACGTCAGCGTAACTCGCATTCAAATACACTCATGTCCATAAATTAAGGATAATTCAGAATCACGCGGAAATCGAACTCTAAATTAAAATTTTTACATGTAAAATTATCACATACATCTTCAAGAATAATATGCAAATTACAGGAAGCCACCAGATGACGCCGATAGTATGTCACAATGACGAGAGTGTAAGAGAGGGGTATATAAGGAATGGTGGCAAAGAAGTAAAATTGTGCACAAGCGTTCTGTAAGCCGCTCAGTGCCATAACCGAATAGTTATGACACCGAGAACGCATGTGGATGATTTTTTACGTGGTAGAATTATCGGCCGTATGGAATGTGGGCGTACTCAGATGGAAGTATCCGAGGAACTTGCAATTGCCCATAATGTCATCTCTAGGCTTTGGTAACGATTCCAAGATGATCGAAATGTCAGTAGGCGTTACAGTAAAGGTCGTCTCCGAGTTACAAAGCCGAATTAAGACCGGTATTTGGCAGTAACTGCCAAAAGAAGCTGACGGAGCACAGTATCCGACCTGTCTCGTCCGCTATCTGCAGCCACGGGTACCACAGTTTCAAGGTAAACCGTGTACAGACGTCTGAGAAATATTGGTCTATATGCTCGCAGGCCTGTCAGATGTGTTCCGCTCATCGAAACTCACTATCGGCAGCGATTAGCCTGGAGTAGAGAACATGCAATGTGGACATCGTCACATTAGGCTTATGTGATGTTTTCCTACGAGTCCAGGTTTAGCTTGCAGTCTGATTCACGTCGGACTTTCACATGGAGAACGCCAGGTACCTGTTACCACCAAGACCACATCATTGAACGACACCATTACGGTAGTGCAGGATTGCTCGTTTGGGGTGGAATTATACTGGGCTCCAGAACAGATCTGCATGTTCAAATCGGAACCATGAACGGCCACATTTATCGGGACATCATTCTGAAACAACATGTACGTTTGTTTAAGGGTGCCATTGGCGCAGAATTTGTGTTTAAGGATGACGCCGCCCGTCCTCACCGAGCAAACATCGTAAACGAATGCCTTCAATCTGAGGATATCACCCGTATGGAATGGCTAGCATTCTCACCTGACTTGAATCCGATAGAGTATGTGTGGGACATGCTTGGCCAACGAGTTGCAGCCCGTCAACCACAGCCTACATGTGTACCGGAACTTGGGAGAGCATTGGTTGCTGAGTGAAGTAATCTTTCCCAAGATCAGCTCGATTATTTGATACTCAGCATGCCTAGGCGTTGTACGGACTCATCATACAGTATTTCATCGCATGGGAGACATACAATGTATTAACCATCATACCAACCATGTAATATTAAGTTTTTCTAAAGGAGATATTTTTCACTATTGCTCCAGGGAGCAAAGTTCGTAGTTTTTATGAATGATATCATACATACACCCTCTTTTTTGTTCTTTATCTTTTGTTTAATAAATGGGCTTTATGAATAAGTCACGTTTGTTTTGCTTCTGAACCTTAATTTGCCGGAGCTGGCATTATCCTTAATTTATGGACATGAGTGTATATTTAACCAATTACAAACCTCCAAACGATTAGCCACGAAATTGTTAAGGCCTGCTATTGGTTTAAAATATGTCAATACTATTAACGCTGACGCTGACGGATTCTATGCGAACAAGTCCTAGGCCGGACGATGGTCGAATGGTTTGAGCTCTGGCATTCTCTACCAGAGTTAAGATCGAATCTCGCTGTGGGCAGGGATTTTAGTAAACTGTTCGCAATCACCTTTGAACAGTAGGTTCCAATCTGTTTAACCTTTCGTGTAGCAAAACATGATCGCATACCCTCAACCAACCTGTTGTTACTAATGCCCCCTGGTTGGAGGTTCCATTCACCAGGTCTTAATAGACTATTGGGATGAAAGGTGCGGCTCTTGTTTTGAATTAGCACCACAAGGGTCGGAGTCTGACTTGGCTAAATGACCGTTCCCGTAATTTTGAACCGAGTCAAGTGACAAGATCGGAACACTTGACCCCGCACCTCCAGAGGTAAATTTGAGAACTTGAAGGACATTGCAGCTATGACAGATTTTACGTGTCTCGGCCACCATTAGTGAACATGGCAGTGGATTTGCAACGACGAGCATCGAACCAGAGACGTTCAGATCACTGTCCCACTGCTCTTGCCAACTGGGCCACTGTGCCCTCAACCACCCTAACATCTATGGACGAACCTGAAAGTCTATTGTATATTCGTAATGCTCCAGAACTTACATTAGATAATTCCTCAGAACTATTCCTTGCATCAGAACTATTCCTCAGATTTATTTTTATTGGTAGCAATTGCATTTTACAGAAGTTTTAACTTTATTTTAACTATCTCTATCTATCCGATTTTCTTTATTATGAACCACTTCAGTTGTTCAACTATTATCTAATTTCGTCAATCGCTAGAGCATTGTTATCGGAGTTTAAGATTTCTTTGACAGTCTGGCGCGAACTGATTTCACAATTTTCTGATTAGGAATCCTCCCAGATTTTTGATCCAGTTTCTTACGACTACTGAAAACAATTTTCAAGAGAATTGAAAAGTCCAAATCAAAATTAATTGACAAGTCATGCAAGAGGGAATAAATGGGAGGGGTCATTTATTCCCCGTCAGTTTCAAGGGGCGGGTGCAATATCTAGGCGCCTTACAAGAATACGTATAATTTTCGTACGTAACATTTTTTGTAACAGAATACGTAACATTTTTCGTTCGGCCGACACATTTTCTGGGACTACAGCTGACAGAGGTCTTCCTGTGTGTTCTTCATCCTGGTGAGAATTTCGCCATCTTCTAAATTCTGTAAACCATCTGAATGCAGAGGCACGAGATGGAGTTTCATTTCCACATGCTAATTGTAGATGTTGAAGTCATTCTTCTTGATTTAGCCTCACTTTAAAATCATAGAAAATTATAGCTCGATAATGCTCTCGCGTCATCTCCATTTACTCTTCTTTCAAAATTTATTCTGTGATAGCTAAATTGCAATTGTTGCCACAAATTATCGTCTGCGGACATAAAAAAGTTCAAAATTAAATATCCAACCATTTAGAAAAAAAATTTTTTTTCTCATATCGCCTAACCCTGTCTAAAAAATTGCATTGTTAGGGCCTTTTCACATAGGAGTAGGTCGTCCCGTAGCGGAAGGGTTAAAGTATTGAAATATATTTAACCAATAACAAACCTCCAAACGATTAGCTGCGAAATTTTTAACGCCTATGATTGGTTTATTTCCGTCTCAGCGCCATCTTTTCTTTTACGCTCCGCTACCGGACTCCTGTGTGAACAGCTCGTATTTTCATTGGGCCTGACGTCAGCTGTCAATGTCCGTGTCTGCAAATTACCCATTTTCGGAAAATATGCAATAAGTTCGGCAATCAATCATATGAAAGGGGTATATTATAACAAACGTTAATTGAAAATTGTTATAGTGTAAATGTTATAATAAATGGAATATAAGTACAAAATCTCGTTACTATAATATCTTCCAAACTTTTGCACTAAGGAAATTACTTAATAAGCAAAAACTACAAGGACTCCTTGCATCATTGTTAAAGAGAGATGAAATTTTTACCACATTCGTCTCCCAGTTTTAAACATTCGAAATGGCACTTACCCGTGATGCGTCTTAGATGCTTAACTCTCTTTCCTGCAAAACCAGCTACGTGAGCTCCCAAACTGTGACCGACTAGATGGAGGTTTTCAGGACCTACACCAGTTTGATCCTAAAAAAAAGTTAAACTTCATGAAAAAGGGAAGTTAAAATCTATTTTGGTTTGTAGTGAGTTACCATTAGAATCGAAATAAATCGGTTTCCTCAGACATATTTCAATCAAGTGAATGGAATATTTTCACGTGACATCCTTCGGCGTTTGTCAGCTACTCTACGCTAAGCATGTTTTTTTACAAGCAACAATCGTATGATTTTATGTCACCATGAACAGCTTTGTTCTAATATACTCAACTGCAATGGTTTTTTAGATGACTTGAAGGCCAAAAAAAATTGATTTTTAAGATTTTAATTTGTAGGTCGTCTACAAAAATTGTTGTACATAATCTGAAAATTCTGTCTGCATAAAAGGCCCTTTGCAAGTTTTGCCGAATGGCTAGGGTGCTGGCAATCAGTACTAGAGTCTATGGGTTCAAGACCCACTCTTGGTATGGATGTTTGCAGCCGTTCAGAATCGGTTTTAAGCAGTAGGTCCCGGTCTAATTAGCCATTTTTTTTTAAAAGATCGTAGCACTTTCAACTAAACCAAACCCTCTGCAAGAAATGTATTTACTGTACATAATATCTACATTTATGTAAAATGACAATTCTTTCTGGAATTATTCCTGAGTTCGCGACTTAAACATTTTGTAAATTTATCTAAAAATTAAATAGTCAACAATATCTTTATAATATTTTTTTGTGTCCATAAAAAAACATATTTTTCTGTCGTTTAAAAAAATGCATGATTGGTTTTTCTAAAATGTGAATTTCACTAAACGTTTTGATGAATTATTATAAATATTCTATCAAGTAATCTAAGGTTATCTATATCTGTATTTGCAAAGATTCCGTGGCTTCAACTGAATTTGAAAAGTAGAAATAAAAATTCACGTATAATAATATAATAATTCAACATATTCATACATAGTTAGGCAGGGCAGCCCAGAGTGGGGGGGGGGGGGGCAAAAGGAGCACTTTGCCCCAGGCCCCAACTGCCGGAGGGGCCCCCAAAAATTAAAAAAAAAAAATATTTATTAGATTTCCTCAGAAAATATAACAAGAGAGCAGTGCAATGAAATATAATAATTAACTTCATCATTCATGTAATAAAATTTTAAGTATGAGTAACTTAATATGAATGTGTGTTTTCTTCTCTTTCCATTTTTTATTTTTCTTGGGGCCCCAACAGAAGTTTGCCCCAGGTCCCATAAAGTCTCTGGGCGGCCCTGTAGTTAGGTATTGTTAGGCATATGAATGTGAAAATTTAAGTGAAATCAACTTCAACAGGAATGTGACGATATATTATTAGAAGTTTTTCCTCGATATATCCAATAAAACACTCCAACTTATTTCTGAAATTTATTTGACATCTTCATGTGCCTCAACAGATATACGTAAATTTCACTTTAGCTATTCATCAATGTTTTGCTATTCATCAATATTAGCTATTCATCAATATCTCACTAGTGGTACAGTACAGATTTGCGACAGTTTAACACAGTGCAGTATCACAATTATTACTACTATACACAACCAGTTTACACAACAGTGTAAATATTCAATACATGCTTTGAATCAAATAAATAAATCCGTAAAAAAAAGATAACTAGATGTGTGCTTGGTTATATTTATGAAAATTCTGGAAGAAAATTTTTTTCAGCTGCCCAATTCTCACGCCATGTAGTGTAGGGTTAATTGATCTATCCGTCCGTCCGCGTTTTCATTATTTTGTTTACCATCTGTACTAAATTACAACACGAATTAGAATCCAACGCTCGAATTCAATAGCAAAACATCGAAGATAAACCGCCATCTATTTCATAGGCAAGTGTCTAGTGGAGCTGAACGTTTGCCTCGGTTTACTTGTTCAGCATGAATACTCAAATAGCGGTCTATGATCACCATAATTATTCCACAACAATGAAATATTTTTGACCGATGATTATACATTAACACGAGAAATGAGAGAAAAACAAATAAATTGGAATAATATTTTCAAAACGTGATGGGAGTTTCATTAATTAATATTTTCTGCATTAGAATGTCATATTACACTTACCATAATATTCTGAAGTAAGAAGGCTAGCTGTTTGCCAACTATTTTTGTGTTATTTGTACTTTCGGAATAATTGGGTCCGTTGCCCCATGTCCAGTCAATTAGAATGACATTATAATTTCCACGTTTTAATAACTGTTCTTTTGTTTCCTGAAACATAAATTAAAATTCGTGCTGAGTAAAAAAAAAAAAAAAAAAAAATTAAAAACACAAAGAGGAACATAAAATTTCATAAATGCAAACACAATCGAAAGATTAGATGTCATTTAAAAAAAGAAAAAATATATACAGTACCTAAAACTTAAATAGTATGAAAGAATACAAATATAGATATCATAGTTTTTAATTTTTATGTTGGCATCGTAAACTTAAAAATATTAGAATTTGTTTGAAATCGCTTGCTGCAGCTGAAAATGTTGTTTTATAAACTCTAAATGTGTGTATTCATTATATAATTGATTTAAGTCTTATCACATCTTCCTACTTGATACATAAGCTACATAGAATAAACGTGTTATCAAAATGCTTTACACAAAATTCAGTTAAAATTTTTTTTACCTCCATAAATTGTATGTTCTTTGAGGCTGGCAACCCTGCTTATACCAACAAACACGTTATGGAAATGGCAGTAGCAGCGACATTTTTAAACATAAACATTGAAACAGATGTTTCGATCATATTCCTTTCAAAAGTATGGTAACATTTTGCTGAAATAGGGTAAGTTTTCTTCTAAAATTTTTCCGTTGATAGCTTTATGAATGTTACTGGTAGGCATTTTTTTGTAAGTAATAATTTTTCTAATATGTTTTATCAAAATTTTAGAAACTATAAAACCATAATGTGGATGGTATGTTTTTGAATGCATTGGCATTTTGGTCGTAAATTTTCAGTTAGGGCGATAAAAAGTGATTTTTCTGCGAGTACACGGCGGGTTCTTATTGAGTTTTATAGTTTCAATGCTAAGAGCCTTCATGCTTTGTGCAGTTTTGAAACTTTTTTTTATTGCAAAAGGTAGAATAACGGCTCGACAATACTTCAAACGCTTTTTAAGATCTTTTTAAAATCAGCTTATTTATTAACGGTTGCTCTATTGCCATTTTTATTTATACATAACATATGTATTTTCAAAGCTTTCTACATGCATCATATCTAGCAATAAATTAAATTGTTTGGCTGGACATACCACAATTTTGAGTCATGACATGAGATTTTTAAGAATCAGCTTTATTGTAAACGGAATGATGTGAAATCTGAAATTCATACTTGGGATGGGGGACAAGTTTCTGCAATTGTTTCATCTGCAAGTTTCTATAATTGTTTCATCTGCAAGTTTCTATAATTGTTTCATCTGCAAGTTTCTATAATTGTTTCAACTGCAAGTTTCTATATTTGTTTCATCTGCAAGCTTCTATAGCTGTTTAATTTGTTGTAATTTTCTGCTATATGTTCTTTCAAAGATCCCAATTATTCTGCATACGAATATTAAAAGTGATGTTTTCTTTTAGACAGTAATAAAATTAGAACAATTCATTTCATTTTTAAAGGGGGGGGGGGCAAAAAAGGATTGTATTGTGATGAATGGTGCAAAAGTTTATTTCAAAAATGAAATATTTTTCCTGAAAAATTGTAATTTTAATTTCTTTACTTGTCTTTTTTAGTACTAGACAGAAGTTTCGATCGAATCCTATGTATCAGATAGAAATTTAACAGCATCTGTAGTAACTCGAAACAAGTCAGTTGATCAAATGGTAGGAAATCGGCTCGATAGATCAATACACACAAATTAAGGACTTAAATGTGTTAACATATTCAGCTGCATACATAAGTGCAAATTAAACGTCCTTAAATCATTGGCATGAAAGTACCTAGAATGTGAATATTACCTTATTAAATTTATTTGATAATACTATAAAAATTGCAAAATTAGAAGAGGAAAAACTTAGATCTTAAGCAGTAAAAATGATCTATAATATATGTATATTCATTTAAGTTTTAACTGGTCTTAAATATTATTTTTATAAATTGATTTTAAAAAAGTGTTTAATGCTATTTCCAACTTTACTTGTTTTCCCGAAAATATGATCCTCATTAAGAAAACAACTGTCATACGTAACTACATTAATAAACCTGAATAAACCAGAGATGGCACAATATAAGTCTGTAAAGAAAGGATATTCCTTTTTTATGTATATTTTATTCAGCCTTTTGGCAAAATAGGCTGAGTAATTACAAAAATAACTTTCGATTTATATGATAGTCACTGAGTTTAATATGAAGTATGACGCCTTTTTTAAAATTGTGGTTCCGAAATTTCTTCTGAGAGGTTAGTTATAATATCAGAGGTACGAGAAGAAAAAAACAGAGATGGTACAATATAGGCAGACAGGATTTTTATGCCCCTTTAATTTAGGTCCCATAGGTTGAATAATTTAAAAATTAACTTCTATCCCCCAATACTAATGTATGACAAAACATGACTCAGGCCATGTTTTTTATTTAAGAAATCTTTAAGTTTATTTAAGAATAAGCGATTTTATTTATGAAGTCTTTGGATATTAATATGCATTTCTTCTGCAACTCAATGGATGTAATAAACTGTAATCAGAAATCGTCGCTGTGTCAATGTATAGCAAATACATGTAAACAAAGCGATTCAAAGTAGTTTTGTTTGATGAGAAATTAACCTAAACCAAATTACTATGCGACTTTTTTTTAAGAAATTAATTTCTAATTTATTAGTATTTCTCTGGAGTAGTTAGCAAATTTTCTTGATTCTTTTAATTGCACTTTTTAGCTTAATTGTCCTTTTTAAAATACTTTATTTAAGTGGTGTTTAGCTTAGTTAGGTGGGTTACAATAATCATCATCTGCTATTTTAAATGAGATTCCAATTATAAATTTAATTTACTACCGTTATTCAACCATGATAACGATACCCGAAAAAATTCTCTGATACTGTTGTATATATATATATATAAAAAATGGACTTGAGAATGAAGAGAAAATAATTTATTTATTTAAGGCCATTTACACTTGCATTCAAAAAACTTCTATGTTTTGATATGAGTATAAAAGGAAATCTACTTTGACTATAATTCAGAATTGAGATGTAATGTTTGGGCTGCATGTTTAAAAACTGCCAACATAAGGATAACCAGCTCCTTAAAATAATGAATCGAAATATTATCTACTTACCCTCATCCAGGCTGACCTACACGCTCCATCCAGATATCCGTGGATGATTATTTCTGTCTTATGCCTGGGGTCGAAATTTGTGTTAGTGGGAAGTTGCCCGCCGCATTTGTGCAGGTATTCCGGATTCTTGGTGTTTCTGGGAGTGAAGAGAAATGCCATTGTTTTTGGTACTGGGTCAGAAATGTTATTCGTCACGGGATATCTTTCCCAGAGAGTTTCGTTGCAGCCGCTCGAGTCAAACGGTCTGAAGCAGAAGGAAGCATCTTGTAGGAATATTCTTTTGATGATCTCGCTTTGGAAGACGGATAAACCTTTCAAATTGAAAATTATAAAACCTTGTCAATTTATTTGAAACAGTTTAAACATACAGAGACACCCGGTGGCGTAGTAGTTAAAAGCGTCAAGCTGCCATCCCACAGGTCCAGGGTTCGACCCTGCGACTGGGCAAGGTCGACTAATCCTTTTTATCCCTTGAGTGGGTCGATAAAATGAGGACCAAGCATGCCTGGGAACTAAACTCTGGGGGTCCCACGTCCGGTTGACCACCTGACTGAGACATATGCTATGCTGTATGGCACCCCCAGCCCACGGTCAAGAAAGCGGAGATGGGTACCGAAGGCCTTGGTCCACAGCGGACTGATGCGCCATGAGTTTAGTTTAATTTTAATTTAAACATTCAGAATGGTGCTTCGTGTTTCTCTGCGTTCTCTATATTTGTCTATGTGTATGCATCAGGAGCCGTAAAAGCGAAATAAGAAGAAATTTGTCCCCTACTTTAAACTTTTATAAGAAAGATAGTAGTTCGAATATCTTAAACTCAACTGCCCCATCTGTTGCAAGATTTGAAAACAACAGTTAACATTAATAGTAGATATAGCACCAAAAATTGTAAAAGAAATCGGGGATCAGAAAACATTTAAAATATTCACTATAAATAACTTTAAATTAATTTCAGTTCAAGAATTCCAAGAGCAAAATTAGGTTTTCAGCTTTAAATCCCTCAATTCAATATCCTGTTGAATGGAAGTGGAAATAAGATCATCATAGATTAAGGAAATGATTCTAATCAAACAATGTGTCACCGGTAGGCAGTATTTAAGTTTCCATCATTTTTTAAAATTAGGATAAAAGTATATATAGATAGTATGAGCTTTGAATTTTTTAAATCAGGTTGTGAGACTCCGAATCAACTTAAAATTTCCCTACTCTCTTTTTTTTAAAAATTTAATATTTTTAAGAAAGGAAGCCAGATATTGAGCATTAAATCTTCATTGAAGTATGAACAAAAATTCAATTACCATATCTCGTTTATGTGTACAGTAATTCCGCGACTTACGCGAACTCGGAGTTAAGCGGTTTTTGATTTTCCCCTTTTTCCCCTTTCTAAATCTTGGAATAAAATTTCCCAAAAAACTTTAAATGGTGTCTGGAAGAAACTTTGTCCAATATTTTTTAAAAACGAGATGGAAACAATGCCTGAAACTGATCGTATTGCTCGTGTCGTAGAAGAAGTTGTCGATCTTGCCAGGCAATTACATATGGAAGTCGATGGAAACAGAGCTGTTCCATTCTCATCTTGAGGTCCTGACAGTCGATGATCTCATAGAGATGCGCGACCAAAGAATCACTGAAGAATCCAACACTTCAGACCCGATTCCACAAGAAAACCTAATGACAATTGTAAACATGACAGAAGGTGTCAGCGCAATTGAGGAAGGGATACAGATTTTAGAGAATATAGACTCTAATAAAGATCGCGTGATCATGACAAAACATCGAATAAATAAAAAAAAAAAAATCAGGTAGTCTCTTCTACCGAAATTACCGCGGGTTATTAACTTAGGATTACTTATTGTCACTTACATCTTTTGTATGTATGTATGTAAGTGTTATGTATATATATACATATATGTATGTCAAAATTTTGACGCATTTTGGTACTTTTCTGTTGTCCAAGCGATACAATATGGGTTTGGCACGCTGCCAAAGTTATAACTCGCGAGCACGGATGTATGGACAGTTTTAGCGTCTGAAATTTTCCTTTCCGCAGGACAGTTATGAAGGAACGTAATCCTACGTTAAAAAAATGTTAGTCTGCTATGAAGAAATTCTTTGAGGAAAAAAGAGCGTTAGTACGGCAGACTACTTTATTGGATTTTTTAAAACCATCAACATAATTTTTTGTAAGTTCTTGGTCCAAAGTAGACAAAATTTTTATGTATTTATATACAAAGTTGTACTCCGACTTACCCGATCTTTCGTCGGTCCCACCTGTCGCATAACTTCGGAGTATTACTGTACATGTGTAGTTTTGTATATTATCCTGCCCCTTTCCCACCTCCTTTAAGTAGAAACTGAAAATTATACATTCACAAAGATTGATTTCTAGCAATAAATATTTCATTTTAAAAAAAGTATTTGTTTTAAGACGTAGAAAAGTACACCGAGGTGCCACTGAATTAGGGATACCTACCTACTAACGAGTTGGGCCTCCTCTGGCCTTGATAACGGCTGCCACACGACGAGGCATAGATTCAACAAGTTTCTGGAAACGTTCCACAGGAATGGCTTGCCAAATATTGGCTAAAGCTGTCCATAATTCAGTAAGGTTCTTTGGTGCTGTGTGATGGCCTTTCACGCCTTGTTACAAAACATTCCAAAGATGCTCAATAGGATTTAAGTCTGGGCATCTAGGTGGCCAATTCATGACAGAGAAGTCAGAGGAATGCTCATCCAACCAGCCAGTAGCCAACCGGAACTTGTGAGAGGTACAGTTGTCTTGCTGGAAAACTCCATTACCGTGCGGATAACAGAACAGCATAAACGGATGGAGGTGATCACCCAGCAACTCTACGTACCGAATTGCATTGAGGGAGGTTGGTACACGCACCAAAGATCCCAAACTGTACCACGAAAAAACACCCCAGACCACGATTAAGCCACCATGCCCTTGTACAGTTCCAGCCAGGCATGCAGGATCCATGGCTTCATGAGCCTGACGCCATATTCTCAGCCTCCAGTCGACGTTAAGTAGTCGGAATTGAGACTCATCACTCCATGCTACTCGTTTCCAGTCCTCTACACTCCAGTCTCTGTGCTCACTTGCCCAGGCAAGACGTGCAACCCAATGGCGAGTATAGAGCAATGGTACTATCGTAGGTCGACGGCTCCCGAAACCCATACGGTGAAGCGAGCGTTGCACAGTCCGTTTACTGACTGTACGACTGGCACCGTCATTAAACTGGGTGGTAATTTGGGCTAATGTTTGGCTTCGCTGGCTACGTACAATACGCCTGAGCCGTCTCTCACCACGCACTGTCAAGGCTAATTGTCCTTTGCAGTTTGCTCGATCGCTAGTTTTTTTTTCCACCATCCATGTATTCTTGGTATATTCTTGACACTGTCGACCTTGAAAATCCTAGCTGTCTGACGATTTCGGAAATTGAATGGCTCATGCGTCGCGCACCTGCTATTTGTCCGCGATTGAAGGCGTCTAAATCAGGCAGTTTACCCATACTGGCAATTCCAACAACTAATTCAGAACAACCACAGTACGCGCTATATATGCAGATACCACAGCGCCCTCACTTGCGCATACATGATGCGCATCCCTACGCAATTTGCATAGGCTTTACTATCCTTAATTCAGTGGCACTTCAGTGTAGTTATAATCAGATGAAGAATGCTTCTTTTTACCATGTTTTATTAACTTGCTTTCTTGTTTGTGTGTGTGTGTGTTTGTCCCTTACAAATCTTGCAATCGATTTTTAACTAACTTCCCGACTAGCTAGACATTTGAAACTTTTAGATTAGCTCAGAACATGATGAAAATGCATTTTTTAATACTTTTAGCCATCTTTAAGCAGCATTGAATTCATTTTCAGTTAATTTTGTTTTGTAGACTAGTGAAGCCATCTATCAGCCGGGACGGGAACGAAAAGTTAAACGCAAGTTAACTTCCAATTAACTTCATTTTCTTTCAAGTTGATGGGATAATTCATCAAAAAAAAAAATTTTTAAGGTATTTATTAATACATAGAATTGTCAAGTTTATATGATTCAACAGAAAATTTTTTAACATGGTATATAAAAAGTTCTTTTTATCGTGTAATTATTTTATTTTAACGTAGGATTACGTTCCTCCATAGCGGTCCGCGGTAAAGCAAAATTTATGACGTTGAAATCGTTGTCGCGAGTTATTAATGAAGAGTGGCAGAGTAGACATATGTAACTTATTTTTCTTACCATCGACCTATTCTGCATAGAGTTATCACTCATCCTTCTATTCGTATGTAGGAATTTTATTGTAAAAAAAAAAGAGGTAAGCAACGGTAAGTAATCCTACGTTAATAACCCGCGGTAGTTTCGTTAGAAGAGACCACCTGATTTTTTTTTTTTTTTTTTTTTTTTTGCGAGATTTTGCATGCGGTGTCAAGATAATGCGAACTCATTCCTTTGCCGAAACACTCAGAAACAAAATGAAAGTTATGAGGAGTTTTCATATGGTAATTATTACTTCCTGAAGAAAGAAAAACCACTTTCAGGAAACTAGTCAATGTTCCATTTACACGACAGGAAGGGTATTCGTAACGGTTGTACGAAACCGGGGGCTATCGGTGAATAAACTTTCAATGAATTTCAGCTGCTGATGAACATAAAGGTGTCATTGATGTTAAGGCACGATGTCGATGTTTGAAGCCAGATACATCTCAAAATTCATGCGTTGCTAAAGCAAACTCAAAAATTCTTAAATTTGAATTTTCATTTTAATGGCCCTTAAAATTTCTTATTTTAAACTGACGCTTCTTGAAATTACTTCTTAATATTTTCAGAAGTTTTCCGACTAATTATTAAATTAGAGATGACATGCTACTTTTTTCCTCGGATATTAATACTTTTTTGGGAATTGACCATAGAATGTATTTTAAAGAAATTTTGATTTTAAAAGATGGAGTATGAAGAGCGATTACCGCAGAAAAGAATACCATTAGAAAAAGTTAACTATACTTGAAATACATAAGAGGCCTACAGAAGGATATTTATCAATGTGAAATGAAGCGTGTTTTTCTGAAAATGCTGAGTTTTAGGAGGAAATAAAACTAATTTATGAAATATAATTCAACCAGACTGTCTGCAAAATAATTTGATTGAATTAAGGCTGAAATAGAAGAAAGGTGAAACAATTAAAAACAGATAATAGTAATAATAATAATAATTTTTTTTTTTTTTTTGGGGGGGGGGGTTGACAGCGAATTCAAATCCTGCATGTTCGTAGCATTTTATATAATTTATTTAAATAAATATGTATTCAAGTAATTTATTATTGATTGTTTTTTGAACATAGAAAAACGCTTATATGTTTAAAATTACATTAAAATATGAACTATAACGTATTATTTCACGTGTTTGTTAAAAATATAATGGAAATAGACAGGAACTATCAGTGGTAGGTAAAATTACACATCGTCCTTAAAAAATTTTTAGAATTTTACACCTTAATTTTACCTTTCAAAAAATGAGAAGGAATCCTGCTCGCTTTATTTATTTTTCATTAGAATTCAATGTACTGATCTTGGTGTTTAAGCGAACCATTTTTCATCTTTTGAGGGCTTATTTAGATAAAAATAGTTATTAAAAATTAATATATATTGTTGATTGTAACAATTTTTAAATTGCACTTACATGTGAAATTAAATAATCATTAGTTGTGCAGTTTGATTTTTAGCTTTGAGTGCTCTTGGTTATACAATGTAGACTCCCCGAACGATCAAAACGTTACAAGTTTCAATAATTCAATATACTGCAGTAATACCGTCGTGAAGGTTGTCTAACACATCAAAACTGCAACACATACGAGCAGCAGTTCGTAATACCTCTATCATTTAATTTTTTTCAAATAGAAATAAAAATGTAATTATTAAATGCAATACTTAAATTTTATTTAACTATCTGATAGTAAATTTAAATAAATGTATAGCTTAAATTATCGAATTTAAAAGCTAAAGGTTTAAATCAACAGTAAATTTTAAAAGAAAATTCTAACATCGCTAATGTAATGGTATTCGATATAAGAAAAATATTTTTGTTTTATACGTGACTTAATTTGTCACGTTTGCAATTTATTGTTGCAACAAGTAGCAAACAAGTAGTATTTGCAACAAGTAGTATTTGCAACAAATAGCAAACTAACCAAGAAATCTAAAAACTCAGTGTAGCGATGCTGCGCGCCTAAGTCCACAGTTACACCACAGCTCTCCTTTACCATGGTAGTAAGTAGAAAGAAAAAATTGGATTCGACTTGCGGACAGCCTGGTATCTCCAAGTTTCCGCAAATATTTTTTCACGACAGACACTATATAAATGTATATGAATAAAGTCAGTAACGATAGTATGTTATACTGCAGTCTCATGTATTGTTAATTGCAAAACCATCCTAAAGAATAATGCCCCCAAAAAATATTGGAAAGTGTGCTAGCTCGTAGTATTATCGGGTAACGTGTAATTTCTTTGGAATCTTTAAACGATATCGTTTTGATTGGTCATGGCTAATACCATCGAACATTTTGGTTGGTTCATGAAAGTGCTAAGGAAGTTTTTCGCCACTCAAGAGCCGAACTGACCGAAACGTTCACTTAAAAGACGATTACGAGTGGCTACAAACAGCCTTGTCAACTACTAGACTGGAACCCAAGGACTTTACAATGTAGCGATGAATGTCACCAGCATAGCCATTCGGTGATTGATCGGTTATGAAACACCAGGGGTAATTGATGTATGACAATAAAACTTTAAGGTTCTTTATTTTACCACGACTAATCCTAAGCGCGGCTTAAGATTCGTCGAGAAAGGGTATCTGAAAAGCATTACCCTAAAATCTTAAAGTATCGCATTTTTTTTAAACTTCAGTACGGCCTAATCGAAACTTCAGCTTTTCAAACTATTGAATACGGGGAGAAAAAGTATCAAAGATAATCGAATATGTTTGTTTTAGTTGCCTGAGATATGGAAAAGGTAAGTTTATGGTGAGGCATTTATGGTAAGTGTAGGTAATATCACTTCATAAAGCTGTACTTCTTATTTAATTGAAACAGCCATGGGTGATTATAAATACATTAGATGTTGAAGTAACACGTTCTGTGAGATAGATTTTAAAATAATTTCACTTATAAGAATAACTATTATTTGATCCTTAAGGAGTATACAACTTAAGTGATTCAAGAGTCTAAATTAAATCTTAATAATCTCTTCTTGGAGTACAATAAACAAATTATTTACTTATATAATGTACGACAAAACTATTTCTTTTTAAACACCACAATATGCGAGCTAAGATACAAAAATATCAAATTTATGTTTTTTTTTTATCATTTATGATTATTTTCAGTTAATATTTTCTCTTAAAGTATGAACCAATATATAGATTTAACACACTTATCATACACAATTAATAACTATCTGTTACTATCGGTATTTGAGGAAAATAAAGAGCTATCGTTTGTAAACTAAAATTCTATATTTAATAAATTTATTATCATGGAATCGACGTATGATGATTTATCTTACGATTTTGGATGAAGCATTAAATATTAATGAACCTGTTCAGCAAAACTGGTTGAATGATTTCTGTTAACTAAATTTAAAACCAAGTACATCCAAAGCTGAAAACCATTAAAGTTGCAGCTAACGTTTATTCAATTTGATAAATGTGATTTCTAAGGCATGTTAAGATTAAACTAAATTTTGACCGTCGTTTGCAAAATAGGATGAAAAGATGAAAAATAAATAATCGGATGGATGACCCATCACTTTAAGTTTTACATTAGATTGATATACAATGCAACATTAACCATCATTTACCAAATAACAAAAGGCAAAGTTTATGATACTTTGATTTAAAAAATTTTCAACGGAATAAAGTTATGCATTTAGCAACGTCTGTAAACTGCGGTAAAGATTTAAAATTTAATGTCTGTTACCATCATTTTAAAGATTCGTGGGAGTAAGATTTAACCACAGCACACGAAAAACAAGCCACACAAGGGACAAATTTACACGGAACTTACCTTTACCCGAACCGACAACAAAGCATGTGAAAAGAATCCAAATAAGCATACTGGATCCACGAGCGAAACACGTGTTGAGCTGATCTAATTTGGCAACAGACAATCTGGTATACAAAGAGGAGTGAGAGTTTCGATTTCTTTCCGTGTGTGCCCTTGTTCTTTAGCTCACTCAGCGAAGGACCGTTGTGCCCTGGATCGACGTTGACCGAAAGTGAAAGGGTGAGGATCTCGAATCAAAAGCTCTCGCCGGGAATTGTGAACTCTTCCTTGCGCTAGATATTGGAATCTGAGGTCAAAAGGGAGAGAGCAACTCGTTTTTGTTGCTGAGTGTCGAAAAAAGAATGTCGAAACACACATTTGAAGCCCCCGAGGCAGGCAGCCATCATGGAGAACCTGAGTGACAGACTGACCTTGTGAGCAAAGCTTGATTAGGTTATGCAATGGCGAGGAACACAGCTTAAAAGTCGGAGCTCAGTCGAATAAAACGTATTACTTAAATTTCAGCTATTTCTAAACCAGTTCGTGAACTAGATCACTTATGCCTAATTCAGATGCCTAATTCAAATAAGGAAGCACGGATTGTTTTGTTTACAAGCTTTGAGTGGAAGGGCCTCTCCTGTAGCACAGCAAGAATTTATTTTCCACTGTTTCAACGAAATAATTCTTCCCGAGCACGCATGTAAACATTTTATCCGCATCAAATAGTGCATGTAACAAAAGAAAGTTTGTTTTCGCCTCGATCTCAACAAGAATTAAGAGTAAATTAAATGCATGTGCAAGATCTGATAGCTCTTATCTGGGATTTTTTTAAGAATAAATTTCGTTTTATGAGAGTTTGCTCAAAGTTGGGGTTCAACTAGGGTTGTTCAAAGCAACTCGAGCGTAGAGAAGAATTAAATATCGACAACGAAGACCGCGTCAACAAAGAGAGTGAGTTATCACTACTCCAAATAGCGCCCTTTACGCGTACGCTCTTTCCAGCGTGAAACCACGATCCCGCGCGATTGAGTGCACGTGTGAAGGTGTCGGTGAGGAAGGGAAAGCTGCTTTTGAGCGTACTGCAAGTTTTCCCGCACGCAATCCCGTACGCTCCAAGTACTTCAAGAGCGTACATGTAAAGGGCGCTATTGTTACTCTGCTAATTCTGACCTCTGATATCGCTCCTTCTACGGAAGTCGAAGGATTTTCTAAAAAGCCAAGTTCTTTATTTGAAGCAGGTAAACAAAAATTTCGAAATCGAGAACTGCCGATTGTTGTAAAGTCAGGTTGAAACGCATTATCATAAAAAAAAAATGTGAGGTCGGGGACCCCCGTCAGGAGCGAAGTTCCTTACGTTATTTTTCAACTCTAAACGTGATTTAATATGTAGATTTCTATTGATTATATTAGTGTATTTTTGTCACGCCAAAAAGCGCAGCCCTCTTTTATTCAACCAACCAACCAACCAACCAACCAACCAACTAACTAACTCTCTCTCTCTCTCTCTCTCTCTCTCTCTCTCTCTCTCTCTCTCTCTCTCTCTCTCTCTCTATTTTATTAAAATTTAAAATTTCAATACACAAGTTAATTATTTTTATTTAGATGTTACCTAGCATAATTTTTAATCGGATTAATTTTATTATTTAATCACCAACAAAAATAAATTAATGACACGATATAAATCCCGTGTGAATTAAAACAATAACAAAAAAAATATAAGTTTAAATAATATTTACACGTGTTTATAATTGAGGTTATACAGCTGACAGCGCACAATGCTTTCTGCTCGAATCTCTATACTCGCACGAACACACACACATACAACTGCAGTTTCTGTTTCTCGACTTTCCATTATAAAATTGCAATAATGACACAATATAAATCCCGTGCGAATTAAAACAATAACAAACACAAAAAAAATAGAAAAATAAAAAATAAAATTGTTTCTTATTCTCATACGAAAGATATATATATATCATACCTAGCAATATTCAATGTTTCATTTTGCTTTACTTTTTCTTTTTGATTCTGCCGGAATTGTTGTTGACATTGAGCGTTTGTTTTTTGATTTTTTTTCGCACTCTGAAGTTGATTTTAGATTTTTTTCTCTTTCGATAGTCTTTTTGACGCTGAGCATATGATTACACTATTATTTCTCTGTAATGCATGTAAATAGTAAACACTCGAATCACATGTATATTAAATGAATGTAAACATTAAATACTTGTATTAAGTTACATGTTTTATTAACTTACTTTTCTAAGTTTGCATTATTTACACTTGCTGCAGTTTCCGTTTCTCGACTTTCCATTATAAATTGTAATAATGACATAATATAAATCCAATGTGAATAGTAAACTAAAGAATATTCTAGAAACTTTAAGAATTAACAGAACAAAGGAAATTAAAGTTGAAATTGCCCGCAGCGCTTGTGCGGGGATTTGAACCGGGGACCTCTCGCTCCGCAGTTCGATGCGATAACCATTCAGCCACGGAGTCCTTGAGAAAGAGGTCTTATGGAGGAGGCATAACGCTTTTTCATTACGCGACGATTTCTGCCAATTCACTCTACTGTAAGCCGCGTAAAAGAACTTCGTTCCAAAAAATATGAAATAGAAACAGTCTAAACTCAGAACTACAATATAATAACAACGGAGAGGCAATAAATCCAGTGGTGGGATTCAGCCGGTTCGCACCGGTTCTGTAGAACCAGGTATCGGTTCTACAGAATCGATACCTGGTATCCCCATGCTATTCAGTTCCTTCATACGTTATTACGACCCTTTATTATGTTTTCGATACCCATTGATATCGATATTTTCGATACCCATTGATTTTCGATACCCATGAAGGAACTGAATAGCCAGGTATCCCCATGCTATTCAGTTCCTTCATACGTTATTACGACCCTTTATTATGTTTTCGATACCCATTGATAACTATTCTGACAATTAGCTGATTTTAGAGTTCCTGCATATTTCCTAAAGCTGCGGGCTACATGGGTTTGGAACTTATTTGCAGGGGCAGCAACAATTAGGAGAAAGTCGTGACAAGTATTCTTGTTTGCAAGCTGTCAGGCGTGCAGGGTTCGGCAGAGTAATTTTTCCATCAAGTTCGAAAACATCGCGTTTTCATAAAAGCCATCAATCATTGTGGGAGAATTCTCTGTCTTTCTTGAACTGCGTTTCTCTAAGCATCGTGTCCTTGGGTACTGTTCTGAACCAACCCCCCAAGCGCTGTTGCAGCAGCGCCCCCTTTTAAAAACAAGGGTGTTTGTTTACCAGAGTTCTTCGAGAGACCCCACCGGAGAGACGTGTTTTGCGGTGCTTGTGGCCGCGTAACCGATGGGTCTGAGTCTTTTATAGAGTTATGTAATAAACTGAGCTTTAAACAGTCCATGAGTGATTACTTTGTGTGGTGTCCTGAGCTAACGACGACACCTGGTCCGTCGAGAACCTGAGAAGGCAACCTTGGATATTTTTGTGTGTTAACCTCCGGTTTATATGAGGATTTCGATTGTGATGCTCCGGAAAGAGAAGTAGGAATCCTTTATAGTACATTAGTGAATATATGTGATTTAATGAGTTCCGAATTTTAAAACTGTGATTTAATGAGTCCTGAATTTTAAAAGTGTGATTTAATGAGTGCCGAATTTATATCTGTGATTTTATGAGTTCTGAATTTTATAACTGTGAGTTAATGAGTACTTAATTTGTGTTGCTGTGAGATTTAACGCATATTTACTGAATTACTGATACAATGTTTAAGAACGCGATAAAAGATGATCTTCGGCTTGTTGCCGTAAATCTAAATGAAGCAGTAACGGACAAAATGTCTGTGATCGAGTTGACAAATATTATAAAGCGTTCTGAGAAATTTAAAAATGATCCTGATTATGTTGAGGAATTAATTACAGAGATAGTGGATACTAGAAAATCAGAAGAGCAGAGAGAGTTAGATTTAAAAAATAAAGAGATAGAGTTTGAAAAACTTAAGCTGGAAAAAACACGAGCCGAGCTAGAATTGGCTAAAATCAGAGCAGAATCGAGAGAGATTTCCCCGGAAAAAGAAAATCCGGTTGAGAAAAGTGAGTCTTTAGAGTCGCTTGTGAAAGGTGTTCGAACTTTAACTTTAAGAGTTCCTAGCAAACCCGAAGGATGGGTGCTATATTTTGCATCGTTAGAGAGGGCTTTTCACACGAAAAACGTGCCAGAAAAGTTCAAAGCTGAGATTCTCATAAATTTGCTAGGTGAGAAGGCCTCAAATGTGCTGACATACATCAAAGATGATGAGCTTTGCGACTATTCAAAAGTCAAAACAATCGTCTTACGGGAATTCGAACCGTCGCCGCAAGATGTTTTAGACCAATTCAGAAAGGCAGTACGTCAGACAAATGAGACGCATTTACAATTTACATCTCGACTAACAACTAGTCTTGATTACTACCTAAAATTGAGAAAAGTGACAGATTTCGAAACGTTAAAAAAACTCTTGATTTCCGATAAACTATTTCAAACATTAGACAAAGAGACTGCTTCTTTTATAAGCGTAAGGCAGGCTGAAACGTGGTTTCACCCGATTCAGATGTCCAAGGAGATTGGCGTATATTTTGCTTCACGAGGAAAAACCATGACCATAAATTCCAGTTATCAGAAAAATTCATATTCGAGAAATGTGTCTAAATCATTTTTATCTGAAGTGAAACATTCACAATGCATACTATATTGCGAGGAAAAAAATAATCATATTGTGTCTAAATGCCCAAAGTACAAGGCATTATCTATCAATGAAAGAATTGAGGTGGTGAAGAGAAATCGCCTATGTTTCAACTGTCTAGGATCTCACAAGAAATCAGTTTGTGAGTCAAAAAGTTCATGTTACTTTTGTGGAAAAAAACATCACTCTTCGCTATGCTATGCGAAAGGGGAAATTGTCCTTGGACATCACCCCCCTGAGAGAGCATCTTCGGTTACGAGTCAACCCCTCCTTTCTCCCAATGCAGAGGTCTTTGAACCCAGACATCCCTTATCAGCGGCAACAGATAGGGTCGAGTCGTCCTTCCAGAATACTAGTCAAAACAATAATCCAGTTCTTTCTGTGCGAGGGATAAATAAATGTAAAACCGTTTTGCTCAGTACTGTGAATTGTTTATTGAGGGACAATCGAGGAAAATTATTCAATGCACGAGCAGTTTTAGATCCAGGGGCAATGAATTCATTCATGACCATAGACTGTGCGAATAGTCTCGGTTTAAAAAGAGATAGAACCAATATGACAGTTTGCGGGATAGGAGATACCTCCACCACAATTAAATATGTGGTTAGTACAACAATTTCCAATTTTGAGGGAAATTTTGAAAAAGAATTAGAATTTTTAGTTGTATCCAGAATTACAGATTTCTTGCCGTCAAAAATGCTTAAGGTAAATGTGCCAGAATTAAGCTATGTAAAGCTAGCGGATGAAAACTTTAATGTGCCAGGTCGCGTAGATCTGCTTTTGAGCGCTGAGATCTTTTATGAGTTGTTACAGCCAGGTCAGATTTATCCTGCTAATAGTAATTTGATTCTACAGAATACAGTTTTTGGATATGTAGTTAGTGGGAGCATACCCATAGCAACTGAGGGAAATGTACATTGTGGGTTCATTGGGGATAATACTGGTTTAAACGAAGCTTTAGAGAAATTTTGGGAAATAGAAAATGTGGAGATAGAAGTACCCAAAAATAAAGAAGCATTAATTTGTGAAGAGCATTTTGAGAAAAACGTTAAGAGAGATAGTACGGGGAGATATATAGTAAAAATGCCATTAAAAGAAGATCCAATGAGTTTAGGAAAATCCAGAGATATTGCCCTTAAAAAATTAAATTCGCTGTGGAGTCGCTTTTTAAGAGAGCCTGAGTATTTAGAATTATATAGGGAATTTATGCGCAAATATAACGATTTGGGTCATATGAAGGAAATTTCTGAGTGTGAGGAAGAAGTGGGAACATATTATATACCACATTTAGGAGTCTATCGCCCTGATAAAAGTACGACAAAACTTCGTGTAGTTTTTAACGCTTCTTCACGAACAACCGTAGGTAATTCACTTAACTCCTTGCAATATAACGGTGGGGTTAGTCAGGAAGACCTTTTTTCAATAATGGTGAGGTTTCGTAAGCACATTTATGCTTTCGTGGCTGATATTAAGTAAATGTATAGGATGATTTTAATTGACCCCAGCCAAACTAAACTTCTGAGAATTCTTTGGAAGGAGGGAGTGAATGATCCAGTTAAGACTTATGAGCTCAAAACAGTGACGTATGGCACAGTAAGCGCACCTCATCTCGCTACCAGAGTGTTACTTCAGTTATCCAGAGATGAATATGAGAATTATCCTTTAGCGTCGCCAGTTTTAGAGAAGGATTTCTACATGGACGATGTCCTGAGTGGTGCCGACACTCTGAGCGAAGCAAAGGAACTTCAATCGGAGTTAATAGGGGCTCTCAAGAGCGGAGGCATGATGCTACACAAGTGGTGTAGTAATAACCCTGAATTAAAAACAGGGCTTGACAGTGACTACAATTTTCAAGAAGAAACAAAGGCGCTAGGTGTTTCGTGGAAACCTAGCATTGACCACTTTACTTTCCAAATTCAGCTGGAAAACGTGGTTCTGCCTACGAAGAGATCAGTGCTTTCCACAATTGCGCGAGCTTTTGACCCCCTTGGACTCTTAGGTCCGGTGGTGGCGAGAGCAAAGATCTTTTTACAAAAACTGTGGTGCTTGAATTTAGACTGGAGCAATCCGCTTCCTGACACGGAAGCGCAACAGTGGAAAGATTTCATTGAATCCTTGCCAGCAATAAATAACGTGAGTGTTAAGAGGTGTATACTGAGAGAAAAATCAGTGCATATTGAGCTTCACGGATTTGCAGATGCTTCCGAGTCTGCATATGGATGCGTCATTTACTGCAAATCAACATCAGAAAATGGTTCTTTCGAAGTGAACTTGGTTTGTAGCAAGTCACGTGTGTCGCCTCTTAAGCGGGCTACAATACCAAGGTTAGAGTTATGTGCAGCAGTTCTGTTATCAAAGTCGATAATCAAAGTGAACAGTGCCTTACAATTTAAGGCAAGTGACATCTATCTGTGGAGTGATTCCATGATTGTACTTTCATGGATACGAAAAGAGCCCTACCTACTAAAAACGTTCGTGGCAAACCGTGTAGCCAAAATACAAGACCTGACAACAGTGCAACAGTGGCGTCACGTGTCTTCCGAGAACAATCCAGCGGACCTTATCTCCAGAGGAATTAATCCTGAGAAACTGGCTACGAGTGAACTGTGGTTCGAGGACCCTACTTTCCTGACTGACCGAGAGTATCCCGAACGTGAAATTCCTACATCAGTCATACGAGACGAGTTCACGTCTGAACTCAAACATTCAAAACAAAGTGACTTACATGTGCTTATTGTAAATTCATTTCAACAAGAATTATTTAGTATTAGTAACAGTTACACTAAATCCAATGCTGTTGTGTATTATGTAACTAGAGGGTACACTACAAAGTTTTTTGTTGACCCTACAAACCCTTTAGTTCTAAAGACTAGATCACGAGCACAAAATGCTCGCAATGAATGTGTAAAATTTGAGAGAAATTTCAATAAGAGAAAAAAGAAAAACTGTTTAACTGAGAAAAATATAATTAGTGTATTTTAGATTACTCAAGGGTCGAACTTTTATTCATTGTGTTGTTAACAATTCTTTTGAAAAATAATGAGTGTTTTTATAATATTTTCATATAGGTATATTCATGTGTAATACTTTGTGCTGTTATTGTTTAATTAACCCTTCTCTCGTATACTTAGTTAATATTGGTTAGACTTTAACTGTCCTTTTGTCATTATGGGTAAATTTCACTATTTTATCAATTCTCAAAAAATTTGGTAGAATAATTAATTGAGCAGATACTCGCTTGTCCAACTGGAAAAGAATGACAAAAGTAATTCAAATTTTTTGGAGGAAATGGCAGGTACAGTATCTTAATAATCTGCAACAGAGGTCCAAGTGGATGGGAGAGAAAAATGTGAAAATCAATGACCTAGTGTTTCTCAAGGATGAAAATCTACCTCCTCAAAAATGGGCATTAGGTAGAATAGTTGAGCTCTATTTTGGTGATGACAAACGGGTCAGAGTTGTTAAGGTGAAAACCCAGTCTGGAATCTTTAAAAGGCCCATTACTAAAATCTGTATTTTACCTGTTAATGTGTAATCTTTATATTAGTATTTTTTGTTATGTGTATAGCTTAATGTTTTCATACTTGTGCTTATTTTATATATATTTTTTATATTTTTTAATTTACGTTTTGTGTTTCATGATTATATAATTAAATGGTTGAATGTTACCATTGCAACGTGGGGCGGAATGTTCTGAACCAACCCCCCAAGCGCTGTTGCAGCAGCGCCCCCTTTTAAAAACAAGGGTGTTTGTTTACCAGAGTTCTTGGAGAGACCCCAGCGGAGAGACGTGTTTTGCGGTGCTTGTGGCCGCGTAACCGATGGGTCTGAGTCTTTTATAGAGTTATGTAATAAACTGAGCTTTAAACAGTCCATGAGTGATTACTTTGTGTGGTGTCCTGAGCTAACGACGACAGGTACTATGTAATGTCTGTGTGAAATGTCTGTGAATGTGATTCAGCTATTGGAAAAAAAATATGAACTCCTATCTTATGTCAGTTTTTATTCGCCTATTCATTAGAGCCAGTGAATTCTCAACTTATATCAACTTATTGATTTAATCTTTAAGATACATTGTGTCAGCCTCGCACCTGACTTATCCTTAATTGAGAAAGATGTGACTTAAACTAGTATGATCGACAGGATCATTAACAACTCAAAGAACCCACGCACAGGTGACGAGGTCTGAAAGAACTTTTTAAAAGAGGACTATTCCGATGCTAAGTGAAATGGAAACATTATTTAAAATGGTTAGCAAAAGATGATTAGCACATAAAAGTGCGGCATTTAATGGAGAAGCAGCCTCCCAGAGTCCCGTGGATGAAAAAAACGAAAACCAGTGTCAGCGCGCCTGCAGAAATGTGAGGGAAAAACGCAGAGCTACGGTGGGTGGCCCAGGTACAAGGAAGAAACCGCAAGGGGTTAGAATCGAGGGGTGTAGATTACGAGAGCGTTCTAGAAAGTTTCGGATGGAAAGGATAAATAGGAGAGACCGCATGATGCAAGGGACAATGCTGTCCCTGTGTGGTTTTCTGCCGCACAAACACATATTAATAAATTAGAAGTTTTCCAGAATAAAACTCTCAGGCCAATCCGCCGAGCTTTCCGGTATCTGCCGAATTCGACGATTAGGCGAGACTTCGGCATTTCCACATTCACGAAACAGGCTCATAAAATTTGTAAGGAATTTTATGAGCGCCTACCGAACATTCGTAACGAAATCATCGCAGAATTACGAGATTATGATCATTGTCTCCCTGCTAATCGCAAACGCCCCAGGGCGTGTCTCCTTAGGAGCTAACATTAATTTCCCCATCGCGATACTCTTTCTATCTCGAACACTTGCTTGTGTCCTGCTGTAGCGCAGAGGCATCGCGCTGACCTGCGAAACCCTAAGTTGTGGGTTCGGTCCCAGGTGGTATCGCTTTTCCAAATTACCTACCTTGATATTTCTTTTTTCCCCCGTGGAATTCTACAATCATCTCGTTACGAATTGTATGACCCTGAACAGGGCCTTTTTTTTCTTTTACTGAGGGCCACCTATCCTAAACTTATTAAATTGTTCTTCCTGTCTCTAAATTTTAAATTATCTTTATTAAATTAATCTCTTCTTCTTGATACTAACTTAATTACTTAATCTTAAATTTCTCTTACCCCTCAACTTTTGAAGGTGTTAAACTTTAAATTTTGTACTTTGATAGTAAATGTAACTCTTAATAATATTACCTAGCCTTTAAATATTAACTATTGAGCACATTATCTTTGATTACATTACATCTTGCGTACAGGAGTTAAAACCTGATGGTCAAGGCACTCCTGTCATCATCCTATTCTGCTCAGCAAGGGACAATATAGACTGAGCTTTTACTATGTGTTGACGTACTGACGGAGGGCGGAGAATCGAGGAGGCTTCGGTCTCAATTTGGACTGTTATGTTCTCGCTCCCTCTAATCTATGTGCCAATGGTTCTACGGAACGAAACTACTATATAATGATCAATGTAAATAGTTTTAATTAAACAAGATGTACATACGAGCAACTTATCTATTGATGCATTAATTCAGTAATTAATATAATCTTCTTTCTTATTATCTGTAAGTGCGTTCAATTAACATGTTTGTTCCAGACTCGGGAAATATAAATAGGCGAACTAGGAAATAAGGTTTAAATAGAGAAAACTACAGTTAAATGTTATATTTAGAACCTTTCCTTTGTGTTCCTGAAAGCCGTTAAACGAAACTCTAGAATAAACTTCTTTTCAATAGGCAATGAAAAGTTTCCTGACAATGAAAGCGTTCGCTGCGCTGGGAAAGTAAACCATGCTATTATGCATATCCGCAACACTCGGTATTACAACGCCGAAAGAAAAGGGGTAATTCGTAGGTAGGAGAAAGAGTGGGCCATTTAGCTTAAACTGGTTTAATTAATTAGAGCAATTTTCCTGCGTTCAGCAGAAGGTACCTTTTTGCCTTTATTTTATTGATACCTATTTTATGTAAGCCTTGCTTTTTGTCTCTATCTCGTATTGCGAGTTTAATGTATTTTTGTGACAACTGCTTCTAATAAAAATTATATCTATGCTAATTTTCTTTAAAAATCGACGTTATTGATAGACCGCGTGATTTACCCCTAAAGAGAGCATTCAAATTGTTCGGGGAAGCACAGTTTATGATGCAATGCTTGGTAAAGCAACAGGTTGGAGATACCAAAAGCAGTATATGAGGACTGCTGCTTTAGTTTTTTCGTAATGGAGAAAGTCTCTAACAAAAGGAAAGAGTCATGTATAATCCGTGCTCATTATAAATTTTCCACATATTTAGCACAAGAACTATCAAGATAGACAAAATCACTGGTTTTAACATTGGTAGAAACAGATTTATCTAAATTGTATATTGTTCGAATGTTAACGTATGTGATAGCAGTTTTTTTTCTAAATGCGGTAGGCCCTTATCTTGAAGGCATTCGCCCTTATACACCGTGCGTTTAGTTGGTTACTTCATTAAAGGAGTACCCACTGAAGGGACCAGTTATTCCCTACTAGGAAATAGCACATGAACATCATTGCACATGAACATCGCCGTATAACCTTCGGGTGTGGACGGCGGCGATATTACATTACCTTAGTTAACACTAGAAAGACGGCTGCCGTCATTTTGACGGTTTCGGACATTCTATTGAGCGCTATGTCTGTATTTATGTCCTCAGGCATCTGAAATTTTATGACTTTTACTAATTTTACGCGAAATATGCGCACACATTTACAAAATTATATTCAATATTATAGAGGGGGAGAAAATGTGTTGTATACCAACTGTTATAGCGCATACAGATTGGTACAGAGTTCTCTGCATCTGCCAGTGATTTATGTCTCTCTGTACTCTCTACTATGCGTGGATCGCCTCCTCTGCCGGTCCATCAAAGAAAGAGTGAGGGGTCAGCGGGTCAAATGGTGTCGAGCGGGTTCGGGGGACACACCACATCAAAGAAATCTTGCGCGCGGGAATGGGGGTGGTTCTAAATACCGTGTCTAATGTTACCGTGACTAATGTGATGACAGGAGTCGGGGAGAGAACTCTGTACCAATGTATATGCACCATTAGAGAGAGAGAGAGCTAGCTTTATTCATTAGAGGAATAAATAACTTAAAAAGACTATGAGATTTAATTATTTTGTGTGAAATTTCTTGTGGAAAAGAGCCCAAGATCTAATGGTGCATATACATTGGTACAGAGTTCTCTCCCCGACTCCTGTCATCACACTAGTCACGGTAACATTAGACACGGTATTTAGAACCATCCCCATTCCCGCGCGCAAGATTTCTTTGATGTGGTGTGTCCCCCGAACCCGCTCGACACCATTTGACCCGCTGACCCCTCACTCTTTCTTTGATGGACCGGCAGAGGAGGTGATCCACGCATAGTAGAGAGTACAGAGAGACATAAATCACTGGCGGATGCAGAGAACTCTGTACCAATCTGTATGCGCTATCAGAGCTATACACAACACTCCCCCTCTCTGGGTAGGGAGCGTCCCTCATAGGGTTGCTACATTTTTGGTATGGCGCCTTCGTAGAAGGGTTGCTACATTTTTTGGCATCTGCCAGAACACCAAGACTGAAAGCCGTATAGAAAACAGGCAGAAATATTTAAAATAACACCGGAAATACACTGCTGGCCACTGTAAATGCAACACCCTGATGGAAACATGCAAATAACATGAAATTTACAACATGCATTAGCGGAGGTGAGATATGCAAATGATTAGAATTTCAGCGCAGACGCACATCACGCGCGCCTGTGGCGCCACTTCAAAGCGCTATTTAAGGCTTGGAGATTTCGACTATTTCAAGTTCGGCAATTGTGTTTTTCTTGTGGTTTTTAAGAAAAAACCGATCAATTATGCCTCGTCGAAAGCAGCGATCATCTTTTGATCAAGTATCCGAGTTCGACAGAGGAAGGATAGTGGCCTACCGAGATTGTGGATTATCTTTCAGGGAAATAGGTAGTCGTGTTGGACGAAACCAAACAACTGTAATGCGGATATGTGATCGTTGGATGCAGGAGGGTACGACGGACCGCCGTGTTCGATCGCATCCACCTCAGCGCACCACTTCACGTGATGACAGGCAAATTGTGCGCATGGCAGTGACGGATCGCTCAGTCACATCACGAACCATAGCACAGCACATGCAGTCTGTAACGCATCATCCAGTGTCTGCGCGTACCATTCGACGCCGTTTACAGCAGAGTGGTCTGTCCGCAAGACGTCCATTGCTTTGTCTACCCTTGACGCAGAACCACAGACGTCTCCGCCGCCAATGGTGCGATGACAGAAGGATGTGGACGGCAGAATGGAATGAAATTGTCTTTACTGACGAGTCACGCTTCTGTCTGCAACACCACGATGGTCGCATTCGAGTCTGGAGACACCGTGAAGAGAGGATGCTGAACAGCTGCGCTATGCACCGCCACACTGGTCCTGCACCGGGTATTATGGTATGGGGCGGTATTGGATATCACTCTCGCACACCTCTAGTACGCATTGCCGGTACTTTAAACAGCCAGCGCTACATCTCCGAGGTGTTGGAGCCAGTTGTCCTTCCTTACCTTCAGGGCTTCCCCACAGCCATATTTCAACAGGATAATGCGCGACCACACGTGGCACGCATTGTCCAACGGTTCTTCGTCAATCGCCAGATTGAATTGCTTCCCTGGCCGCCTCGCTCTCCAGATCTTTCGCCGATAGAAAACATGTGGTCCATGGTTGCTCTACGATTGACCCAGATTCCATCCCCAGCTGCCACAGCAGATCAACTTTGGCAACGTGTGGAAGCTGCTTGGTCTGCTGTACCCCAAGAACTCATCCAAAGTCTCTTTGAATCAATGCCGAGGCGTGTGGCAGCGGTGATCTCCAACAATGGCGGCTACTCTGGCTACTGATTTTGGCAGGAACCACACTTCACAGAAGTCTATAAATTTAATCATTTGATACTTGGTCAACATGATATCTACAAAATAAATTTGTTGTGATATCTCTTGTCTTTCTTGGTGTGGCAATTTGGGTGGCCAGCAGTGTATGTCAGGTACTTCTTGTCTCTTCCTCCTTTTGCATATAACAGAAATATTGGTGTTTAAACATAAGAACTGCACAAACAATGCATACATTTTTACGGATAAACCATACCAGGTTGTCAGCTCGGCATACCTGCATAAAAATATATCTAAATATATGCTAATTTATTATATATTGGTATGAAATAGTTCAAAATTTAAGGTATTTAACCATTTAAAAACATTAAATATTTTAAATTCTTGATTTTATTTTTAACCGTCAAAATGACGGCGTTCAGTCTTATTAGGAAGAAGAAAATTCCCGTCTTTCTACTGTTAACGAAGCTATGTGCAAAGACCATTTGCACAACTATGGATTTTAAATGAGGAAGTAGGGCTTGTGGCGGCCCTGTGGTACAGCGCGCTGGTTTTCGGTGCTGAGGGTGCTCAGATCGAATCCCGGCGTTGCGCCACGAAAAATGCCTCCGTTCGTGTCGTCCCTTCATAGGGGGTAATGCTGTCCCCCTATATGGTGCCCCCATAATAAAATGGACAGTAAAACTGAGGCGTAGTAAGGGCGAATGTTTGATTACAAGTGCCGCCGTGTTGGTTAAAAAAAAAAAAAAAAGAGGGAGTAGATAATTCACTTTAATAACCACAAAACTTCAAAATCATGACTGCGGGCTTTCGAAGAGACTTTTCAGCAATTACAGAAATTTTCCTTTATTAAGTGTTGGTCATCCAGCCACAGATCTCCAAAAAACATATAGAAGGGTTAAAAAAATATTGAAAATTGTCACCAACTTTACACTCAAGTAGTTATCTGTCATCTGCTTGGGAGTGTTCAAGGTCATCTATATCCAGCTCGTTTACCCGTGGCACCTTAGATAAATAACCAAAACCTTTAAAAGTTCAAATTCTACAAGAAGGCTCTTCATAGACTTTTTCACACCCATCAACCCGTAATGTGGTACAAAAATAGTTTGCTCCCGGTATTCAAGTCGCATCGAGGGATAATTCGATCAGTGAACGTTCCGAAAATTTAGTTAAGCAAAAACGTTTAAGTGGCACGAAACGGGATCTGAGGCGGCCCGCGAAAGCAAATCGGCACTTTTGTAAGAGAAAAACAAATCTAATGATCATCCGACGTGTCATCTTTTTGTTGTTGCAAACAATTGTAAATGCGAAATACATCAGGACTTGACTCGTCGCAACTGTAGCCTTTCAAAAGTTATTTTAGAAAGAAAAGTACATCGTTTCATGAAATATCAAGCAGAAAAACTTATCTCTTTATATCAAAATCCTAAGACATCTTTCTGCTGACGACTTCTTTCTGTTGTATAGAGATTAAGATAAAATTTACAGACAGCAAACATATTTTACCAGATTACTTAATGTGATTTAGTACGTTCTTGAATGTCGTAAGTAAACCAAGAGGGCATATTAAATAAACAAGATTTTCAGCATTCATTTTTTATATGAGCTTATATTAGATTTTTTGAGAAATAAGTTCCTAGAACCGTGATATCTTAATATAAGCCCCTCGGACCGTCACGACATGATCTTCCTGAACGATAGTTCACCGAAAGGGCTTCCTATTTAAGATATGTTTAGTTTCACATCATAGGAAACGTATTTTAAACTTGAATTTGAGAGTTCGGGTGGATCTTCTCAGACGTTATTTGAAATAATATTGGTAGAAAAGATTACGGGGCAGAATGGATGCGAGGAACCATGGAAAGCGTGAACAGGATCTAAATATTTTTTCTCGAAATATATATATATATATATATATATATATGTGTGTGTGTGTGTGTGCGTAAGTAATGCTAAAATATGGGGGGGCGGGCGGCGATCCCGCGAGCTTAAAACAGGGTCTTGTGTAGAAAGAAATAAGAATTATTAATTTAAGATTGGGAGATCTCAAATAATGGGAGTAAATGCATCGCGGTGAAAATAGATTTAAGGGTTGGACTTGATTCAATTTCCGAAGATCCACGAGGAGAAATCTAAAAATAAAGTTATAGCTTTGAGCTTCGCGCTAAGAAAGAAATGTACAATCTTGCACCGTCATCGAATAGAACATTGTAGAAAAATCTATGTGATGTCACGCATAAGTAATGAGCGTCATAGCGCGTCAGTTGAGGCATGCGTAGTTAATTAGAAGTTGGTGAACAATGGGGTTAATCTTCAGAGCCATGGGAATGTAGGAACGATGTAGACGTGCCGTTTGGCCGGCGCGCGTTTTGGGAAGGGATCGGAATAAATTTATATTAATTATGGAGCTGAGCACCTGAATTTTATTAAATAAATATGTTTCGGAAAATGTACTGACTGGTCTTTGTGAGTTTAGAGCTTAGTTGACTGCATTGCTGGAGTTTTTCAAGTTATGAGTGTCCTCGCCACCGGACCACACACTGCCAAGTAAAACATTTTTTGCTCAGAGTACAAGTAATAAATTAGGCGTGAAGAACAATCCGACATATATATATATATATATATTCATTTCCAATGGCTCATTAAAAGACAATTGAACATCAAAAATACAACAATAAATCTAAAAGTGAAAGCGAGCAATCCAGTAGCATATTGATGTCCGAGGAAGAGCAGGACATCTGGACAAGTGAGGCAAGTCCATTTCCTCTTGAAGATCACGCAACGTACAAATAGGGCCAGGAACCACGTTGATGCGACATAGATGTTTACGCAGGCAATCGTGGCCAGATATCAGACGAAACATGGCGACAGATTTCATCCTAGTCCACAGAGGAACATTAAGAATCTGGTTAACCCATGGTTTATTATGGTTGAAATTTTCGAGTTCTTCGCGGAAAGAATCCCCGAAGATGTTCTTTATTAGACATTTGATATTATTAAAAGGAAGTCTGGGATTAGTTCTCTGAAGAATAGAGGCTCCCTTCTTTGCCAAGAAGTCGGCCGCCTCATTTACCTGTATTCCACAGTATATATATATATATATATATATATATATATATATATATATATATATATATATATATATATATATATATATATATATATATATATATATATATATGTATGGTGGCGGGTTGGGAAAGTTATGGAGTGAGAGAGTTTCCTCAAACCCCACAATCAGATGGTAAGCGATAGGGAGGGAATCGGTGCCACATCATGTGATAAAGATTCCTGGTAGGAAAGGACTAAGACGGATTGAACAATAAATAGTTTCATCTGCGCAACCGAGGGCACAAAGGAATTTACCTTTGTGAACCAGAATAGAACAAAATATTGAAGAAAATGAACTCTGTTCTCCATCGTTTGACTGCAATGATGCGCCCTCGAATGAATAAAAAATAAATAAAATAAGATAGTTGGAGAAGTTTTTAAATGATCGAAGGCTTGCACCATTACATTTCATGAGAAAAAGGGGAAGCCGTCTTTGTAAATTTAATTACAGAGTAGAGCGGTATTTTTATGACATAGTCTATTGAAGGGCGGTTTATGAGGGCCATGTGCATGTGGGATCTGAAGATTAAAGACGAGATAGGATGGCTGGCACCAAGAGTGACGTTACGCTACAAAGATCCTTTGTAAAAGAATTTATGTCAGGCGGGACTCATCTTGGAATACGAAGATCACGCGAGACGACGTGGAGGTTCGAGATGATGATGCAATGAGGGCGGTTACGAATGGAGAAAGAAACCAATAAGAAAATAAATACTTAACCCAAACGAATGAGAAGATTTAGGTTTTCCTGATTGGCTGGAGGTTATATGAGGAGGTGTAAGCAAGAAAATGAGAAAAAATAATATATATAAGAAAGAAGAAGAGATTTTGAGAAGCTCTTAGAGGAAGAGACGCTCTCAGAGACGCTCTTAGAGAGAAGAGACTCTCTCGCACTCTCGCAGAGATTTGCTGGCAGACCCTGTTGACTCTTCCAGGTATCTAGCCACTGTATTTCTTAAAAGGAGAGATTTCTTCAATTGCCGTGAGTACCTGTCGATCCTTCCAGGTCTCTCTTGAGTCATTGTGATAGAGAAGCTTTTTAAAATTAATAGACTCTGTCGAGCCTTCCAGAGGTCTAATACCGTAGAGAAAACTAGTTGTTGACGCATTTTAAGAGAGGACGATTTTGCTGAGCGATCCTGTTGAACAAGAGACCTTGCTGAGAACCAAGTGCGAACTGTTAGCCAAGAGCCCCCTGCCTGAGAAGTGATTAAGAGTCCGAGTCCTGATCCAGCTACCACGGCCTGAACAGAAGTCACAAATCAACTAACTGAAGCAGAAGCCAAGAGCCCCCTGCCTGAGAGGTGATTACGAGCCCGAGTCCTGGTCCAGCTATCATCACAAACGAGTGAGTCCAAATCAAATCTTTGATCAGTTCAGATCCCATTTGTTAATTGAGTTTTGATAGTGCGGGAAATAGTAGATAAAGAGTATAATTTTGGAAGGAGTTAATATAAGTTAGGATATTTTAGTTTGCTCCCTAAATCTAACAAAGTATTTGAGTAAGCATCTGGTTTTCTTAAATACAAAAGAGTTGTACTAATTTAGTATACAGTATCATAAGTATAATATTGATTTTGTTTGATAAGAGTGTGTAAATGTATAAATTGTAAATAAATAAGTTTTTTTGTTATTTAAAATTTGAATTAGTTTTCTTCTTTTAGTTCGGCAACCTAAAAAAATAAATTCTCAAAAACAAAGTCATGATTCGTTCGTATGCCAATTTAATGTCCAGAATCTAGGGTTGAATTCAAAAAAATATTTCTACACAACGCCCCCAACTACCCCTTTATCAAAACATATAAAGTACTAACCACTTAATGTACGAATTCACGCCTAATTAAATAAATCTCGGACAGCCATCCCGACATTGACTTCCAAATGGAAAAAAAACAAACAAACAAAACAAAAAAAAAAAGTTTCTATAGTTACGGATTACAGGTTTTTGGGTGTTTTCTGTAAGTATCCTGCGAGTTATTTTTTCAGCATTACTTTCGATCTAACCACATAATATAGTGTCCGAAGTTCAACGGTAAATTAATTTCATTATGTAATTTGTTTTCCATTTCCACAAATGTTGTTGTTCTAGATCAAGGACGTCTATTAAATCGATCGCTGAAGGTTTTTATGCGAAGGTAAATCACAGCCACATTAAGATTTTTTTTTTAAATTTAAGCTTTACACTCCACCTGTCACAAAATTCATTATTTTTTGTTAAATATTTTCTGGGCTTATTTTAACTGATTTAAAGGAACTGAACATAGTACAAACACAAATCAGATCTCGATTGTTATCGGTAAAATTGCTGACTCTAAATACTTAAAGTTGTTAAACTGGGGATTTGAAAATAAAAAGGCAGCAACCGGTCCCAGGTCTCATCTCTCCAGAGGTGAACAGTTACGAAACGAAGTCCCAGGACACGATGCTTAGAGAAACACAGTTGAAGAAAGACAGAGAATTTTTCTACAATGATTGGTGGCTTTTATGAAAGCTCGATGTTTTCGAACTTTAAAAAATTACACTACAAAAATAGGAGAAAAGGGAAAAGTTACGCTGCAGAGACTTGCACGCCTGACAGCGTGCAACCATGAATAGGGTCACAACTTTCTACTAACCATTGCTCCTAAAAAGCACACATCAGGCCCGACCTGGCTGAAGCCCCACTGGGTTAATCCTGATGGTGTATTAACCATTGCTGTCCCCGCATTAATTTTCGAATCCATGAAGCCCGCAATTTTAGGAAATGCGAAGAAACTCTTACAATCAGCTGATTGGCAGAATAGTTAACAATGAGTTTTGAAAACATAAGAAAGGGTCATACTAATGTATGACGGAACTGAATTGCAGGGGAGGGGATTTAGCCCCCCCCCCCTCCCCCCGACCTACTCGCACATATTTTCCAGATACAACCTGAAAAATCTATTCACTGCTATTCGTTTCATCACTAAATAAGCTAGATAATAAGAAAATGCAAATTTTAATCTTAGTCAGTAACTGTTTAACAATCCATAAGGGAAATTCATAAGACCTGCGTATCCATTTTTACTTTTAATAGTTATTCGATTTTAGTGAGATAATCTAAATTTTTGTAGGTTCACTAAGAAGTTGCTCAAAATTCCATCGTAGAATCCAGTTCTCAATAGTTCATATTACACGTGTTAACGTCTCTATTTTTTTCCTTGCGGTAATTTAATATTTCTATTTATACATCATCTGCTGTATTATACAACGCTTAATATTTATAAGTATTTTACCCCCTTTCAGTTATTATTGTACCGTTGTTCTGAGTTTAGACTCTGTTTCAATTTCATCTTTTTACGGTAATACGTTTCAACCTGCCTCACAATCAGCCGTTCTCGCTTTCGAAATTTTTGTTTACTCACTTCGAATAACGTACTTAGCTTTTTAGAAAATCCTTCAACTTCCGTAAAAGAAGAGACATCAGAGGTTAGAATTAGCAGAGTAACATATGGAGCAAAGAAATCAATAAGAAAATAAATACTTAACCCAAACGAATGAGAAGATTCAGGTTTTCCTGATTGGCTGGAGGTTACATGAGGAGGCGTAAGCAAGAAAATGGGAAGAAAAAAAAGACTGATTGAACTTATTATTTTATTTATATTATTTTTTAGTAGTTCTCAATAGTTCTCACAGTTCTCAATAGTTTAGAGTATCGGCGAGTTATCGTAATCTGAAGATGAAAAGGTCAAATTTTCATCTTTGTTAAGAATTCATTAATTATATATTTTCTATAATATCTTTGTTAATAATTTATTTCGCTCTTTTTGTTGACGCGGTCTTCGTTGTCGGTATTAAACTCTTCTCTATACGCGAATTGTTTTCAAAAAACAATAAATGCTATTGCTAGACTGTAACTGATGGTTAATGTGTTGAACGCAAGGAGAGTGACTACTGCCGATGAAGAGACTAGCTTAATTGGTAGTGGTTTAAATATTAATACCTTCTGGTGCCGTCACTTTGTTCAAAATTACGGGACTGGTCCTTTGGCTAAATCGGACTCCGACCCGTGTGATGCCAGTCAAAATAGGAGCCGCACCTTCATCGTCCATAGCCTTCGGGACTTGATCTGATGATTATGTCGGTCAAGTGGCATAAGCAACAACAACCAGGGCCCGACTTTGACCCAATGTGGCCCTGAGCAAAGCAAACTTTGGAGGCCCCCTCCAAGGAAAGATCCAGAGGGGGGCACGTGCCCCTCCCAGGACCAGATGTCCACATGAACATATGGGACACTCACCCAGGTACCCCATAAATTGGGACAGGAAATTCAAACAATTTTCCACCAAAAAGTCAAAAATTTGAAAATAATAATAATAAGTGCTAATTTATTAATTTACTTTTTAATGTTAATAAATTAATTCATGAAATTTTTTTTGAAATTCAAAATAGATCAGTCTGAAGTTATTACCCCTCTCCCCCCCAAAAAAAAATTAAACCAGAAACACTTATGGATGTAAGTATGCTTTCACTATAGTGGGTACACTGTGCCCCACCCAGGATTTTTTTTCTGTATCCGCCACTGCCCCCATTACAACATTAACCAAAAATATGTGCAACTTAATACTAAATAAGGGGCCCCATAATTTTGGGGGCCCTGGGCAAGTGCCCCACTTGCCCATGCAGAAATCTGGGCCTGACAACAACAACATATTAATACGATACTCTGTCCTGAAGATAGGTCTGCTCGGAAGATATTATTCCTATTTGTTATGAACTTCTGTCTAGCTCTGCGATAATTGAAAGCAATAATGATATTTTCGAATAGTCATTAGTTAATCCTTTTATGCATTCTTCTGCATTTAATCAGTTTACTTCTCGAGTATTTATTTTAGTCGAATATTTCGGCATTAAATTCACACCTCGAAATGATATTTTAAGCAAAAGCGGGAATAGTTATAAAAGTACTTGACTTCGCAAACTGGGGAGAATCCTATAATAACTCAGTTCAGAAGAGTCGCCTTATTATTGCGGTCTCTGCTAAATTAATTAGCGAGACCAAAAATCCTTGATAAGGAGTATAGGGATTTCTAGAATAGTAGGAGTATCAGCATCTACGGTTACCACCTCACGACACTGGTCACAAAACTAATCGACCTTTTATCGTCTCTTTCGTAGTATGCGAGCACCGATAGATAACCTAGCATTGCAGGGCAAGGCCCATGTAATGCTGCTCACGTCCATCATCCCGTGGAATCAACCCTCAAATGTTTCATCCTTACGCGTGCTGATTAAAAAAAAAAAAAAAAAAAAAAAAAGGTGAGTGACCGCCAACGGGGGGAGTGCCCTCTATCAATTTTTTTCTTTCATTCATTATTTCTTTCATGCCAAAAAAAAAAAAATTGATAGAAAAGGGAGTGATCTACCAACGGGGGTTGGGCCAACGTAGGCGTTTAAAGGTATGCTCTCCCTAGTTTTAAAAATGTGGTATAAATATCGCGGCCAAATTATCCCAGTTAATTAGTGTTGCCTTTCTTAGGCACAAAGGTGAATAAAATTATGCAACTGCAACCATTGGTATAAAACATGGGTTCCCAAACTTTTTCCTACATCAACCCCTTTTAAAAGAGTGATTTTCTTCATCGACCCCCTCGCATTTTTCTCTATAATATGCAGCATACAGCATAATTATAACACTAATAATTGCACATAAAACACTTTAAGATAACAATTTGACTAAGAATATGAACAAAAAATTAGAAAAAAAGGAGTTCATCGGGTTTATGTTTTATTATTTTTGTACTATTTTCATTTTTAATTTCACAAATATACACAAGATTTCAGAAACACAGATTGTAATTGCACAAAAGGTCGATTTCAATTAATGTGACAGTTGTGCTTGATGCCCTGATACAATTTTTTTAATGTTTGGCCTGAAACTGCTTATCACCGTATAGTCACAATAACTAACATAGCGAATATAAATATATATTTTGCTAAACAATTTTACTGGCTTATATGTAATTACTAGCTGAATACCCGTGCTCCGCTGCGGAGTACATTCAAATTAGATACAACGGTCAATGTATGCAATTAATACAAAAAAAAAACCCCCAAAAATATATTTATAAAAAAATCATAACAGATATTTTTATACACAAAATAATCTAGAAGAAAATACTGAAATTAAATCCAATAGAACATACTAAAGAATATAGTACAGTTAATATAATACAGTTTGAGGAACATTTCTTTTACTGTATATAAATATTTTTTTGGATAACTGGGGACTTCGCCCCTAGGCTCGCTCCTCTGTTATGGCTAATAGCGAGATACATAGAGGTAATTTTCGGGCAATGTAACAGCTTCCATTCATTTATTGTTGTCACCCTTAATGCGAAGGGCGTTTCATCACTGTTGAATTATCAGCTTTAAAATTCAATTAAAAATCGAAAATTTAAGATATAGACTTGAAATGCGGTTTATATATGAATAAGAAAGCTTTCAGCTTCCAGATGATGTAAATATTTTCTTGGTAAGATAAAAACTCGAGGAGAATCGATATTACATCCACATAGGGGACGATATTTCTTGAAAAACTGTGTTTCATTTTTTGATGAAAATATTAGTCTGTTTTAAAATATTTTTAAACAAATGAGGTCTAGTTTGAAAGAAAAATGTCTGTAGTCTTATATTGTAAAAAGATCAAAATTCTACGATCATTTTTTGGCGAGTTATCGTAATCTGAAGATGAAAAAGTCAATATTTTCCCACAAAACATACAATAATAAAAAAAAAACTTAAAGCCCAACGAAGATGAGACATGTCTTACTTTGGTCCCCCCCCCATTTTTTTTGCATCCATTGGTATCGCTCTCGACCCCATACCCCCAGCGGTTTCGGAGGAGATAGCGGGGCAAGCTTTTGACAGCGGCAGCAGGAGTTACTTTTTTTTAGAATAGAGAGATGTCTAATCGTCTGCCGCATTAGAAAGAAAAAAAAATTGTCAATTTATTTCGTTGCTATGCACGTGACGATAAATTAATTTAAAGTATCACAAAAAGAAAAGAAACCACGTGATCATCATTTAATAAATTAAATTCTAAAAATTAATCTTTAAAATTTCACCAAAAATCAGAAAATGAAGGTAAAGATTCGAAAGGGATTTCGTTTTAAAGGAATTTTTATGATCTTTCTCATGATGTAAATTTTATAACCCTCAGATTGTTGTTTTAAATGCAAACTTTAAAGAATGTTACAAAAACAGCTTAAAAAATCTAAGAATTTTTCAAAAATCTTTCTTAGTCCACCCCTACACTATAAGAAGAAGCGTCATGCAAAATTTCAACCCTTTAGGTCCAGCGGTTTGGTCTGTGCGTTATGTGTCAGTCAGTTAGTCAGTTACGGAACTGTTTTATATATTGTGACGTCACGACAAGGCTAAAACTCTCTGAGGCATTTTGAAAAAAATTTCACAACTATTGGATCCATACTAGCGAAAAACAGAGTCCTAAAAAAATGCAAAGCCAATTTTTAAAACAAAAACTTAATAATTTATTTACAAAAAAATTAACATTAAAGCATGGCAACATATTCACTTAATTTACGTGCAGATTTACAAATCGCGCTCCAGGGCCCATCTCGGCCCCAAAAAAGATCGCGTCTGTTCGCTGGATGCCATAAGGCCGATCTCCTACAATTCTCCAACTCTCTGCCTATATCTCTCTACTATCTCTTGTGGCGTTTCTTTGTCCGCGACTCTCCCAACTCCTCGAAAATGCGTCTCTTTTTCAGAGAGGGGGCCGGCAACCCAGTTGGTGACGGTTCTTCTTAACGCCGAAACTTTATTACATTTCAGTGACAGTCGCATAGCTACCGCTAGGAAAAGAAAGGTTTACGACTATGGTGGGAGACGTTTGCTTGAAAACCCGATATGCCTGGGCTTAACTTTCAGGACAAAACTCTGTGCCAAAACGTGTTTAAAAAGGCCAAAACGTGTTTCAGGCGTTTTTACAGGCCAAAACGTGTTTAAAAAACGGTGGGAACTGGAAAATGGTATTCTCGGAAAACATCCAGCTGGCCCGTGGGGCCTGAGAACCGCACAATACACGTGACGTTACAATATAGAATAGCTGAATACCCGTGCTTCGCTACAGAGTACATTCAAATTAAATATGACGGTCAATATATGCAATTAATGCCAAAAAAAGAACAAAAAAATATATTTATTATAAATTCAACGGTCAAAGTATGAAATTAATGCCAAAAAAATTATAAAAAATTCGTATAGACAAAATAATGTAGAAGAAAATATTCAAATTAAATCTAATAGAACATACCAAAGAATATAGCACTGTTAATATATTACAGTTTGATTATTATTTTAAAAGCAAACTTTCAAGAATGTTACAAAAACAGCTTAAAAATTTAATTTTGAAAAATCTAAGAACAATTTTTCAAAAATCTTTCTTAGTGCACCCCTACACTATAAGAAGAATCGCCATGCTAAATTTCAGCCCTTTAGGTCCAGCGGTTTGGTCTGTGCGCTATCTGTTAGTCAGTCAGTGACTGAATCGTGTCCGGGGCCACACGCATGCCGATTTTGGTACGATTCGGCCCCATAGTCTCACTGTCAGCGAGGACAGCCGCGGAAGCTGTCAAAATTAGCTACTTTTAGGGGAAAATCATTAAAACATTAATTAAAAAAACTCCGGGGCCTGATTTTCAAAAAATATGTATGTTTTAATCTGAACTATCAACTATATCTATAAAAATTTCAGCTCAATTGAAGGAATACTTCTTCACTTATAAAGGAACAAATATAGGCCTATTGGAAATAATCAATAAATTTCACAGTTTCAATGAAACACACTGATTTTTAAATAAAATTCAATAATTCAAGTTCGATTTACGAAAATTGTGCATAAATTTGTACATAAATTCAAAAACATAAAGTTTATAAGTTAAATAAAGTTCTGTAATATTATACCAATAAATTTCCAGTTGATATCCAATAAATTGTAAATCTTTTTTTACCTAAAATGTCCAATAAAAAGCGTAGTTCCAAATGTAATTTTCTTCAATAAACCCTTAAACGTTGCCAATTTCAAAATTCCTTTTTGTATTTATCAATACCTCCTCCACTTGAATCTTTAAAATATTAAATGTTTTACTGATAATAAATGAAAATGTAGTTTGATGTGTTCTTATGGTTACTTGACTATGGTGGAAAAAGAAAATTCAAATGTTAAATGTTTTACTGATAATAAAAGAAAAAATCGCTTGATGTGTTGCTATGGTGACTTGATTATGGTTCATAAAGGAAAAGTTGTAAAGGTGAAAAATCAGCTCAACATTTAGGCCCCTAACTTTCTTTCTTCTGATCAGATATACATAATATATAGCCTATGTCCATCTGGAATATTGTACCTTTTAAATAGTGAAATAATTTTTCAAATAGGTGCAGTGGTTTCGGAGATTACCCTCCACATACAAAATCCGCTCTCTTTATATATTAGTAGACTTTAGATGGGTGGATCACTCCGCCCTATGCAAATATGTATTTACACATTTTAAAACGGATATTATTATTTAGTAATTACATTCCTAAAAAATTAAATTAAATTTTGAAACAAAAATTTATTATAGAACCCTGGAATACTATAGACCCTTTTTAATTTTCCATCGAACCCCAAGAGGTCCACCTGAACCCCGTTGGGAATCCCTGGTCTATAAGATATATCAGAAGTTAAAAATGATTTTAATTTCGAAATTTAAATTCTTTTAAAATAAATTTATAAATTTTTCAAGTGTTTTCTATCTATAGAAACGCCCAGAAAGTTGTTCAAGAATTTTTTTAATTGTTTAATGTGTCTGCCTCGAAAATATCATTTTAAAATAAGCGTGAATTTAAAAAAAAAAGAAAAAGAAAGAAAGAAATTACCCTGACCCTCGTACATATTGACGATGGAAGTGCTAAGGTATCCAGTTGAAAATTTACATATATATTTTTTAATGCTACGAATTGCCTCAATCTGCTCAGTTTATTAACTCAATTTAAATTTTGCACCCTTGATGACTACACGTGCATTGAAAGGGTCTTATGTTAATGCGCATATAGCAGAGAGAAAGGCCGTGTCGTGCCCTAATGGTTTGTTTGCGTGTTAGCGCTGATAAACTTTCCCCCATTGTTTAGAAAAGCAGAACAAGTTCGACGAGAAAATTACTAATTGTTTTTTCTCAAAGGAACTCTGTGTTGCATGTTTCGTCCTGCACGTATATTTCTCAAAATTTATTTAAAATGCGTGCACCCATACAGTTAAATGCATGCGAATTTTTGGATTAAGAAGCAATAAAATTTTTGCAAAATGGTGGGTATGCAAAAATTCACATAGTTATAATTTTCCGTTGATAAAACGTTCTGGTGTAAAACTTGGCGTACACACAGGAAAAAATATTTGAACCTTCTTAATAATTTTAGGGAATTATAAATTATGCTCTCGTCGTGTGTAATTGTTCAAATATAAAAATTAAAATCAAACTTTTGGGAGAACTCGTTATTTCTGGGCTAGGTTAATATAGAAGCTATTCCCTTCAAAGAAATTCCAATGGATATTTTATTGAAATTTCCCTCACCCATTTTTAATGAATTTATTTTCCATATATTAATACTTGTGATAATTAATGCATTCAAATCAGCGGGGGAATGGGGAGCTATAAATACTCCCCCTTCCCCGAGTTTTCTCTTTTTGGTCATATATTCTTTATAGTTGACAAATTTATGCATAATTGGATTCTACCAAAACTTAGCCTCCAACTATGGTTGTGATCTATTATACTGAATCTTATTTAAAATTACACAGAGAAAAAGAATTTAGTAAATGTCCCTTAACACTGCATAAATAGAATTGCTTTTTCTTCTACATATTTTTTTGGCTCAGATGTAGTATACTCAACGAACGCCAAAAGGCGATTTCTTGCCAAATCTAGTGATTGTTTAAAGGTTTTTATTTTCTGGCAACCCTATTGCGTTTGCCAGGAACGATTTTACGCCAAACACGCCCGGTTGGCGATTTTGGGGTTATTCTAGGTAACCCTGTTTAGTTTTTCAGGTTATTTGGGTTTTTTAGGGGCCGACCAAACCATTTCCTTCCTAGATTACGAGGTCAGAGGGCGTACAATTTTTTTAAGCCTTTTTTTTTTCACGTGGGTCTCATGTTTCTTTTTTTTATTTTCTATTTACATTACTTTATATAAAATTTATATTGCTTTATATCTATACTAGCTGAAAACTCGCGCTTCGCTACGGAGTACATTCAAATAAATCCAACGGTCAACGTATGCAATTTATGCCAAAAAATAAATATATATATTTATAATAAATGCGATGATCAATGTATACAACTGATGTAAAATATATATCTATCTATATATATATATTTATAAAAAAAATCGTAAGGGATATGCATTTTTTTTGGATAATATCCAATCGTCTTCTGCATTAGAAAGAGAAAAAAATATTTTTTTTTTGTCTATTTAGTTGCTACGCACGTGACGATAAATTTATTGAAAGTACCAGAAAAAGAAATCACGTGAGCAGCATTTAATAAATTAAATTCTAAAAATTAATCTTTAAAAATTCACCAAAAATCAGGAAAGGGAGGTAAAAATTCGAAAAAAATTTCATTCTGAAGGAATTTTTATGATCTTTCTCGTGATATAAATTTTATAACCCTCAATGTATTATTTTAAATGCAAACGTAAAAAAAGTTTAAAAAACAGCTTAAAAATCTAATTTAAAAAAATCTAAGAAGAATTTTTGAAAAATCTTTCTTAGTGCACTCCTACACTATTAGAAGAATCGCCATGCAAAATTTCAGCCCTTTAGGTCCAGCGGTTTGGTCTGTGCGTTGTATGTCAGTCAGTCAGTCAGTGAATGAATGAGTCAGTTACGGAACTGTTTTATATATATAGATTACTTATATATATATATATATATATATATATATATATATATATATATATATATATATATATACATATTTATATTACTTTTTTTCATTGCTTTATTATTTTTTGATTTATAATGTCTAAAATGCGTGGTGGTTTGGAAGAGCGTCTATTTTTTTAAAAATTTGTTTAAAAATTTGGGGTTGTGGGACCCTCCCCCCAAAAAATCCTATAAATTTATCCCTAAAATTCAAAAATTGGGTTTGTTTGGTGATTTTATTCAGTTTTTGATTTCCGATAAAAACATGCTTTTTATTTTTTTATTTCAAGCTTAGTAGAAGCATTGGAAAAATAAACGTGTTTTACGGATTTTCAAGATGGTGGCCAAACTTAGACCACCGAAGACACATGGGGATTTGGCGAAATAAAACAAAAAAAAACACAATCGCCCTTTGCGTATACTACATCTGTTTCATTTTTTTAAATTCCTTCCTCCGTAGCAGCGTTGATACTTCTCAGTCCCAGTTACACTGAAGCAATTAAACATATTTAATTTGGCTGTACTACGTACGCACATTTAGCCCCGAAAGGGTATTCAACGAAGTGAAATGGTTATAAAGCATATTGATATAATTATATGTTAAAAAAACATCTGCGCACCTGCAATTGACTGAATTCGGCTTCACTGCACTCATGAAGCTAAAGTAATGGCACTCGTGAAGCACTCATGAAGCTCTGTGGCTTCATGACTGCACTTTAGGGTGCCCCCGGAATTTGGGCGCCAAGTGTGCGTGTTTTCTCACGCGGGCGCCAATGTTGTTACCCCTGCAAATTTCTGACGTGTTTGTCATCTGATTATTTTGTGACGCATAAATCACGATGGATGTTTATCGCCGCCATCTTAAATGGCACGTTTGCACTATTGGAGCCAAAAAAGCAAGGGGCAACCCGAAATGCATTTTTACTGCACTTGAGGTGCCCCTGAAATATGGTTCTTTCTCTGTCTTAATAAAAGCCAAGTGTGCGAGTTTTCTCACGCGGGTGCCAATGTTGTTACTCCTGCAAATTTCTAACGTGTTTGTGATGTGATTATTTCGTGACGTATATATCACGATGGATGTCACCACCAACTCAAATGGCACGTTGGCACTATTGCCCCCCCCCCAAAAAAAAAAAAAAAAAAAACTTTAAAAAATCAAGGGGCACCCTAAATTGCAGTTTTACCCTGAATTCGTTCATACTGCAATTCACACCTATCACTTAATCATATGAATATTCTTCTACTAAAGTAAGGTTCTTAGATATTCGGGCTGACGCATCAGACAATCTTTCGTCCCTTGCCGCCAAATGAAGTCGCCATTTTGATTTGCTGCTTATTTTTCCAACATTGGGTTTTTCCTTAAATGACCTGTTTTTGTTTAAACTCATATATTCCATGTCATTATATAATCACTTGAAAGACCTTTCTTCGAATTATGCTTCGGTGTACTTGTGCGAATACGTAAATTATTAGCTGAGAAAGGTAATCGAATTCGAAAAGTAGCCGAACAGGGAAGTTTTAGTATTGATGTTTTATAAACCGGTGATGAAACAGAATCAAACGTATTGCCTGACGAATTTTTTGGCTTGTTGGTAGGGAACAAGATCGCAAACAAGATGAAGATAATAATCCAGGTAATGTTAAGGCCTGTGGAGAACCCTGAAAAATTGGCTGATCAACCAGGATCTGGTTCATCTCCTTCCACGGCAGTGTACCTCTATTATGTATAGTGCTTTTGGACTGAATTGTACCTAGCTTTTTTTTTTAAATTGCACTAACAGGGTCACAAGAACAACTACTACAACTCATGAGTAAGCCTAGATATTTAGGAGCAGTATGAAACAGTTTGATTGAACGTCATTGATACAACCACGCGAAAAACGCAGGGCAGAAAATGAATGCCATTCGTTTTACATTTGGCATTACTCCGTTTGTATGTCCCATGTGTTAACTGCAAATGTTTTACCCTTCGTTTATGCGCGAGTGGAGATGAGACATGCTGCTTGCAAATGCGCTATTAGCATCAATTAAAATATAAAAGTAAAATTATATTGAATGTAAAGTTACAAGTCTCATGACTAAAGAGCTGTCTAGATTTCGCACGTTGTCGTTCCCAAAAATATTCGCCAAACTTGGTAGATCGTCTACTTCATCCCAACCGGTAAGAGTAGGATATACAAAGGTATGTTAAAACCGCTATAAGATATAACAACTTTGCACATTTTTGCTTTATATGGACCATAATCTTTAGTTTTACTTTGACCTCATGTGGTTTCGTTTATAAAACAACACACCGTTTGAAATTTGCAAATTACCATTTATAACATTTATTACGTTCTAACATTTTTAACCAATATTTATGCAGTTTTTAAAAATTTCTTAAATTACGCGCGCTATTTTACTTGATTAACGATCGCATGGAATTAACTCAACTAGTATATTCGTTTTTTCTTATAGATAGATATTTTTAAAATTTTAAATGTTTTAATTTGTTAAACTGTTTAAGCAGCCAATTCCAAATATTAGCATTTCCCTAGATATGATGATCACAAATGAAATATTTTTGCCTTAAGTAATTTGTCGTTAAGTTAAAATGGCGAAAGGAAGCAATTAAAAAATGAAAAAAATACTAGCATACTAAATTACCGCTATTATCACTTTCACTATTATTACTGGTTATGTTACTGATTATAAGTTAATAAAATTTTACATTCCTATAAAACTATTAACTAGAGCCGTAGTTCCATTTAGCTAATTTTATGAGATTTCAATTCCAAAAGATTACATCTGGCGATTTTTTAGATTTCTACTCAGCAATGTTTGATTTGTTGATCCTTCTTAAAACAACAAATAAAAGGTACAGCTTTGTCAGACTCACCTCCCTGCCAAGTGCCACGTTTGGCGGTTTTGTGTATGGCGTGATAACTATGCGAGTTGGCGAGATTTTTTTTTCTCCGAATTTAATCGAGTGCGGTTGTGGCACTTATTACACTGCTGGCCACCCAAATTGCAACACCAAGAAAGACAAGAGAAATCACAACAAATTTTTTTTTGTAGATAACATGTTGACCAAGTATCAAATGATTAAATTTATAGACTTCTGTGAAGTGTGGTTCCTGCCAAAATCAATAGCCAGAGCAGCCGCCATTGTTGGAGATCACCGCTGCCACACGCCTCGGCATTGATTCAAAGAGACTTTGGATGAGTTCTTGGGGTACAGCAGACCAAGCAGCTTGCACACGTTGCCAAAGTTGATCTGCTGTGGCAGCTGGGGATGGAATCTGGGTCAATCGTAGAGCAACCATGGACCACATGTTTTCTATCGGCGAAAGATCCGGAGAGCTAGGTGGCCAGGGAAGCAATTCAATCTGGCGATTGACGAAGAACCGTTGGACAATGCGTGCCATGTGTGGTCGCACATTATCCTGTTGAAATATGGCTGTGGGCAAGCCCTGAAGGTAAGGAAGGACAACTGGCTCCAACACCTCGGAGATGTAGCGCTGGCTGTTTAAAGTACCGGCAATGCGTACTAGAGGTGTGCGAGAGTGATATCCAATACCGCCCCATACCATAATACCCGGTGCAGGACCAGTGTGGCGGTGCATAACGCAGCTGTTCAGCATCCTCTTTTCACGGTGTCTCCAGACTCGAATGCGACCATCGTGGTGTTGCAGACAGAAGCGTGACTCGTCAGTAAAGACAATTTCATTCCATTCTGCTGTCCACATCCTTCTGTCATCGCACCATTGGCGGCGGAGACGTCTGTGGTTCTGCGTCAAGGGTAGACAAAGCAATGGACGTCTTGCGGACAGACCACTCTGCTGTAAACGGCGTCGAATGGTACGCGCAGACACTGGATGATGCGTTACAGACTGCATGTGTTGTGCTATGCTTCGTGATGTGACTGAGCGATCCGTCACTGCCATGCACACAATTTGCCTGTCATCACGTGAAGTGGGGCGCTGAGGTGGATGCGATCGAACACGCCTGTCCGTCGTACCCTCCTGCATACAACGATCACATATCCGCATTACAGTTGTTTGGTTTCGTCCAACACGACTACCGATTTCCCTGAAAGATAATCCACAATCTCGGTAGGCCACTATCCTTCCTCTGTCGAACTCGGATACTTGATCAAAAGATGATCGCTGTTTTCGACGAGGCATAATTGATCGTTTTTTTTTTTAAAAAAACCACAAGAAAAACACAATTGCCGAACTTGAAATCGTCGAAATCTCCAAGCCTTAAATAGCGCTTTGAAGTGGCGCCACAGGCGCGCGTGATGTGCGTCTGAGCTGAAATTCTAATCATTTGCATATCTCACTTCCGCTAATGCATGTTGTAAATTTCATGTTATTTGCATGTTTCCTTCAGGGTGTTGCATTTACAGTGGCCAGCAGTGTAGATTGAGAGTTTAAATTTAATAATAAATGAGATTTATAATTTTGATTGTTTTCTTAATTTTTTAACATTAGCGCAGAGTTTTGTATGTTTTGTATCTTGTTTGTTTATTTTTGCTATTTCTGCTGTGGTTTTTTTTTTTTCACTCATGCATTATTGCTATTTTGTAATGTAGGAAATTTATTTGCTAACTGAGGTTAGCTGGGAATTTCTGTAATGTTTTTGGAAGTTTAATACAGCCAGCGATAATTTCCTTTTCCCGAAATTAGATTTATGAATTAGATTTATGATCACCCTTTCAAGTGAAATGTTTTTTTGTATCTTCTAGAGTGTAGTTTGTGGCAAAATGAGTGACATGATTGAATTGAGGTTGTTGTTTAATTTGTATTTTATGGGAAACAGGTGTGTAATATGTTTGTGTATTGAGAATTTGCATTTACGGCTACAAACCACTGGCTGGGGATTTCTGTAATGTTTTTGGAAGTTTAATACAGCCAGCGGTAAGTTTGTTTTCAACTTATTTGTTATATCTTGGTCGCTATTGATGTTTTTGTTTGCATTTAGCACTTTAAGCCTAACAGGTGTGCGGAATTGGGAAAAGTTGGCTCCACGGAGGTGCGTTGGCGCAAAAAAAATTTTGATGCCAACTTGATGTCAATGGAGGTGTGTCTGACAAAGCTGTTTCAAATAAAATTTAAGGACTGTCATATTCGTTGAAAATCCCCAATAAATGTGATTATGTGATAGCTAATCTTATCTATAACCCTTTAATGAAAAAATAGGATTTATCCCAATATACGGTCAGCCGAGTATTGATTTGGTGACAATAGTGCTCTGGTAGCCAAATGAGCACCATTGTCACCGACTCCATTTGCTTCGTTTTCTGTTAACCTATTTCTCTCCTTTTGCATTTTTTTCTTTAATTTTTCTCTTTTTGAATAATCGTTCCAAATTGGTTGCTTTTTAAGTCGTTGATTAAACCCTTCGGATTAGCGAGAGTTTTTCAACTTTCTTCTCATTTCGGAGCGATTCCGCTTGATGACGGCGCTCCTCAGGAGTTTAAAACGGCCGAGAAAATGGGGTACTTACGTATTAACGCCACCGCAACTACAGATTTGGCGGTTTTTAAGTGCCGCCAATCTACACCTAAAATTTTTGCGACAAATCATAAAATAAAACACTTTATTTAAAATCAAAACACTTATATATATATATATATATATATATATATATATATATATATATATATATATATATATATACAGAGGCTGTTCACACATTTTTTTAGACGATGTATATCGTATTCACAAAACTAAATTACATAAAATTCTTGTGTTTTAAATGTTCTATTTGACATCCCTTATTCTGAACTATCTTTCAACACCGCAATTTCCAGGATAATAATGCCTTTTGAAGTGTCAGAAGAGGTATTCTATCCCATTCCTCCTGAACAGCTTTCCAGAGTCCTGTAAGGGTTTTGGGACGACGTTTGGATAATGCAGATTTTAAAAGTCCGAAAGCACAAAAATCCATAGGTGATACATCGGGAGATTTAGTAGGGATATCAGTGAAGGGTATGGCCTTGATACCAGTTTTTTGTTCCATTTCTTTTAGGAAATTTACAGTGGATTTTGATGTGTGACTGCTAGCTTTGGCCTGATGGAGTCTCACAGATTGATGGCACTGTGGGTAAAGCGATGGTATTTCATTCAGACAAATTGGCGATAAAATATGTTCCTGATAGTATTTGGAGTTAATCTTGACATTTTTTTCCACTCTCTTTATTTTTAACTTGCTATTATAAGAAAAACCAGAAACAATCATGAATCCCTTAGAAAAACTTTCTTTCGATTCTTTGGACGATGTACTTAAATTTTTTTCTCCCCTTTTATGATACTAAATGGCTCTTTTTTTGTTGCAATCATTTAAATACACCCATGATTCATCTATTGTGACAATTGTTTTCCATTTTTCTTTGGATAAGTGTTTCTCATATAGAATTCTGCAGTGTGTCCCACGTTCAGAGATATGATTTGGAAGAAGACGATGCACATTGCGTTTTTTCGCTTTCTTAAGATTTAAATCAACGTTTATCATTTTGTTTACAGTGGACACCGAGCATTTTAATGATTTTGCAACTGTCCTTTGACTAGGGGGATTTTCTTTTAACATTAAACAACGTACCTTTGCAATAGTCGAAGATGTCCGTTTTTTCCTTGGATACTTGTTTGGAATTTTTGTTCTACTTGAGGCTCCAATTTGACGTTTTTTTCCTTTCTTGTTGACGATATTACCTATCGACGCTTTAGATATCACAAAACCATGACTCTCACATCGTGTTTGGATAACGGAGTATGCATATTTCTCTTCGGAAAGAGCATAAATGCAGCCTTCGAACCACTACTTTGTTAAAAACGCCATTTTGAATAAAAACAAAACTTTCAAGCCGCAGACGATAATTTTGACTTTTAAAAACATAGTACAATTGCAATTATTTCTTTTGCAGCAAAATATTTTTTATTACCGCTTACCAAAATCGTCTAAAAAATGTGCGAACAGCCTCTGTATATATATATATATATATATATATATATATATATATATATATATATATATATATATATATATATATATATATATATATATATATATATATATATATATATATATATATATATATTAATTAGGGTGGTTCGAAAAAATCGATTTTTTTATTTCGGAATCGCGTTACCTCTCAAAAGTTGTAGTTTGATATCCTCAATTGGGGAAAAATAAAAAAAAAATTCTAAGTTGACGTCTTCAGTTCGCGCATGAGGCTGAAATTTTGAAAAAATGTTAAAAATTAAAATTTTCAAAAAATAACAAAAATAGTTTTTTTGTAATTTTGTATAATGCAACAGCCATAAATTGTCAGTATATAGCGTAGTTTGAACCTAAAAAAATATTTTATAGCTTTTACATAATATCTTTAGTTCGCGCATACGCCTTAAATTCGGCTAAAATCGCCTAAAATTTGAAATTTACGTGTTTAATATACAATAATACATACATGACATATTTACGTTTCAAAAGTATTTTAAAAATTCTAAATTTGTTGAATATAACCTTTTATTACAGTATTATACGTACAATTATAGTCACACACACACACATTTATATGTATATAATAACATTGCATGTCATAGCTAATTACAGACTGATTTATAGATTTTACCTACTTTTTGTGTCTTTAAGATTCCTCAGGTGTGTTGGGCATTGTTTTAAATTGAGATTTATAGTCAAATGATGTCATAGTTGACCTTGAGAGCCAAGTTGTCCTTATGAAACCATCCCTGCTCTCTTCTCCACATACTTTAGCACAAGATTCTGTTACGAGCTTTACAATTCTTTCCACACTTTGCGTGTGGCAAGGAAATTTAATTAGCTCGAACTCTGGGAGAACATTAGTATTAATAAGTTCTTCTAGGCTTTGCAATGTCCCAGATACTTTCCACCAGGCTCTTGAACCAAGCTGATGTGCTCCTCTTTCTTTAGTCTGCGATACATTTTAGTGCCGTTTACATGTGCCAAAAACCCGGGTAAAAGCAGGGTCGTTTCTTACTTTTTCCCTACGATAGGGAAAAATGCAGGGTGGATTTTCGACCCTGCTTCGACCCAGGATAAAACCCGCTAATTACCCATGATGCATTTCGAAGCTGGGAGTAAATAACATGGCGGATTTGAACTTGTGTGAATCCATGAAAATGCAGCTAAATGATCGATGGAAGGATCTGGAACCCCTTAACGATCGCATAATTTTCAAGAAAACAGTAGAAAAGTGCCTATTTTTTCCCGGAGGATTTCATTTATTTCTTGATCTGAACCATCCCCAATTACATTATAAATAGAATGGTACTGCCATCTGGTATGTAAAATAAGAAATAAAATTTCATTTGAATAAAATTTCAGTAGCATTTTCATTTAAAGTGTTATGGTAAAATTAATAAATTTAATAAGTATAATCAATAATTAAACGTAACATTAAAATTTATTTATAAATTAATTATTTTAGAATTCACAGATAAAAATTTATTTATATCTATTTATGATTTTTTTATTTATACATGACTAAAAATTACTGAAACAAAATTGAAATCAAAATTACATTTTGATTTTATAAAAGGATTTATTAAAACAATAAGTATCTTACAATTAATCTTATAATTTAAAAAAAATGCACCTATCGATTGGAAAATTTTCTTTCCAGTCTTTATTACTTCAGGAATTTAAAATAATTTCTTCCCACCAAACAGAGCTTCGTAATTTTGCCTACATTCTTTGTTGTGGAAAAACTAAATTTAGCGATGAAGCCATAGATCGTACGATTATATCTAATATCCGCATCAATCTTCTAGTTCTTATGTTCCTTTTTTCCTATCTATTTTCTAAATTTATTTTTAAAAACAACAGTAAACAATCGTAAACGTTCTATAATTATCAACAGCGACTGACATATACTGCATTTAAATAACAAATAGACGCAGACGTAATTGTGTTTTAGAAGAGGAGTGCATTGGTCGTGTCGACTTTATCTCCTGTAAGCAAGATATATGTAATCAAGGTGGGAGTGCTCAGTAGTTAAAATTTTAAGTAATGAATTAAAATATTAAGGTAAGAATAACGCGGGTAAAAGAAAAAAAAATTAATAGTAATGTTAAATTAAAACAAAAAAGTTAATTTTAACAGAAAAAATATAGACTTACAAGTTAAGAAAATTTAGAAGAAAAATTAGATAAGACTAATAATCCACGGAAAACAAAAAAGTAATAATATTAAGAGGCCCAGAAAAGCAGATATCATAAGAATACAAAAAATATTTTTGTAAGTTTTTCAATCTTTTTGGATTTTTAAAGTTTTATGATTTTTTTGTTGTTGTTATTTTTAAAATTTAAGAATACGAGGTCAAAAGAACAGCAATTGGGAAAAAAAGGCCTTCCCCAGGACCATACACTTCGTAACGAGATAAATGCGGAGTTCGAAGATGGAAAGCTAAAAATAGCAATACAGTGAATTTGGAAAAGTATGACACCGGCTGGGATCGAACCCATAACGTGATTTACAAGGAATGATGGTGTATGAGGATCACTCCCGCCGAATCATGTGACGGCCTTTACTTCCGGTAAGCCGGGTAAAAGCAGGGTGAAAATGTGGTCCCATGTAAACGGGCTTCGAAGGTTTTCCCTATTAGCGGGTAAATCCCGGGTATTATTGTTGTCCATGTAAACGCAGCTATGTTACCATTCTTTTCCTGATAATAAGTGTTATCTTTTCTCCTGTCAAAATACAGTCCATGTAACACTACATTTGGAGAGTCTGATTGTAAAGGGTATCGAATTTATGTTTTTCTCGTCTGATCTTACTCTTTTCTATTACTAGAGACATATCTCCTTCATTTATCATTCCTACATCTTGCAAAACACAGGAAGCAATAGCAGCAGTGGCTCTCTCGGATATCCCATATCTATCGCTTATTAATGCTGTTGCAGGAAGCTTAATTCGCATTTGCGATGTTGACGGCAAACTGTCACATTTTGCTTCGTGACTCTCAAACTGGCTATTTTGGGCAGAATTTATAAGAGTATCTCTTTTGCTAGCTTTAATATCAGGTTCAGCAATCTCGTTTTTCTTTTCAGTTTGCATTCTTTTATTTCTTTTTGCGATATTATTAGTCTCTACTCTATCCAAAGTGCCAATGAATTTTAAACGGCCATTTCGCTGGTCGCACAAAAACTCTCTCTCAATAATAGGGATCTTATTTCCTTTATCACATTTACAATCCATAATTACTTTACAGCTACAAGAGATAGGCTTCTTACCACACGAACACGCAAAATTCATTACACACTTGCAGGAAGCAACATCAAAAAGTTTAGACTTCGCTTCATTAACAAAGTGATTGAGTTTAGTCTTGAAGTTAAATTTATCTTTATCACGACTAAATGACTTTCTTAAAGTGTAGTACTTATTATGGTAATCCTTTATCAATTTAAAAATACGTTCATGACTGACCGTTGGTATAGAAGCTTTACAGTAAAGTTCTTCTATTTGAGCAGCAATGCAATCTGAAATCTTTGAAAAAGATTCGTTTTTTTGTTGTTGATGTTTTTGATGTTTTGTTGTGATTTTGATGCTTCTTCAAAACAAGCTAACAAAACATCTGCACATGTGGGTAAAACACTTTGACTTAACGCTTTTGGTGCACCGAAAAACGGACAAACACTTATGCGTTTAGAAGTTTTCGGGGGTCCCATTATTTATTATTTAGAGAACGGAGAACAATATAACAAAACTTGAGTATAAAAATCTCCAATAACTTTACAAAATAATCCACTCAAAGCAAAACACGCTGCACTTTTTGATTCACTTACAGTTACAAATTAAAGATGCTGCTTGCTTAGCGAAAACTATCTGACTGACAAAGTGAGAGCAGAGCCTTTGAACTGTCTACTGAATGTGTCTACTGTCTAAACAAGTCGGCGGTGGAATAAGAATGCGACGGCGCGGCGCCAACTTAGCGCTTGTCGGTCAGTTACTGTTGTTCAGTTTTTGACATTTTTTTTCAAATTTTAAGCCTCATGCGCGAACAGAATATATCATCTAAAAGTTATAGTTTTTTTCAGGTTGAAACTACGCTATATACTAACAATTTATGGCTGTTGCATTATAAAAAATTACAAAAAAAACTAATTTTATTATTTTTTGAAAATTTCAATGTTTAACTTATTTTTTCAAACTTTCAGCCTCATGCGCGAACTGAAGATGTCAACTTAGAATTTTTTATTTTTTTTTCCCCAATTGAGGATACCAAACTACAACTTTTGAGAGGTAACGCGATTCCGAAATAAAAAAATCGATTTTTTTTCGAACCACCCTAATATATATATATATATATATATATATATATATATATATATATATATATATATATATATATATTGGCGCATTAGCGCAACTTCAGCTGCGGTGGCGTTAATACGTAAGTACCGAAAAGGGATTAGTCTTGTCAATTTTTTTAAAATTTTATGTATTTATTTTTTTTAATGCAAAGGAAATTTGGATTTTAATATGGATTTTGGGTTAATTTCTAAAATGTATGAATGTCCGAATTGCAAGTTACTGATGAAACTAATCCCAAGAAATGATAATTAGCTATTATAAATATATTGACATTGGCGCGAAGAAAATGGCGAAAAAAGTCGCCAGATGGAGGTAGATCACGAAGTGGGAATTAACGGGGAAAATGAATACTGAATGCTTGAATTTGAAGGTTCTTTACATAATAAAATATGCTAAGGTAATTACATTTTTGTCAGTAAAGTACTTATTAAGTTCTGATGTATCTCTTTTACAAAGGCAACGATTTGTTTCTCTTTTGTTTGGTTGGCGGGTTTATTTTGGAGAACTACGGTCGTCTTTTCTTTACAAGAGAGCTAAACAGACCCCTTTGGTTGAATGAAATATTTCAAAATACTAAAGTGTGTAACTAAACTTAATGAATTTCTCTAATTAAATGATTGAAAACTAACTGGGAATTCATAAGCTCAATCTTTTTTCATTAATAATGCTCGTAAACATGGTAATATCTGAGAAATCATTTGATAGCCGAGAAATAACTTTTACGGTTCTGATGATTTTTTAAAAGCTAGTTAAGGGGTAAAATTCTACCGTAAGCTTAATGTGTAAGCTATTCCATGTTGGGGCGTCATCCTTTTGAGAACGTACGGGAAAATTACCAGTTTTTATGTAGAGAAATGCGCGATAACATTAGCTTGATGTCTGACTGAAATAGAAAATCTCCATGACCGATGTCAAAGAAAACAATTAAAACTTTAAAGATAGCTTTGACAATATTGTGTAAATAAATAAAAAAATAGTTTTTATCTGGTATTATTTTTTAATGCAGAATGTATTTATAGCTTGACTACAGAGTATAGTGTACGTCTTTTTTTTCATCTTTTTTAAACTTGTCAAATAGGTGATAACATGCTAAATTATCAAACTGCTCTATCCCATCCAAACATCGGAACCCAAAGAACGGCGAGAAACAGCAACGTAAGTTCTGAGTTTAGATACTTAAATTTTCTATGAATTTATTAATTGAATTTTTTTGGAACCAAGTGCAACTGTTAACACTTTAACAGATTTGAGTTGTTTTATGTTATCGTTGCTTAATCGTCTTTGTCTGAATTTGAGAATTCAGCTGAAGAGGGAATACAGCTTTAATATCAAGAACCAGGTTGTTGGGGCATTTAATTAGATCCCTCTTGTTCAGTTCCATTCAGAAGAGAAGACGAGCTACGAAAGCCCTGTTCGAAGTTACATTTAAAGCTTGTCCTGAAAACTTTATGGCCATGGATGAGAGAGAGAGCTGTAGTGTAACCGCTCGCAAGACGTTAAGTAATAACTGAATATTTAAGTCTTAGTGTAGGTGCTGTCACATTCCGAGATCGGCCAGTTTTGCTAACCCTTCCGATAACACATGGAACTATCGATATTCAAAACAAAAATATCGACTTTAGTATTTAGTGTTATTGACAGAGGTTTTACAAGCGACTGATAAACAGAAAAACTTGGATTTTCTTTATGGTAATCATCGCCAGGTCAACGTCGCCAGGACATTGCTATATTACTTGCTTTATTCGAGATTTTGGTAAACATGAAAAAGGCAGAAATGCAAATCTGGCAGTTTTAATTTTAAAATTTAGGAAAAATTTAAAGTATTTCTTGAATTGTGGCCGTTTTTGTTTAAATTGTATCATTGTTAACAATATTTATAGGGGGGAAATCCAATAATTACGTCTGTTATATCTCTATGAATTAATTTCTGACCAGAACTAAGTAGACTCAGTAGGTTACGAAAGGCTGTGTAAGCCTCATTTTTCTTTAATATGATTAGCCTATAAAATAATCATTATGTAAATGATCTCGATGGCTTATGACAATGGCACATAATTTTGTCGATCAGTAGTAAATACGACAGGTCGCAATTCACATAGTTATATCAGATTAGATTATCTTTAATATTTTTGGACACATGAATCAATTTAACCGTGTACGAAACAGCAACATGTTTGTTGTTCATCATATGAGGAATCTGATGATGTAATAACTCACTCAGCTCAGCCTCATTCACTCCCACTGGTGGCAGGACATATCGATGAATGGAATTCTTCTTCAGCTTTCTTGAGAATAGAGAGACAACCTTTTCCAAGGTCTTTCAAAAATTAAGGTATTAATCAAAACATAATTAAATTCATCATTAAAATGTTGCCCCTTACGCAGATGGTAGTAAAATAGTAACAGACCTAATGCTGAAAAATCCATTGATTCGACCATTTGATCCTTTGATTCGGCTGCTTCCTTCGATTCGAAAATTTTCTTTTCAAATACAGTGGCCTCTTCGCATACATTTCTAAAATTAAATTCAGTGATTTGGCCACAAAAAAAAATGTAGATCGCAGGGGCTAAACAGGAATTGCAAGCTTCTTGAGCAAAGTTTTTCTTCTATCCCTTTTCTTTAATGCTAAACTTTAACATAGATTCTTGAGCTTTCGCTAATGACATTATGGGACCTGTTTTTGCCTGTTATAATACTTGTAATTTAATCCCATGAAATAGGTCTTAATGTTTTTAAATATGTTTTTCTTGACTTATTTTGACAGAAAGAAATCCTGAGACATTTCATAATGTTCCATAACATTCATAATATTCCTTAACATGGTTTCAAATGACACTTATGAGCGGCACTGGAATACGAGTGATTCAAACCATGATATAGAGGCCGCTATAAAGGCATTGGAGGAAAGAAGAGAGCATTTTGTTAATTCGGCTGTTTTCTTATGTGTCGCTCTCTTTCTTGCTGGTAAGTTACTTGGAAAATGGTCAGTGTATGCTATTTAGTTTCTTGAATTGATTAACGAGGCATCTCATCACTTTGTAAGTTTAAGATAAGGTTTAAAGGGGAGTTTAAAAATGCTGCAATCATGGAAGCACGTTAGGGAAGATGCTAAAAAGATTCAGTTATTGAGAGATGAATTATTGAGTTTAAAATGCACAGGGAAACTTTTAAGACACGCCTTTTTTTTTTTAGTCAATTTTCCATAATTTTCTTATTTTACTTCGAGGCAAAAAAGTTTCTAAATGTTAAAATTCATGTTCGCTAGCAGATGTGGCTTCATACTTTAAAATATTGTATTTGTTGTAGATTACTAAGCAAACACAAGTGTTTTACCTTTATTGGACAGCATGTTAGGTAAATATAAAGTAAATATAAAGCCAACAAATAGTTCGAAAGGAAGTGAAGTTAGATGCGACTGACTTTCGCCTAGGGACTGCACATATCTTGAAATTACATTATTTTGATAGTACTTTCGCTTAGTCAATAGATGTAGAGATAAAGAATAATTTAAAAGATTTTATATTTCACAGAATAAATTGTCTTCGGTAACTATAAAAAACATATTTTTGGATAAACATCAGGTTAGTACTGTTCCTTGATTTCTAACTTAACACTGTGTAGACGTGCAAACAAAAATTAGTTGAAACTGCATTTATTTTTTTGTAAATTAATAAGATCTATGAGGGAAAGAAATTTCCATTTATTTCAGGTTTACTCAGTTATGTTCTAAAACTCTAACGTTTACAAAGGAAAATAGTAGACATTTTAATTTTTGCATTTTTATCGGACCTAAATATTAAAAGTTCATACTCGCAGAAATAAGAAATCATACAGCTGGGTTAGTTACGATATTAATAATTAAAATATAGCGCCGCATTTTATATCGACAAATCTGATTATGTTAAAAATGTTTTCAATGATTTTTGTATGCCGCCAAGTAGTAATGCTACGAAATCACTTAAGAAATCGAAGTGAACATAAGTAATTAACTATTTATGAATGTTATATATATGACTGATATTCACATAATCCCTGGAACTAAACGATATGATCAAATTCATCAATTTATTGTTAATTTTTAGAATTGAAAGAATATAGCTATAGAGAAACTAATGTACATGTTTGTTTTAAAACAGCATATGCTGGTCTGAAGCCAAACTTTTCTATTATGGTAATGAATCGATTTCAACAACTGCAGTCTTTTAGATACGTATACATAATTTTAAATTTTTAGATTAAATTTTCTGAGTTAAACATAAGCTTATGGAAAAAATTCAAATTACGAGTAATACACCGATAACATATCATTTTACCTATGTTCAAGAACAATTTTTTCCACAATTAATATAGCTTACAGGCACACAGAGTAACGCACAACTCTATCAAACCGTTGTTCTATTTACATTCTCCAACAGCGAAAAAAGCGTGCTTCATTCAATTTCAAACTTGTTTGCATAAATATCCCATGACTGGCGGCATAGAAAATATAAAAGGTTAACAGGAATCCGTCAAATTTTCTTTAACCGATTTTACTCTTGAGAAATTACAAAACTGATAAATTTGCTCACATAACCTCGGTTTAAACATCTAAAAAAATATATAGCAGTAATCAAGCATGACTGCTGCCTCTTAATTTTTCCTTTTGTAATTTGGCCTTGTGTATTACATCGTATTTATAGGTTGCTTTATTAACACGAAACAGATAGTCTGTTATTCGGTTGAATGGATTTGACACATTCATATATATATATATATATATATATATATATATATATATATATATATATACATGAATTTAATGAAAACTGTGTTTGTAAAACAACAACGAAATTTGGGATAGCAAGTTTCAAATTCAGTTGTCTTTCACGAACGAATTTATTTTTACATGGCTGATTTTGAATTAATAGTAACTTTAATTTGCTATAGTCAGTAACTTTAATTTGCTATAGTCAATCTTAACCGTTTCAAACTGGCTCTTGTAACAAAATTATTTTCTGTACGTAAAAATTAACACTATACGTGTGAGATATCATATTTACCAGCATAAATGCTTGCATCACGGGAAAAGAATAAAACATCGGAATCAGCTGAGTGATATTTTTACTCTGTGAGACAAAGTATTTTGCTAGTTTGTTTGATCAGGAGCATAGTTCCGGAGAGTAGCAAGTGTAATAAGCAGCTCTAAGTTGTGTGGGCAGTTTCTAAGTTGTGTATCCCCCTCCCCGTAAGTGTAAAAATGACTAGCCACTGAAATATTTTTCCTGAGTTCACACTCTACAAAAAACCATTCGAGGGATTTCTTAAGACAGTATTTTTTTAATGAATGTACTGCAACTGACACCATTTTGAATAATTCCCTTAACTGTTCGTCCAAACAAAAACATAATTTCGTAAAGTTTTCATGTTAATAATGGATTACAGTAAAAATTTGAGTTCATAGTTAATAAGTAATTAAATATCATATTAAAATCAAAATTTTTATGATTTACAAATTGAATTTGGATTATATTTTGAAAGTGAAGTGCTTTGTTGCACCTAATATGCTTCTGAAATTTTATATATTAACAAACTGTTACATACTTTAAATGAACACTATTCTGTTAAAATTATGTTCGAGAAATAGTAAACAATAATAATAAAAATTTTAGACATAAACTCAGAAATAAGTTTTCTGCCTTTTTAGAACTTTTGATGCATTCTGCTGTATACAGCAAACACGATTATAGTTAGTATATATATATATATATATATATATATATATATATATATATATATATATATGAAAGGGCTGATGTTTCCTGTTATAATTCCTTTAAAGCAGTCATCATCTTTTAGGATTGGTGGCGAGTGGTAGAAATAGAATAATATCAGTCCATACTTTAAACTAATTTAGTTTATTTCTTTTCATGCGAACCAAAGCTCCAACTCAGCTCATTCAGTTTTTTGCCATTTCGCTTTTAGAGACGCGGCGAACACACGGCCGTCGGCATTGACTTTTATCCCGCTCTCTGCCGATTTCGAGGTCAAAACCGCGCTTCCACTCTCCCGGCACGTGCGCAGAGCCCAATTTAGAATTTTCTCGAAGTTCTTTTCGTGCCCAATCCTGTACAGGATCTAAAAATAATTCTCTCTACAATACTCCCTCCCACCGCGAATCGAAGGTTAATCTCAAAACGGGGAAAATAACCTACTTTTTCTAATAAATATGAACTCTAATGGCGTTTTCGCGCCACGAAAATGATTAATCCCTAAACCCCCTTTAAATTTAACTTAATTATTCCTTTCCCAATTAATTTCTTGACACGCACACACACACACACACACACATATATATATATATATATGGGAAAAATAACTATAAAAAATCAAATTCTTGCGAACTGCAAAGACAACTTACCTCATTTTTATATATTCATCTAATATGTGCTCAATGGTTTTCAATAATTTTTGAACTATCAAGAAAAAACATACAGATTATCGTTAAGACATGAGGCTTTTTTCCATGTTTTTATTAATTCGCTTTCTTGTGTGTTTGTCTAGTACAAATCTTGCAATCGACTTTTAACTAACTTCCCGACTAGCTAAACATTTGAAACTTTTAGAATAGCTCAGAACACGATGACAATGCATTCTTTTGATACTTTTAGCCATCGTTTAGCAGATTCGAATTCATTTTCAGTTAATTTTGTTTTGTAGAATGGTGCAGTCATCTATCGGCCGGGACGGGAACGAAAAGTTAAACACAAGTTAACTTCCAGTTAAGTTCATTTTCTTTCAAGTTGATGGGATAATTCATCAAAAAAATTTTTAAAAAGTATTTATTAATACATAGAATTGTCAAATTTATATGATTCAACAGAAAATTTAAAAACATGGTATATAAAAAGTTCTTTATCTTGTAATTATTTAAGACCTAATAACTATGATGGTGTTTTTTCCCTTCTTCAGAACAGTAATTGGTTTTTAAAAGCTATAGATGAGAGTATTCACAATAGTCTTATTTTTTAAGATGATTTGAAATGTAAGGTTTAATTTTAACTTTGATTAAAACTTTGATTTCGTACATGGTTCTGACTGAAATTTCTTACAATTACTTCAGTTGTCCTCCGAGAGCTTTTGAAGAAAATCCACTTCCCTCATACGGTCTTCCTGTTCGTGATCGGTATCATTCTTGGAGTTCTTGACTACCATTTCAAGCCGTTTCGCGAGTTTACGTTCTTCGCCAAACAGTATATCGTGATACAACTTTTCCTGCCTGTTATAATTTTTAACTACGCATTTAAAATGAATCCGTATATGTTCATGATGACCATCAGTCAAAGTATGATCCTTGCTCTGCCTGGCTTTGGTAAGTATTCTGCAGTTCTTATTTCGATTCCAGCTAATATCTGAGCTAGATGGTTGGGGCCGGGAGATGGACGTCCCACTAGGGCGCTAGCGTTTGATACCAGAGTCTGTTGGTTCGAGTCCCACTATCGGCATAACCGTTTGTATCCGTTCGGAATCAACTCTAAGTAGTAGATTCTGGTCTAATTAGCCTCCGTATAACAAAAGAAATGACCGTATTGCTCTTACCCAAACAATCAACCGAAATGTTCGAGGATTGATTGGAACTAATGCAGTAAAGAATGACTCACTTAAACATTCCCAGAGAGAAATACCATTTTGGGTAACCTTTATCAAACAGTAAGGAAAAAATACACTGGTTAGCAAAAATTAAGGAAAAGTCACAAAAATAGAGATTACTCAAAAAGTTACGCGTTGAATTTAAGGAAACTTATACACATTATAAAACAAATAGGTAGGTATAAAATAGCATAAAAAGAAATCGCCAGATAATTATGGTGTTATAGAAACTAACATATGTATACAATGAACAAATCGGATGTGCCAGTTTGGTATAGGAAAAGTACCTTTAATATGGCGTATTATCCCCCCCCCCCCCCGAGAAGCAATACAGCACATACAGTGATGTGTGATGCTGTCAATTATGCGGTCTATGAGTTCGGTAGGAAGTGAGAGCCATTGCTCTTGCAAAGCAGTTGAAAGCGTGGCTAGGGTCCTAGGAGGAGGATTGAGAGCAGCTATACGTCGTCCTAAAGCGTCCCAAACATGCTCGATAGAATTCAGGTAAGGCGATCGAGCTGGCCACTCCATGCTCTGAATTGTTGCCTGCTCAAAATAAGCCTCCACGATGCGAGCCCTGTGCGGTCTCGAGTTATGGTCCTGTAGCACGAAAGCATCACCTATTGCCCCGGCAGAAGGGCGCACATAAGCATCATGGATGTCATCTCTATAGGTGTGAGCATTCACATTTCCACGGGGAAAGACATGGAGGTCTGTGCGTCCACCCAAAGAGATACCACCCCAAACACAGACACCGCCTGATCCGTATGCATATCTTTCACGGATGTGTGATGGATGAAAACGAGTTCCAGGTTCTCTCAAAAGCAAAATACGCTTACTATCGCTTTGGAGGCTAAACCTGGACTCATCCGTAAAGAGAACAGCCCTCGACTGATCACGCGTCCAGTGGACTTGTTGACGTGCCCACTGCAAACGTTCCCGCCTATGGTGTGACGTGAGCGGGACGCAAAGGGCTAGTCGCCTCGCAAGAAGACCACCTTCGTGAAGCCTTCTACTCACGGTCGACGTTGATGCCAACCTTCCAGAGCTTGCAGCGAGGGAGGATCTGCAGACGGAGCTTGCAGACGGAGTTGCGGTTCTATTCATTCGTGCGCATAATGCCAAATATCGGTCATCGGCATTCGTCGTAGCATATGGTCGTCCTTGGCTAAACCTCCTGGAGGCAGAATCCGTGGTTAGAAATTTATGCCAAAGTCTATGAACCACAGACGGACTCCCATTTAGCCATCTGGCCACTTCTGTCTGACTTTGTACTACCTCTAGTCTCCCAATAGCTCGCCATCGCAGTTCTTCGGTCAAATGATGCCTGGAGGTCACTGTTACAATTTGGCTATGCCAGATGTCTAATCTCAGCCTCGCAGCGACAATTGTCGCCTTGCTCTGAGACATGCACTTTTATGCTCCTCGCAAATGACGTATTCCGACTGCAGCGCCCCTATTTTGCATAATGTAGTATTGTTCAGCCCCTTTTACTTAATAACATATTCAAATTTTAAACAGATTGGCCTAGTTTTGAACGTGTTATCCCTCTTTTTGTGATTTTTCCTTAATTTTTGATACGTAGTGTCTTTATGGGCCATGAGGATTACTTTTCTATGCTTTCCGAAAATGTCAAATTCTACGTTGCTGCTTATGACTCCGCTTAAAACTATTTATCTAATAAAACATTTCATAATGGAGACTGATAGAGATTCTTAAAGCTGTGATTTTCAGCTAAAAAAACCAAAACAACCTGCTTCTGATTTGAAATCGTATGCTTTGTCTTTGTTACTGATATTAAGCACATTATTTCTGACAATTATTTGGCTTATTCTTATTTAAATCGATGAAAATATGAACTAAATTCACTCCAACCATTTTGTGTTAAAAGAGAATATACTCGTTTAGAAATTAAATTTGTTGGACAGGCTTTAAGAAAAATGAAAGTTTTTAAATATAGAAATATAGATAGTGACTTGATCTCGTTCGGCATCTAAGGAGCTTTCGATATATTGATCTGAGGATTTTGGTACATAAAAAATACTAATTGTTTTTAAAATGTTTTAGTTAAGTTTACACAAAGGTTTTTTTATACATAGCGATCCTGATAGGAGTTTAATAGCTTTTAAACTTGTTCACGGAGTTTTTTTTTTGTGGTGCTACTACTGCGAAATGTAATAGGAAAGAAATTTTGTAATCAAGTTTTTATTATAATTGATTTTAACTTCATGCTTATAAAGATAACTTTTTACCTTCAATGAGAGGAATGAAGCAAAGATCTCAGCCTTCCTTGTGAAGTGTGTAAGACTAAAAAGCCGTCTGCTCGATTTACACAAGCCAAATAGTTTTTGTTCTAATTTTCCTTTTATATAAGCCATTGCCCACAATCTCTTTTAGCCCATAAGAGGGAATGCAGTTCAATTTCCTTTTTGTATGAAGTTTATTTTTAAGTCTGCAACAAGGCATTCTAAGAAAAGAACTAAGCGCCCGTCAAACTATTTGAATGGCTGTATAAACGACTACTCAATTGGAAATTGAATTTAAAAATCTGCATTATCCCTTTAAAAAGCCTCTTAGATGGTAAGCGACACCAAGTTCCTCTTTTAAATATTTCTATATTTAAATGTTTTATTTTTTTTAGAACAGAGTCCAACAAATTTTCTCTCTATATATTTATTCTCTTGACATAAAATGTTTGGGTTGAAATGTGCCCATGCTTGCATTTCATCTCGGAAGATAATATTATAAGACAAGATTTTTATTAATTTTAAAATTTAAATTACTCTAAGACATACAGATAGCGTAAGGTACTCCATGATTCGATACACCATTAAAATTTTTTAGATTTATATTAGTATTTTTACAAGGTACTTTTAGGGAAATTATTAAGGAAAGGTTGTGACAGCGCAAGATGAATTTCATAAAGGATTTTTTTTCTAAGTTATAATTCATTATTTAATATTATATTATTGCTCTTGTTGGTTTAATATCCAGTTTATTGTTTGATTTGGAATGTTAGTGGAGGAATTCCCGATAGCTTATGTAATTCTTTTGGCGATGTCAGTCATTAAAACTCGAAGTAATAGTTTTAAAAATTCTTAGTAATATGTATCTTTGGGCTGATATAGCAGGGATATTTAGATTGGGAAACCATGTGAAAGCGGCTTAAAAAATTTGACTACCAAACATCATTTTATATCAAAACTTTAAAAGTTTACTGTAAACACCCTATACTTTTCTATATTTACTATTTCGGCTAATTTCTTGTCATATTATATTTTTTGTCTTTAATGTTTATAAAGTTGATTTAAGAATATATAGCCCAGGCACATATGACAAGACATTTAATTTCTTTAACAGTTCTAACAGATTTATTATTTAAAATATGGGAAATCTTTTTTAAAAATTTTAACCCCAAAGCATGTAAATGCACAACACTATGAAAGCTTAACTGTGAAATAGGGTTCTACTTTCTAAACTAAACTGAAACAATTCTTCCATTTCCCCTTTTATAAATTTGTGTTGCTGAATATTTATTTATGACTGCATGGTAATGGACGTTTGGAGATTTTAGGTAGTAATTATTCTGAAATCAGGACCAGGAACAATACTTAGGGTTTAATAAAAGACCGTAATTTAAGGACTTGAATACTTGAGTAGGCAAAATAGCAAACACTCTGTGGTTAACTTGATAAACAGTATAATGCCTTTGCGGTTTGATGTAGCGTGCAAAACAACTTGTTCATAAATTGTAAGGGCAACCATACGTAAAATAAGACGTCTATATTTTATTTCTCTAAACAATCATCCAGAATTTATCGAGTTTCGAAAGACGGTAAATTGAAGTAAATAGTTTTGAACCCTGATTGTTAAATATTTTTTTGGCATGTACTTTCTAAGTTTTGAATGATTTCCTTGGCACATAGTGCAAAAGTTAAGAGTTCTGACATGTTCGAATCTTGACTCATTTTGCTTTTTAAATATTCCCGTACAGTATAAGTTTTTAAGTGAGTCGGTCTATTTTAAAACTTAAATATTCTTCTTTACTCGAAAATGAGCTCCGGTGTTTTCAGATAACATATTGTTACTGCCATTCAAATAATGTTTATAGCCTCATTTGTTAGTGAGTTTACATGAGACAGAGAGATTTTACGTGCGTCAAAAAATTAAGGATAGCTATTAAAAGAAATATTTTCGTGGCTCGTATATGCTTAACATGAAAACTTTTCGAGCAGTATAGTAATGCATATGAAATAATGTATGCTCACTTGTAACTCTGAAGTTTTTATAAAGTGACAGCCTGGTGCTATTCATATGTGGCGTATTTATCTACCACAAATAGCTTAACTATAGCTTAACTATAGCTTAACTATAGTTTGAAGGGTATATATATATATATATATATATATATATATATATTTATTTATTTATTTATTTATTTATTTGAGGCTATAATGTCATTATATGTCTGAGAAAAAAAAATCGGATTCAATTATTCTAAACTTGCAGTAAAATTTTGCTCTGACTATTCTTTGAATATTTTCAAACCTTGAAATGTATCGAACTGTATTATTTCATGATACATGCAAAAAAAAATCCTGTCAGCAAACAAACAGTAAGCAAAATAAAGGTAACTTTTTCCTATGAACTGTTATCACATGTAATATTGTAAACTGATAAAGAATGCAAAATTGACTCAGGATAATTTCCTTCTATTTCATGGTAGTTAAATTCATCTAAAATTGTTATGCCATTACATTAAACAAAAACATCTGTTTAAGGAGCCTTTAAAAAATAACAACAATAACAACTGAAGATGAAAAACTTTATATTTGAAGTCACAGATAAATCGGTAATAAAATTTCACTTAGAATAGGTAATAACGAATGCTGGATACAACGTTAAACTTCTGACCTGCTTCTATTTCAACTTCAAATGACACAATAATGTAGAATGAAGATGAACTTGCTTTCAGGTTATCTGCTTGTCTGTAAAATTGCATGTCTATACTGATTTCTTTGGCGATAAAAATTATTTTCTGCCTAGTAATTAGAACTGAATGTTTAAAATATAATAAGTTTATTTCTTAAACTTAGAAAATGATAGCTAGGTTGTTCCTATTTATTGAAATTTCAGTTCCATGACATTCCATTTTAGTTAGTTTTTGCTGATATACAAAGAACTGTTTAAAATTTAAAAATATGTTTACGCACAAATGGAAAATGGTAATATTGTGTAGTATTTCAAGCTGAATCACTTTTCCTCGTTTTTCAGTAAAAATTGAAAATAAATCATTTACTCAGTTTTAATAAAAATCCCGAGGCTCCGAAGAATTAAAAAGGATCTGGCTATTTAGATAAAATATTATAGTATTTATATATTTTTTACGCAAATATATATATATATATATATATATATATATATATATACACACGCACACATATACATATATTAAATAATTTACCATTAAATACTCCTTAATTTACGTTAATTATTTGAAGGGGCAGAGATGCCCATGGGACAAGATAATAGGACAGTGTTTAACTAAAGCGCTTACTGGGAAACTGATGTGATGTCTAACAAACAAAGGGATGCATTTTACGACTGTATTCCTTCCCAACGTCTTAGCCTCTCTTTTCAAAAAGTAAAGAAAGAGCGTCGGGTCTTTTGAGGATTTAAGTGGCTTTTTTTTTTTTAAATGAATGGTTTGGTTTGGTTAGGTTTGGTTTGGAGCGCTAAGGTCAACTTCTGCCGTACGAGATCTAATTAGACCGGGACCTACTGTTTAAAGCCGATTCAGAACGGCTACAAACGTCCATGCCAATAGTGGGACTCGAACCCACAGACTCTAGTACCGATGCCAGCGCCCTGGCGGAAAAGTGGAAGGAAAGCGAAGATTGTAAGCTGATTATTAAAACCGGTGGATTGTTTCTTTAAAGCGAAAATTTTAACATGGAAATAATACATTTGCTTTTGTTATTCCAATATTGATTCTTATTAACGGTTGATTCTTATAACCACTGATCACTATAAGCGGTGGTTACTGTATACATATTTGTACATATTTGTTATTAATATTTGTAAATATTAGTACATATATAGTATAAAGATATTTGTTTTAATAATATTTAACTTAATAATTAATTTATCATCTCTTCATTCTTATGAAAACTGCTATAAAATTTTATAAGAAAAGGTTAATTGGGAACAAGGGGTACATACAGGCTACTTAATGCTGTATAAAAATATAGACTACCTTGCTGTGCTCTCAAACCAATCATAGTTTGACTCCTTTTATAAAACGTTAAGTTAATAGTAATTTTTAAGCATTTAAATGCTTCTGGAAGTAGGTTATTCGGAGGATTCATGATTAGAAACGTAATTAATATTTTCGAAATAATATGAGTACACATAATAATTAAACATGCGCAAGCAATTTAGCTAGTTAAAAACTGTTTTGATTTTGCATCTGCTTTCATTTTCCTTTTTGGCAAAGTAACTGTCAGAGAGGAAAGACTCCTCTTTCAGCATAGTTCCATGAGACGAATGCAGAAATGAAATGAGCAATATTTGAGTGACAATTTGATAAAATGTTTAATACAGTGAAAGTTTTCTATGGCGGTCGGCAATGGTTCCAAAAATAAGTGGCCGTTTTTAGGGGTAGCATTCGAAAAGAGGTCTTTTCCATAACATTGGCTCTATGGAGTCTTTATTCCGTTCTGAATAAAATAGGCCCGTTGTCGTATTGCTCGTCCAAAAGTTACTTAATCGGGAGTGATTTAGTTGGGGTAGTACATTAATTATTTATTTTATAAAGGGGTAGTTGGGTGCGTTGTGTTTAAATTATTTGTTAATAACCCAAAGTTCAGGACGTAGTTAGCAATAGCGAACAAGTAAACTGAAAACCAATGATAACAATTAAAACAGAGAACTAAATAAATTTAAATTAAGCTTGATTTATTTACAATTTGTACATTTATACGTATTATCTTAATGATAACTTTCGTAAACACACCTAGCCATACACAAAATCAGTTTCTCGACCTTTAATATAAAATTTCAAAGATTACTTTTCAAAGCAAACAAGGGAGCACACTATAACTATCCAAAACGTAGAATACCAATTATATCTCCTATTAACTATCTCTACACCTATTCGTAAACCAATAGCCAAATCAAATACAAACATCAACCAAAAGAAAAGGACTGATCTAAACAAATGAAGTATTGTGACTCACTCGTTGAGTTGCGTTCCGGTATATTTGTAGGTCGACTTCCGTGGATATGCTGGAGGATTCTCTTGCTTCTATGTCGTTGAGCTTGTTGCTACCTTCTATCATCACACGCACACACAAAATATTTTATCTCACAATTATATTTAGGGAACTCAAATTCGACCCAACACCGTAGAACACAAAATCTTATGAGGCAACGTTGAACCGTAGCTCGACCCGATACGCCAAACTCAAGAAAGAAAACGGGGAATCGAAACTGATTCCGACTCCACCACAATCAGGAGTCTCTCCCTGAGAGATCTGAGAGCTTGCTATTTTAGACAGAGAGGCGGAGCGAGGTTCTTAAATTTTCCAAACTCCCCAATTTATATAATTTCAAAACCCATTCTTCTTTCTTGACTCCTCCTTCTAATTTCTTTTCAACCCTTCCTGATACTGCCAAAATTTCATTTGCTTGCATCACTTCAACCTTCTTTAATTGGCCGCCCCTGCTTCCCCGACGTACGCCCACACCGAAACCACATGAAAACCTCCCAAGTTGTTTGTGGTTTTCTCACGCCGCTGTTGTAAATTCTAATACAAAGCCCTTTGTCGTAAAACGTCACTTTTGGAGACAGCCCCGCTTATCTGCGTCTAGCTATCTAACTTCCCAAGCTGACCGTTTCTTCCTCCACATCAAAACACCGGACCGCTTCGCTCTTTAATTAGCATGCCGCTTCTAGCCATCGTTTCCAATTTTAACAGTTTGAATGTAATGACGAAAGCCTTCGAATTGACTTATTCTTTTAATATTTTTATGATATCTTCACCTATTCGAAGGCGCATCATTACACCCGTTTAGAGGGGTAGCCGGCTAGATAAGTTTCCCTGTATTTATATCATTTAGAAAATATGTTTGTGACTAAGGTTCAAATCGTTTAACACGGAAAATTTGAGCTTTATATCTTTTACACTTTCTTTAACATTTTACCCTCCATTCTCCAATAATACTGTTCAAGAATGACGCTAAAATCTTTTGGAGAGATCGATTGGCAGATAGACAAACAAACAAGAAAAGTGCATTCTATGAAGAGAATTTAACTGTCCAAGATGTGATAAATCTCTATTATTCAAATATAAATTTGAAATACTAATAAGTGTTGAAAAAAAATTGTAAATTTCAAAAAGTTCTCACTTATATTCCGTTTTACTTAACATCTTCCAATGTCATCAGATAGTGTTTTATAACACGCTTGATATTATTGATATGAATGCTTGTATTTTATTGTTCCTAAGTCCCTTTCCTTCTGCTTATTTGACGTGTTCTGGGCATGGCGAATATTAGATGTAATTCATACATTATCGAAGATAGCAATGTTTGATTTGAGCATGCTTAATGACTATTTCTTTTTTTTTTTCCTTAAGGTATCCGACTACGTTCGGAGCACTTTTTTAGAAACACATGGTGTAGACACACTTTAAATACATTTTTGGATTTAATTCCAATGAAGATTAATGAGAGAGCATCAATTTTTAAAATAAACTTCTATTTTTTTTCAAATCGTTAAATATAGGCAGAATTTTAAGGAAATTTTAAAAAAACTTCAGTCTCATCTGAATAAAAGTAGTATCTAAATAAACTACATGCTTTTATCTGGAGAACCTACTAAAAATTTGAAGTTATATTACAAAATGAATATTTTACAGCTAATCGAATAGTTATTATGAAATTTTTGCCATTTTTACAACGTTATTATTGATATAATAGGTCATAAATTGGAAAATATTCCTTCAGTCAAAATTATTTTAGTACATCCTCTAGAAAACAGTATATAGACTAGGCACACAAAATTTCACAAAATTCAATTATAATACTTTGAGTTATCACTTTTGAAGTCAGCAAAAAATGGTCATATCTCAATTTTGAGAAAAAGGCATTTTAAGTTTTATAGGGGCTTAGAATTACAAGCTATGTGAAGTAATTTAACGTTGCCACACAGTTTGCAAAAATGTTCTTACTTTAATTATTTCATTTAAAGTTTACTAAAACTACATTAAAAAAATGAAATTCTGTTTGTACTAATTATTAACAGGTTTCTGGTCCTTTAATAAACGGCCACTTCCGGTGATTTAAATATCCACTTCCGGTTTTCTAGTCATTATAAAATCTTTAATATCTCGGCTTCTAATTAACGTACAGACAAAAATAAACTTGCTTTGTAAAGCTAAATAACTGATCTATCCAATTACAGAATAAAAAAATGTTATTTTTGACCTAAATTAAACTTTTCAACGTAGTCGGATAACTTAAGAACTATAAATCTTTCTTCAAAGATCATATATTTAGCTCAAGTACTTTGTCAGTTACTCAAGAGCAATTATTATTTTGCAGCTTTCTGTGCCACTTTGAACGCAGTTTTTGCCAAAACAGTATTTACTTTGTATGAGTGGGACTGGACAGTTTGCATTTTGTTTGGTACCATCTTGTGTGCCACCGATCCATCCGCTATTCTAGACCTCTTAAAAGATTACGGTACGTAAGTCGTTGAACCGAAACGATCGTAATTAAAGTTATACTGTTAACTTTACTTTCTTCATAAATGTTCGTTTTCTGAAATAGTAAAGAAGACTGTTGGAAGATTAATTTTCTGTTACTTTCTTTGTTTGGAATACTTTGCCACGTTCTCTGAATTTATTATATATTTCTGCATAGGTGTGTCATCAAGCTTAACAACTATAATCGAAGGTGAATCTATGCTGAATACCGGAATTGCTTTGGTGGTTTCGAAATGCATATTGGATTCTTACGAAGAAGTTCATCAATCCGGTATTTATTATTTATTGACTTTTCCGATTAAAGCTTTTCCGTTTAATATCGTCTAACTGGAATGAATATGATCAGTTCTTACTTCTATGAAAATGTCTCTTTTGCATACTTATATGTGTCTCATATCTTAGATCCATTAGGACTGTTTGTTTCGATTAAACCCCTCCTCCCCCCCCCCCCGTATCTAACAATCTAGTTGAAATAGAATGATAATATGATGCTGGTTGGTTGTTTAGGGTTTAATGGCGCAAGGTCTAGAGAGGACATGCTGAGCCAAACACATGGTAAAACCCGAAAAACATTATATAAGTCAGCATTTAAATAGTGAGAATCAGTAAAACTCAGGTAAAAGAACGATCATGAAAAACAGAGATAGACAGAAGGTGATAGGAACAATGATGGAATAGGTGATAAAAACAATTTATAAACAATGGTAAAAAGGGTGTTAAGAACAATGAAGGTTAAAAAAATTATATGTAGATGGTGATAAAATCAGTCAAAAATAGTCAAATATGAAGGACAGTCTTACAGGTGATAAATACAGACATATACTACAGGTAATAAATATTGTCATAATTCAGATACTAAAAGCTGTCATATTACAGGCAAAAAAAAATAGTCATATAAAAGGAGAAAATAACGGTAACATAAAACAAAACAGTTTAAATATGGTAACAGCAATAAAATACAAAAGTGATAAAAATGCAAGAGTGTTTCTAATAAAAGCCAAAACATCTGGACAGGGAAACGACCATCCAGATTAGAGTCAAGAACTAGAAAAAGACAAAGGAAAAGGAGAGATCGTGTGACCTCTCCCTGCGAGTTGAGATGCAAAGGATGGAATGTCACTAGATAATATGATGCAGTTCATTATTTGGAATGGGAAGGTAGTCTATAACCAACCATTATTTAAACCATATTGGGGAGATTCGCTTGTTTCACCAGAAAAAGTTTTCCTCTTTTTTTTCTCTTCGGAAGAATAAGTGTTTTCGTACTCACGGGTTAAAACATAGCAGATTTGACATTAATTTTACACCTCTAAATCGCTCCTTAGAACTACAGACTGATAGACAGATTTTTTCCCCTCACTTGTGTATTTAATTAACATGTAAATGCAAATTTAAATTCTGGGAGCCCAGAAACCCACGATTATGTCCAGAGAAGCCTACAGTGTTTTAATCTTACTGATTTTGATTCAATCTAGAAAAAATTTCAGGTAGTCTCTTCTAATGAAACTACCGCGGGTTATTAACGAAGGATTACTTATCGTTGCTTACCTCTTTTGTAGGTATATATGTATCTATCTATCTATCTATATCTATCTATCTATATATATATATATATATATATATATATATATTGATATATATATATATATATATATGTATCTATCTATATATATATATATATATGTACGTATGTATATATATGCATATGTATGTCAAAATTTTGACGCATCTTGGTACTTTTCTGTTTAACTTGTGCAAGCGAGATACGGGGTTTGGCGCGCTGACAAAATTATAACTCGCGACGCAGGACAATTTTTTTTCTCTCCGAAGGACCGTTATTGAGGAACGTAATCCTACGTTAAAATATTTTTGTCATCAGATAATTTTTTCCTTAAAAAAATTCTCCCGAGAAAATCTTTTTCCTTTTAATATAGATTCTCATGAGAAATTCCTGATTTAACTTGAATATTATTAATGAATCGAGAAGCATACATGTTTGGAATTTGGGGGAAATGACAAATATTATTCATAGGCTGCATTAATAAAAAAATTCTGTTTTCGTCGGTCAAAAGTTGGAATATTAAACGTCAATGCTTCTGTAATAAATGTGATCAAACAGGCTGCGTTTCTGTGAGGAAGTAATGTTTAATGTCAAAAGCCCGTTTCGTTATGAAGTAATTTTCTTAGAATGAATTTTCATATTGGACCCGATTTTTTAATTTTTTTATAATTGTCTCATCACCAAGGGCCTTTCTTTACGCGTTCAACTTATGCAAAAACTACGTGATAATTGTCGGGTGGACATTTGACTGAGATATAATTAGATAATTTTTACGGTTGATTGAATTTCCGAATCTGTATATTTTTATTTTTATTTATCTTATTCGGCAGAACTGAAAAACAGCTTTTTGTGTTTCGGAATGACAACTCGCTAAAACAACGCATGAGACGATGAATAACTGTCACTCGTAGTAAGCATCCTGAACAGAAATGTTATGCAGAGTCGGCTATGAATGCCAAAGGACCCTGTTTTTTCCCGCAGAGTAGCTTTAATTCCCGACGACTAAGTAATTACTGTAGTGTTGGAGAGTTTGAAGTAAATCAAACGGAACAAAGTATAGCTTCCATGATCCATAAGCCGGTAAACAGACAAATTTCAAAATGAAAATTTTACTGAAATAAGGAATCATGCCAAGGACAATTATGTTTACACTAGCTGAATACCCGTGCATCGCTACGGGAGTACATTCAAATTAAATAAAACGGTTAATGTATGCAATTAATACCGACAAAAAATATTTATGAAAAAAATCGGAACGGATATTTTTATAGACCAAAATAATGACGAAGAAAATATTCAAACTAAATACAACGTTCAATGTATGCAATTAATTTGTATGTTTAATATCCATAAAATATACTAATTTGAATTAAATTCTTAAAAAAACTTCCATCTCAATTAGTATGGTGGTTAAATTTTATCTTTTACTGAATTTCAATATTTCTTTTGTCATTTTATTTCGTTGTTATGCACGTGACGCAATATTAATTTGAAGTATCACAAAAAGAAAGAAACCACGTGATCAGCATCTGATAAATTAAATTCTAAAAATTAATCTTTAAAAATTCACCAAAATCCAGAAAATGGAGGTAAAGATTTTATTTTAAAGGAATTTTTATGATCTTTCTCGTGATATAAATTTTACAACCTTCAGATTATTATTTTAAATGCAAAATTTAAAGAATGTTATAATAACAGCTTAAAAATTTCGAACACCACAAATAAAAAAATTTCGGCTCAATAAATCTCGTTTGTGAGAAGCAGGCTGATGTCGCCAATAAATGTATGTCCCCATATTTGAAGTGGCCCAATAAATTTTATTTGTATGGAAGGAGTTGATGTTTTCATAAAATATGGGGCATCTCATTTGAATTCCTTAAAAAATCTAAGAAATTTTTTTCAAAAATCTATCTTAGTGCACCCCTACACTATGAGAAGAATCGCCATGCAAAATTTCAGCCCTTTAGGTCCAGCAGTTTGGTCTGTGCGTTATCTGTCAGTCAGTCAGTCAGTCAGTTACGGAACTGTTTTATATATACAGTAACCACCGCTTATAGTGATCAGTGGTTATAAGAATCAACCGTTTATAAGAATCAATATCACGGAATAAGAATCAATATCCACTATCACTTAGGCAAACGTGACATTAGTAGATTCAGCACGTTATCAAACCGTGAAACGTAAACTAGAAAGTGAATCTTCGTCTGAGACTATTAGTATTGAAAGAGGTATAAACAGCCTCCTGAAAACTTCATTACGCCAAACTACCATAGAAAACTTTTTCTTGCTCCCTTCCTGTAGTTGAAATGTTAAAACTGTTAAGCAGGTATGTTGTAATAAATATTAGATTTTTTCTCCTCTTACTATAATCATGTGCATCTACTTATGTCTAAAAATTAAGTTGTATTTTTAAAATTATAAAAAATAACTTTAATAAAAGATAATTAACTTAACTTACCATAAAATACTCTTTAATTTATCTAATATATGTATATATAGGTGTGTGTGTGCCTGTCCAAAAGCCTAAATTTCGGCTATAAGAATCAACCGCTTATAAGAATCAAAAACAGTAATAACAAACGTGATTCTTATAAGCGGAAATCACTGTATATATAGATTACGAAGTATTATATTGCAGTATTGCTATAAGTTTGAGAAACTTTTCCTAAAGATTTTGTCAAATACTTCGAGCTCAGACTCAGATAAATCAACAGTATTTTCTTGTAATTTGAGTGAAATTCAACATAGTTCTTCTAAGCAAAGATACATCTCGAGCGTATAGGTAGCCTTTGACGTAGGCTTCATTGGCTCCTCAACAATGCATAACAGGTGTGTAAGCTGGAAAAGAATTCCTAAATTTCCGAATTTTTCTAAATTTTTACCGCTCACTGACAGAGTCCAGCCCACTTAGGAAAGTCTGCCTAGAGACTCCGGCTTATGTACTTCCCGCTACAAGTGAGGCAAAAATGAACTCTGAGATGGGTTTAAAAACAATTATAATTAGTATAATCTAAATAATTCAACAGAGAAAGATATATACTAACAGGAAGAAAGCAGACAAAATAAACCGAAATCCTACACTCAGAGCTAAACGTACCATAAATCTGTAGCAGTAAATGAACTAAACCATTTAACGAGGCAACCGACCGATCTCTTCATCAGGAGACCTAACCGTATCAGTTACCTCAAGGGGGAAATTTCTGAATAGGAGGCAGGTCTAACCAAAAGACATCCCAAGTCCCTGAGATCCCCATTGAAACAGATAGTCAAATCAAATGAAAATAAACAGAAATCCTTCACTTAGAGCTAAACGCACCACAAATGCAAGATTCTGTAGCAGTAAAAAGTAAGCATACTATCCTAAAAGAACACAAATGAAAAGATCCCAATAAGTTTTGCTGATCTCGGGGCCTTGGGATGTCTTTTGGTTAGACCTGCCTCCTACTCAGAAAGTTCCCCCTTGAGGAAACTGATTCGGTTAAGTCTCCTGATGAAGAGATCGGTCGGTTGCCTCGTTAAATGGTTTAGTTCCTTTACTGCTACAGATTTATGGTGCGTTTAGCTCTGAGTGCAGGATTTCGGTTTATTTTGTCTGCATTCTTCCTGTTAGCAAATATCTTTCTCTGTTGAATTATTTACATTATACTAGTTATAATTGTCTTTTTTCATTATGAGGATTTGTTGCAACTGCGCAATCTTTTATTAAAAAGTTAAAAAAATTTCAACGCTAGGGCAGCTTTCCTGTTAATTTGTTCGGCTGTCTATGCCTTCTTTATGTATATTATTTTGTGTTGAATTATTTATATTGTTTGAGTTATGGTTTAAAAACAATGGTGTACTTACCATATAGGATGGTGTCAGCTCGATTTCCACTGGAAAAATATGAAGCAAAAAATTCAGATTTCTCAAAGCTAATCTTCCTTTGTTTTCAGTCGAAGGCGTGGTCTTGGATTTTGTCTTGTCTTGCCTTGGGGCTGTGGCTTTTGGATATATCATCGCCATGGCGACCGTGACCCTCATGAAGCTATGTGAGAACGACATGGATATGGAAGTGACGTTCTCACTGTGCATCTCCTACATCACATTCTTCGTGAGCGAGATCTTCCTCGGCATCTCGGGGCTCTTGACATTGGTCGTTCTTGGTGTATCGGTGAGCGCCTACAAAAGCAGCATCAACTACGAAGAGGAAGAAACGACCCTACACCAGTGAGAACACTGAATAACTATTTCTGAAGTTATAAGCGACCGTATTCTCGAACCGTCAATCAAATATGGTATGGGAAAGAAAAACGAGGTTAGGGTCAAAAGAGTGACAGCAGAAGTCGGACGTGAAAGATTTAGGCTCGGTGCACACGAGCGATCCGGTGTCGTTACGGCACCACAGTTGCGATCAAGAAGTACATAGAGTTGAACTAACCGACTCACACGGACGACGGACGGACGACGTCATCGTCCGTCCGTCCAACGTTCTATTTGTTTGAGAATTTCCCTCCATTTTCCCCACAATAAATATCTTTTCCCACTGGATCAGAAACGTACAGCTTAAGTTCAGGAGAAATTCAACAATAGATAATTATCGGTTGTCAGACCTACTTTCCATTTCTGTTTGGAGTAGTTAGCAAGTATTCATCAACTTTCTTTTGAAGGGAATTGCGTAACGTTATCAGATTTATGTTGCAGCCGGAACTCCTGGTTATGAAAACCTCATCAATTCACCTTATGGTATTTATTTAGTAATACACTTTGAGTTCGATGGAACCCAGGTTGTTTTCATTTCTTTTTGGAGGCCGAGGAGACTGAATAGGAAAAGAAAGAGAACTAATAATTTGCGAGTACATAACTCATACTTAATTCAATTGTATAAAGGAAACCTTTGAGACGCATACATTGTTTATCAGTTAATTTAAATTTTATTAATGATTTCTAAAGATCTACCTTTCATATCTTTATTTTAATAATTTTTCTTTAATGACAGAATGACCTTATCAAAATATCTCTATATATAAAACGCGTAGGTATGCGGCACAAAAATCGACGATATTTCTATACTCCGAAAGGCAACGGCTGCAACTACCAAATGTAAACATTAGCGGCCACCCAAAATCCGCAATTTGCAACCGCGTGTCAACATGGATTTACACACTGAAATCAGTAATGCTCGAAAGTGAGCTGTACTATCAAATGAAAATTGGGAACAGTCTCAAGAAAGAAACCGAAGAAGAAATAATTCATTAAGAGAGGCGTAAAAGAGAGAGCATAAATGATCGCGAGGTTAGGCTTAACTGTCGCCGGCATAGCAACCGAGAGCCAGTAATACTTAATTTTGTACATTTTTTTCAGTACTTGCTGAATTTTTACTCCATTTTATAAGTGAAGAAATTTTCCCAACAATTTATTATTTGATATGATTAAGTTTAGATATCTGAATTCTGAACAATAATACATAGAGTGATGAATCTACACTATATTTTAGTACTTTCTGAATTTTTACTCCATTTAATTAAGTGAAAAAAATCACTATGTTTTAGAATCGGTCTTATAGAGAATACTCCTTAACAACGTATATTTATGATGACAGGCAATATTAACATTCCTAACATATGTTACTTTCAGTTGAGCTGCTTTGCAAAAGAAAATATAAAACTAAAAGCGACAATGCTGGTCGCGCAGCGGCTAGTTACGTAATAATACACCTTAAATAACTGCATCCTTAATATTATTAAATTGAATCTTATAGTTCTTCCATTCATTTCAAAATGTAAGTAATCAAAAATGTGTATCATACATCTTGCACTATGTACATGAAAATCACATAGTGTAAAGATACACTATACTTATCTCGCATTGGGAGAAAAATGGAATCAATAGCTATGATTAGAGGCACACCACTTTTGCTTTTTGGGCGTTATTTATGTGATGTGTTTACTAACGAGCAGAAGTCGCCTATCACGTAAAGTATAATTTAAGTTAATAATTCATTTTATTTGTAGACTTAATATAACTTAAATTATATTGTTCAAACCAATTTAAAAAGAACTTTCCCAAAAGTGATTAAGGTTTTCTTTTTTTTCCATTTAGGCGTGACACCCTACAGTTCAAAGAATAGGAATGAAATAGGGTTCATTTCATGAGAATGAAATAATACAATCCGACCCATTTCAAAAGCTTAAAAATATCTTTTTTTGGAGAAAAAATTGAAAGATACACGTACTTGTGTAACATGCCAAATTTGAAACGTGTGATAAAAAGGAACGAACACCAATATATATATATTCAGTTTTCAAGTACCTGAGAATAAACTTAACTATTATTAAACTTGCCTTAGACATTGCGACATAAAATGTGACGAAAGAAAATAATAGTCAAAAGTTTACATGAGCGAGAGGGGGAAAAATGAACTTTCTCTTAAATTTTAAATAAAAACGAAGTGTTTTATCCAATTTTTCATTGAAGAAGGAAAAACATTCCCCCATACCTCTGTGTTAAAATAAAATTAATAAAACTTGAAACAAAAATTTTATAATGTGAATTTTTATTTAGATTCTGGCAGACCCTAAGTTTTTGGGCTAATAGTTTGATTTTCACCATCGTTGGGTTGATCATCACAAGCGGTGCCTTGAATGATTTAGAGTACAGTGACATAGGATTCATCTTAGCTACTTACTTTGCTATAACTGTTGTAAGGTAATATATATAACTTTAACTCAGTAAGTTATCGAAATCTTTTGGTTTTAAGTATCTTTGTCTGGATATCTTTGGTCAATTAGATTGTTTATTTGTGTAATAAAACTCTTGAAATGGGCAGTGTTAAACGAAATGTGTATTTAGTTTAACATGTTCTCAGTACGAATTGAGTTCTTTTTTATGAATGCTAAATTTCTTTTGATATTGATGATAAATTTCCCGTCTGTTTAATAACCACGTCATGAACAGGCATATTGAAATTAGCACCACGAGAAGCCTTTTATTTTAACAGTATGAGACTCAAAGAAAATGACGTATTTCATACAGGTTCCGGACAAAATAATAGGAACCCCTTTGAAGGAATGCACATTTTTTATTTGTACGGGGTTGGGCCACCCTTGGCCTTAACTACAGCTTTCATTCGACGTGGGAATGAAAAATAAAGGTCTTGCACAAAGTTGAAGAGAATTCGCCCTTATTCCTCGTGCAGAAAGGGTCGAGCTCAGGTGGTGTGCGTGGAAGAGAAAACCGAGCACGTACTCTGTTCTCTAAAATATGCCTCAGATGCTCAAAGATGTTGAGATCAGGGAATGAGAACACCACATGAGATGTTCCACTTCATCATTATGCTCATCTAACCAAGTTTGAACACAGCGAGCCGTGTGAACAGAGGCATTGTCATTTTGGAGCACAAGACGATCTCCAGGAAACAAAGTCTGAAGCATAGGACGGAAATGATCTGAGAGAATACTGCGATAATGCTTGCTTGCGATCTTCCCCTCAGATCTAAGAGTGACCCCAAACCACGCCACGCCACGCCACGGCACGCCACGATATCGTACCACATACCATCACAGAGCCCCTTTCATGCTTAACGGTAGGAACCAGACAGTCAACATTAAATGCTTCTGCCGATGTTCGCCAGACGAACACACGTCCGGTGGTCTGAAATAATGTAAATGATGATTTGTCAGACCAGATGACATATTCCCATTGCTGTTGTGTCCTGTTTTGGTGGTCTAGGCACCACTGTCGTTGCTTAATAGCATTCTAAGGCGACACTAATGGCTTTGGAATAGCCACTTTGCCATAAATGGTTACATCATGCAGCTCCCGTTTAATAGATTTGGTGGATACGGGGTTCTGGAGATGGGTGTTCATGTTGAAGGTTATCTGTGACAGTGTAGTCTGCGACAGCGTTTTCGGGTTACTATCCTCTTCAACACTCGTCTATCCTGGTCGGTCAACTTCGACTTTCGCCCTCTGTTCTGCTTCGCAGAAGACACTTTTCCCAGGTTTGTGTAGGCTGTCATAACCCTTGATACAGTGACCCTTGAAACACCCACAAGATTGGCTATTCTCGACACGGACGCTCCAGCTAGGCGAGCTCCAATAATCATGCCTCTTCGCACGTCGGACAGGTCGGACAAAATGTCACTTTGCTAGGAACAAAATTTTCTCATATAACTGTCACACCGGCAAATGCTCTACTGATACTTTCCCTTTTGCCGCCACTAGATGGCAGACTGTTGCGACACGTTGCGGGGTTGTATGGGACGGTCGAAGTACGACACATTTCCGAAATGGTTGTTCGTATTATTTTGTCCGTATCCTGTAGGATAAAATTCTGACGAAACATCAATAAAGCGTCAAGAAATTCTGAACTAATATCTTATTCAATGAGCTTCCCATTTAGAATGATCAAAGAAATTAACAAATTATTTATGGTTATTTTTCTTAAATAGTTTGTGTCATCGATAAGTGGTCATCAGGTCTATAGTTAGCAAGCCTCGATGGCATTAAATAAAATCAAGATTCAAAATTTGACGTAAAGTTTTCTTTTGTCGTAGAGGATTCATGATAGCGGTATTGTCCCCGTTTTTAAGAAGCCACGGATACGGTTTTTCCACGAAAAATGGCGCAGTGCTAACTTGGAGTGGAATGAGGGGTGCAATTGGTTTAGCCATAGCTCTCATGGCCCGATTAACACCAATGCAAGGTATGGAAAACAAGGTAAGGACTGATCATAAGTTTCCAATGCTATTTATATGTACATTAAAAAATTCAAATAGAACAACATTTGAGATAACTGTTCTAAATAACAATGTATCACACAGAATAATTTGAAATCATATCTTCTTCGAGTATCACGTATAATATAGCAAGCGACACATGAGAAGAATATATAAAGTTGGGAAAAACAAGACAATATGAAGTTCTATCACAATGATGTGAATTGGCGTTTTCTAACTGAAGTCCTCGTAATCGACTTGGCTCTGACTGAGCTAATGATCCACTCGAATAGTTAGACAGCGTTTAAGTCTGTTGGTAATAATCACAAAAGTCTCCTTCTTTTTTATGTCGAAAAGTTGATGGTCACGTAGGATGAAGTGTTAGCCAGAAAGATGGAACAATGAGCGCAGGGGCAGAGACTGGCTTACAAATTTCTTTCGAAGACCTTTCAACTCTCGGACATTTTTCAAGTCGAGACAGCTCACGGACTATTAATAGCTTATTTAAGAGATTCAAATAAGGACATGTGAATAGTTGTTAATAGTTCATCCCAATTCTAATGGATAGTATTCATCATTATGGAAAATGTTACACCGAAACTAATGAAACAAGTTAGGGATTTGGCAAACCTTAAAATATTCTCTATACATAAGTAAAAAAAAATTCAATTCATAAATTTTCGAAAGACGTTTGGGATTTCATTTTCAGGAGTAGAGCATTAGAACGCAATTGCAGTAAACTGTGGCAAGCAAAGTTTACTGCAACAGTTTACTGCAATTTCCCTACCTTGGCTTACAGCGTAGGCATCCCACTAATCAGCCTTTGAAAAGAAAAAAACTGAATTTGCCTCTGAAATTCACGCATTGAGTTTCACTTTTCAGATATTCACAGTGGACAATTTAGTATATTTAATCCCTAGCATTCATTTCTGTACCTTTTAAAAGATATTTGGATTGTTCGGAAAACTGCTCAACCCTGGAGAAGGCTTCTGCCTCAGTCTTTGGGCTCTGATATTCCAAGACTTCGAAAGGAATGTATGTTAGGGCCTGTTCACATAGGAGTCCGGTAGCGGAAGCGTAAAAGGAAAGATGGCGCCAAGACGGAAATAAACCAATCACAGGCATTAAAAATTTCGTTGCTAATAGTTTGGAGGTTTGTCATTGGTTAAATATATATCAATACTTCAACGCTTCCGCTACTGGGCTCCTATGTTAACAGATCCTTATTCTCTACACCTCTGAACTAGCTACCAATTTTTCAGAGGTTATGAGGATTTGTTGCTGTAATACTACTGTTGGGGAGAATGAATTCTTTAATGCGTGGCTCAATATACAGGAAATTAAAACAGTTTTAGCAGTAGACAGTTTGTAGTTTATGAAAACTCTTATCTGTTTGAGCTTGTTCTGGGATCAGTCATATGGTAATAGAGTTTTACAAATTGTAGTAAGGGATTTTAAAAGGTTTCGTAATAAACTGGAAGAGTCGATGAGTTATCATACGATGATAAACTTCGATGAATTATCATACACATCAGAGTTACCACCACAATGCTTCTGCGGAAGATTTATTGTTTGACTAGTAACTTATTGTCTGACCAAGTCTCTGCCTTTTGTGGTTAAATAATTACCTAATATTTGGAATCAATCTACCAGATTTTCTTCGTTGGCGAGTGTGGATAAACAAGTACCATAGAACTTACGATCAAGTAGTCCCTGTTTGAAAGCTAGAAAGGGGAACTAAAGTCACTTTCTCCTCTGATTAATATCCAGTACTTTTCATTACTACACATACATGTTTTTCTTTTACTCATAGGCGATCTTTAAATTCACGTGTTAGTTAAACTGCTGTCGCTTGTAAATTGTGCATTTAAAGTCATGCTAAATGCAGATGCATCGGGAAAACTTAACCCACTTGTTTGTTTTGTTTCCCGTTCTTTTACAAAAATCCATCCTTCTATTTTACTACGTAGCACGTCTCAAATTATGTTTCTAAATTATGTCTATAATAATTTGAGCGTGGTCAGTTTCTTTCATATTTAAATATCATATACCACTTTTTGTGGATTGACGTTTTAGCAAGCTGAATGTAATGTTTAGTTGTGTTTAGGCTTATTTTGACGATGGCCGAACGACTAATGTGCTATCCTTCGGTACCAGAGTCGAGAGAATCTAGTCTCGCGTTTGACGTGGTTGTTCTAAATATTCAATTAAGATTGAAAATTAAATTATCTAATTAAAAACACTTATTTTCCGACTTTACTTTAAGCACAGTAAAGCTTCCTCTTTCTCACTATAACACAAAAAGATGAAACTGAACGGACAATTAGTCAGAATGAAACGTGATGGAAACTTAGCTGCAAAACAGAATGCTTGAACGTATTTAAGAAAATGTTATTTCAGTGAAGATAAAGTGTATGAAGCTCGACAGATAAAAAATATTGTAAAATTTCAACCATTTATATGATACTAATGTAACAATAAAGTTAAGATTGATATTTTAAGGATATCAGTTTACTTTTATAACGTCCTATAAATTAGAGTAGAGGAGAAGGTGGGATTATGGACCCCCTTAATATCTGCCCTATGCGCAGGTGCAGGCGCTAATTATAGCTGTGATCTAGAGCCCCTACGTGGCTGCAATGGATAGCCAAGGTCATTGACCACAGTTCACTCGCGAATGATGTACTGTGACGAATTGTTTGTTTTTCGAGTTTTCAAACTTTTTCTGAGGAAAGTAAAAGTGAATATTTTACATATCTACTACTATGTTTTGTAAAAACTGAATCCTGTGCCTTATTCTACAGGACATGAAGTTCCTTTTGAGCTAGTTCGAAATTAAATTCCATATAACTCATAATGTGAAAAAACGAGTTTGTTTCCAAGATGGCGATGTTTGAAATATGGACCCCATGGGTGCTGGTATTATGGACCCGGGTCCATATTACCAACAACCGGTTTCGATAATGTAATAATAATGTTTCCGTGAGAAAATGCAATTCCACAGATGATGTCATTGTGATACATTTTATTTTCATGTTTTGTAATCCTTTTCGGTTATTCTGGAAGCTAAGAATGCAAGTTGAGAAGAAATCTCCCGCTAGTAAGGACGCTGTAGTGCGCAGAAGAAGTTGGGATAAGGTAAAGATGGTTGAGGCTATCCAGAAGCTAAGATGTGGAGAAATGGGACCAAAGGAAGCTGCCAGGGTGTTTGGTGTATCAAGAATAACTTTGAGATGATTGGCTTCACAAGTGGATACGCCAGGAGCAGATGTGGTTATACAAAAACTAGGGTTTGGTTTTGGTTTGGAGAGCTACGGTTGTGGTATTTCTACTGTCCGATCCAGGGGTTGTAAGAAGCAGCACAGTCTACACAAAAACACATTTATTTTCTATGCTACGTACATCACAAAAAGCGGACAATAGATCTTAATCTTATATTCTGGGATTCTAAAAGTGGAGCTCAATAGCTCATCCCAGTCTCCCCTATCGATTACTCGATTCTCTCTGCTCTACCAAAACAAAAGTACTTACATAGGGAGAGGGTGCGTTGCAGCGCCATCTGGAGAACATAAATTTGAAGTTGCAACACCCTCCCCCCCCATGAACTGCAAGGTTCATCAATACAAAATGCAAATAAAACAGATAAACAAATCAATTACATATACATTAATAATAATTCAAAATTATAGATATTCAATTATACCTATACATTAATAACATGCAATTCAAAATTATACATATTCAATTATATTTATACATTAATAGCATTCAATTCAAAATTATAGATACTCAATTATATTCAAAGAGTTTCAATTATATTTAAAGTTCAATGTTCAAAAAAGTTTGTAAAGTTCAAATCAGTTCGTTTCTCTATCACTTGTCAGTCTGAGAGTTCTAGAGGGAACAAAAGTTGTGTAGGTCTTTTCACAACACCAGAATCTAACTTCACGCAACATGATTTTACCTTACCGTCTCTTCCAGGGAATACTTCTATGATCCTCCCCATTTTCCACATATTTCTAGATGACTTGGGATCTCCAAGTAGCACCACGTCAACAACTTTGAAACCTCGAACTGCTGTCGTTGATGCAGTGCAATTAGCTGATTTCAGATTTAACAAATATTCTTTCCGCCACCTTTCCCAGTAGTGATCTAATAACTTTTGTCGATAGTTGTAACGTTTGGTTAAATCTTTCCTATTTAAGTTGTTGCGTTCTTCACTGAGTTTCACAGGTGGCAATGATGTTAAACGTTTTCCGACGAGGAAATGTGCTGGAGTCAATGGTGAAGGTTCATGAGGATCACTGTATACAAAGGTAATGGGTCTGGAATTAATTATAGATTCAACTTCCGTTAATATGGTCTCTAACTCTTCTGTTGATAATGATGATTTTCCTAGGGTTTTTCGTAGGACTGTTTTCACTGACCTTACTAGCCTTTCCCAGAATCCACCCCACCAAGGGCTTCTATCGACTATAAATTTCCAATGTATGCCTGCCTTGCCAAAAAAATCACTAACTTCTGGGCAGCTAATATTCGCCCAGATTTCCTTCAAATCGGCATTCGATCTTTTGAAAGTCTTTGCGTTGTCTGAGTAAATCGTCGAACATAATCCACGTCGTGCAATGAACCTACGTAAGGCAAGTAAGAATGTTTCAGTGCTTAAATTCGAGACTAATTCCAGATGAATCGCGCGGGTCACTGCACATGTACATAGTAAAATATAGTGTTTCCCGTCATTTTCTCTGGTGAACAAGGGACCTGCAAAGTCAATACCCGTTACATCAAATGGAGGGGTCTTCTGGACACGATCAGCTGGTAGTGGTGCTGTTACTTGTATGCTAGGCCGTATTTTATATCGTTTACATATCAAGCACTTATTTAACGTAGATTTAACAGACTGTCTCCCTTTCAGTATCCAAAATTTGTTTCGTACTTCCACTAAAGTGTCAGATACTCCTGAATGTAATACCTTATTATGGGCATCCAAAATTAAGAATTCGGCGTATTTCGTTCTTCCTGGAATTATACAAGGATGTCTTTCTTTAACCTCAAACTGTGAGAACTGTAATCTTCCTTTTACGCAAATTAATCCGTTGTCATCTAGTTGAGGGTCGAATCCAATTAGTTTCGAGTGTTTTATAATTGGCTGTTTATTTAGCAATTGATTCATCTCTTCTTCAAAATATTTACATTGAACTATTTTGACCCAATAGATTTCGACTTCGGATAATTCAGAAACTTTTAGTGGTCCTTTAATCTTTTCATTATTTTTCTTTGAATTGTGTATAAATCGCTTTATCCAAGCAGTCACTCTATACACTCTTGAGAGTTTGCTATACTTCTCTATGTCCAAAACAGGTTCTTGCACAGGCATGATGTTACAAGCAAATTGATGACAAGTTTCCCTTTTAACTTTCCTCTCTGATTGTAGTTCTTCTTGTTTAATTTCATTTGACACATATGGAGGCCATAGTTCATCAGGTAATGTCAACCACTGTGCACCCTTCCACCAATTTTCGTTATTCAATAACTGACGAATTGATTCTTCTCTTGTGAGTATATCGGCTGGATTCATCTTCCCTCTGCAGTATTTCCAATTCTGTGGTTCAGTATGCGTCTTAATCTCAGTGACTCTATTTGCAACAAAGGGTTTCCATTCCCTTGCTGTTCCCTTTATCCAATGGAGAGTTATTGATGAATCAGTCCAAAGAAATGTGTTGTGATGTTTTATCTTGAAGATATTTCCAAGGTATTCCGCAATTCTAGCTGCAATGACGGCTCCCATGAGTTCTAATCTTGGCAGTGTGAGTCGTTTCAAGGGCGCGACTCTTGTCTTTGACATCACAAAACTAGTACTAAAATTTCTTCCTTCTCTGTATCTCAAATATGCTACAGCGCCATACGCTCTTGGGCTGGCATCGCAGAATATGTGCAATTGCATATCTTCAACCTTCAATGAGGGGTCGTCGGGAAAATACTTCCTGCCAATAGAAAATTCTTTCATATCCTCAATTTCTGAATGCCAGTTTGCCCATTTTTCTTGTAAATCGCTCGGGAGTTCCTCATCCCATTTTATGCCCTTTTCCTACATTTCTTGAAGTAGGCATTTTATTCTGATGACGTATGGAGACAGAAATCCTGCTGGGTCAAATATTCTGGCCACTGTTTGTAATACAAAGCGTTTGGTGTTTTTAACATTCTGCAGTGACTCGATAAGGGGTTTAATGTCTAACTGTAAGATATCTGATTGTGTGTTCCACCTTATTCCCAGCACCTTAGTGTGATTTTCCGACATTTCTTCTTCCATATTGTCGTTATCAGACCAGCGTTGGCTTAAATGTTTGGAATTAGTTTTCCATTTTCTAAGTTTCATCCCAGCGTCATCAAATATTTTTACTGCATTGGTCGGTAATCGATAGGCTTCTTCGACATCGTTTGCCCCATAAAACAAGTCGTCCACATATAAATAGTTATTTAACATGTCAACTGTTTCTTTGAATTCCGATTCATATTTCCTTAGATGGTACTTTATAGTTGCAGCCAACAGAAATGGACTTGAGCTGACTCCAAATGGAACTCGTTTAAATCTTAAAGTCTTGACGTTTTCAGCGTTAGCCAAATTTTCCTCATTCCAAATAAAACGCAAATAATTCCTATCTTCGGGGGCGACTGAAATTTGTAAGAACGCTTTCTCGATATCAGAACTGAAGGCGATTTGGTATTCTCTAAATTTTAAAATTACCGTCAATATATTAGGATTCAAATTTGGACCAGGATCCAAGCAGTTATTAAGTGATTCCTGATTTTTCTCTTTCGAAGATGCGTCGTACACGATTCTGACTTTAGTAGTGGTTTTGTTTTTTTTAATGACCGCAGTGTGGGGCATATAATACACGTTTTTTAAATTCAGTTCACTCTTAGGACATTCTTCAATAATACCATCTTTAATCTGCTCTGACATAATCGCTTTATAGTTTTCAAATAGCCATTTGTTACCCTTAAATCTGTTTGTTAAACTAATAAATCATCGCTTCGCAAGTTCAAAATTATCATGTGGTTCGTTCCCATTTGAATTCCACAGTAATTTTACTTCGTATCTACCCTTTTCATATTTAATATTATCTTCAAAGGTTCTTAACGCTTCACTGGAGGTATCTAAATTTTCATTCTCACTTATTCCTAACGCTTCCAATTCCCAGAATTGGCGAATCTCGTCGGGTTCTTGCGCTGCAATAAACAATGATGACACACAGCCAGATGTTGTTTGGGGTGCATGAACCCTTCCCTGCACCGACCATCCGAAAACAGTTTCCACGCCGACGAGGTGTTTGTTTATTTTTTCTATTCTCCCCGTCGCGACACTAAAGTAGAAATCGGCCCCTATTAGAACATCTATCTGACCTTGATCTTCGCCCCCCTCAAAGCAGGCAAGAGGGAAATTCTTTATAGCGCGTGCAGACTTGTACAGCGCTCTCTGCCTATTCCAGTGATTTATGTCTCTGTACTGTGTTTCCCTGCTCCCGATCGCGTCCTCTGGCGGTCCTTCAAAGAAGCAGAGTGAGGTCACCGGGTCAAATGGTGTCGAGCGGGGTCGGGGGAGACACCAAGATCAAGGGCGGAAAGGGAGGTGGTTCTAAATACCGTGTCTAATGTTACCGTTACTAAGTGATGTGACAGGAGTTGGGGAGAGAACTCTGTCGAATGTGAATGCACCATTAGATCCATCTGACGACGAATGTTTATGTCTGGTATAGCAATGGGTGCGCAGCAAATATTCTCTATTACGAGAGCTTCAATTTCTACAATTTTAGATGGGCACATGTAATTTTGCATCTTTAATTGTACTACACTATGTGATTGTGTCAGCGGTTTCGTAGATCCAAAGGGAAATATGCTTAATGTTTCCTCTCTGATTACCGGAAGTTTTAATTCTCTTACTACGTTTTTATTAACAAAACTTCTCTGACTTCCGGAATCCATCAAAATGCGAGATAATCTTGAGTGAGATTTACCTTGAATCAATACGTCACATGTCAACAATAATATATTACTTCTTAAATCGGAATCCGCGCTTTGATTTTGAAACATAGTTACATTAGTTTCGGGTTCTGATTTTTCTGAAGCATCACAAATTGATTTGTTATGTTTCCTATTGCACAACGAACATGGTTCCGTTCTCGAACGACAGTCTTTGGCTAAATGATTTCTTTTTAGGCATACGAAACACCTTCCCATTCGTTTTAGAATATTTTTTCTTTCAGTTACAGTAAGCTCAGTACAATCATCACTTCTGTGATTTGTTTCCTTTCCACAAAATACACAGCCATCTCTCGATAGTACATTTAGCGCTGCAGTTGTAGGTGGTCTAAAAGGCTTTGGCTTATATCGGTCGTGTAAGTAATTTTTATGCTTATACTTATCGGCAATATTTTTATTTTCTGAGCAGTCTTTGACATTTATTTCGGAATCTGTTCCCTTGGTTAGATTTTCCGTTCTTTCCCTACTTTCGATTTCTTTTTTAAGGAATTTCATTAATTCCGTTATCTTTTCAATTTCTGCTTTATCATAGCATCGGGTAAATTCTAAAGCTAGATCTTTAGGTATTACTTTAATGAGGATAGGGAATAGTAAACAACCAAAGGTATCGGTTTTAACTCCAAGACTTTCCAGTCCTCTTATCTGTACTTCACACTCGTCATAGAGTTTTCTCAAACTCTTCAAATCACTAGATCTTTTTACCGGAGTTAAATTTAATAGGCGGGTCATGTAACAATCTATTATGACCTCTTCCTTTCCAAAACGGGATTTTAAGATATCTAGTGCCTTCACATAATTCTCGGATGTTAGTGTCAGACCTTGTATTGCCGTTGCGGCATCCGAACCCAAAACAGTTTTTAAATAATTAAATTTTTCAACTTGATTTAGATTTGGGTTATCATGAATAGCAGATTCAAACTGCGACCAAAAGGCTGGCCAAACGCACATATCTCCGTTAAATTTTTCTATGTTTAGCCGTGGTAATTTGATATTTGATTTTGGATTAACTTCTGAATTACTGGCACTCGGGCTATTACTAGTATTTATGCCACTACTGGTAGCATTTGAAATTAACAGTTCTTGGTTTAGGTTATATAAACATTTATTGCCGCGTACTTTAGAGCTTATAATTTTATTTGTGTACTCCTCGCAACTTTCAATTTCTGTTTCCATGTCATCAAGTTCAGTAACTTGTTCTATCTCATTATTTAATGCATTTAATGAGCTCTCTTTATCTGTTAACTGCGCGAGCAATTCTTCTATTTCTAGAGCATTAATTTCTGCTTTAGGTTTAAATAGTTCTGCTTTGTTTATTATTTTAGTCGCTGATGATCGCAGAACAGTTCTTTTCTTTTTTAATTTTTCTATATCCATATCGAATTATCAATATTATGGATTTATCAATTCAAAAAAATCAGTTTATTCACTCACCTTCTGATCTAAAGGTATGATCCCGTGGGTTCTGCACCAAAAGGATGTGGTATTTCTACTGTCCGATCCAGGGGTTGTAAGAAGCAGCACAGTCTACACAAAAACACATTTATTTTCTATGCTACGGACATTACAAAAAGCGGACAATAGATCTTAATCTTATATTCTGGGATTCTAAAAGTGGAGCTCAATCGCTCATCCCAGTCTCCCCTATCGCTTACTCGATTCTGTCTGCTCTACCAAAACAAAAGTACTTACATAGGGAGAGGGTGCGTTGCAGCGCCATCTGGAGAACATAAATTTGAAGTTGCAACAACGGTCAACTTTTTTTATACAAGAGCTAATTAGACCGAGGTCTACAGTTTAAAGCCGATTCCGAATGGCTACAAACATCCATGCCAACAGTGGGACTCGAACCTACAGGATCTGAACCAAATGCCTGTGCGCCAGCCATTCGGTCATCACCTGGCACAAAAACTAGGGAGGAAGCCTGTTTTACCAAATTACACTGAAAAAGATTTAGTGGCCTATTTGCTAGAGATGGAGTCAGTATTTCACGGTCTTACTCGACAAGATATGAGGAAATTGGCGTTCCAATTGGCTGAACGCAATAATATCTTCCACACTTTCATAAATGAAGCAGCAGGGAGAGACTGGCTAAACCGATTCCTCACTCGTCAGACAAATTTCGATCAAAAAACCTACAGGGACGTCATATGCACATGCAGAAGGATTCACACGCGAGCAGGTGGCAGGCTTATTTTTATTTTCTGGAAGGCTTGTGTTCTGGGAATCATTTCCAGAATCTTCAATGCAGATGAGACTAGTTTAAGTGGGCTTCAGTCAAAAGTTTCCCAAGTCATCGGGTTGAAGAGAAAACGTCAGGTAGGAGCTCTGACTACAGCTGAACGTGATTCTCTGGTAACTATGGTTTGCTGCATGAGTGCTGGGGAAATATATTTTCCACCAATAATGATATTTCCTCGTAAAATCTTAACGGATCAGCTTATGAATGGAGCCCCAATCCGGAGCAATTGGAAGAGTTCATCCCTCTGGGTGGATACAATCCCATATGTTTACAGAGATGGACCAGACCAGCAAGAAGCATCGTGCATCTTCTGTGAAGGTGCATTCAAAGATGACACATGAGGAGAACTTTAGATTCGTTGTGGGATGAGTCTACACTGGACTCATTCTGTGTGTACCGGAGCCGAAGCTGAGTTTTATATTTGCGACTTTTGTGCCAAAATTGAAGTTTTTTTTTATATAGATAATATTTGATGATCCAGCTGTTTAATAATATATTATCTTTCTTTCACTTTTACATTTGAAAACTTTTCTTGTTTTTGTTTCCAGCTGTTTAATAAATAGATAAAGGATTTTTTTGGTAAAAAGGGTGGGGGTCCATATTACCCTCTACTTTGGGTCACCTGCAAGTTTTTACTTTTTTCACTTATGTGATTGTACACATCTTAAAATTTGATTTAATGGCAAATCCACTTCAGGACGTTTATATGATGAGTTATGGAAGAGGTTAGAGCCCCAAAATATGAAAATCAGTCTTTGGTATGACCACAGTGAGCCAAAAAAAAAGGGGGGGGGGTCCAAAATCCCACCTTCTCCTCTACAAATATACGAGTATTTTCATCCTATTTGGTGATGAAAACCTATTGTTGTCCAGTGGCAATACTTATTTTTATCATTAACTACAATCGGAAGATTTTATAGATAGTTACAGTAAATCGTACTTTCGGTTCTTCTTTCAAAGTGCGAGAGCTTCACGAAAGTAAGTGCAGAAAAAATAGTGTTTTTAGTTGCACGTATTCAGAGACCTTCCACAAAATGTTTCAATATTCAAGTGGATGTACTGCAAATTTGTGCATTATCTTTCTCCAACAGTAAGAACTAGAACTAATTTTTCAGATGCACATACATTACTGCAAAATTACCTCTTTAAGTAATCTATATATATATATACACTAGTTATAAAAAATTAAGGAAAAATCACAAAAAAGAGGGATAACACGTTCAAAACTAGGCCAATCTGTTTAAAATTTGAATATGTTGTTAAGTAAAAGGTGCAGAACAATACTGCATTACGCAAAATAGTGGCAATGCAGTCGGAATACGTCATTTGCGAGGAGCATAAAAGTGCATGTCTCAGAGCAAGGCGGCAATTGTCGCTGCGAGGCTGAGATTAGACATCTGGCATAGCCAAATTGTAACAATGACCTCCAGGCATCATTTGACCGAAGAACTGCGATGGCGAGCTATTGGGAGACTAGAGGCACGACAAAGTCAGACAGAAGTGGCCAGATGGCTAAATGGGAGTCCGTCTGTGGTTCATAGACTTTGGCAACAATTTCTAACCACGGATTCAGCCTCCAGGAGGTTAAGCCAAGGACGGCCATACGCTATGACGAGCGCCGATGACCGATATTTGTCATTATGCGCACGATGGAATAGAACCGCAACTCCGTCTGCAAGCTCCGTCTGCAGATCCTCCCTCGCTGTAAGCCCCCGAAGGTTGGTATCAACGTCGACCATGCGTAGAAGGCTTTACGAAGATGGTCGTTTTGCGAGGCGACCAACCATTTGCGTCTCGCTCACGTCACGCCATAGGCGGGAACGTTTGCAGTGGGCACGTTAACATGTTCACTGGAAAAGTGATCAATGGAATGAATACTGACGAAGGTTCTGATGGTTCTGATCAATGAATACTGTTCTCTTTACGGATGAGTCCAGTTTTAGCCTCTAAAGCGATAGTAGGCATATTTTGATTTGGAGAGTACCTTGAACTCGTTTTCATCCATCACACATCCGTGAAAGAGATGCATACGGATCAGGCAGTGTCTGTGTTTGGGGTGGTATCTTTTTGGGTGGACGCGTAGACCTCCATGTCTTTGCCCGTGGAAATGTGAATGCTCACACCCATAGAGATGACATCCTTGAGGCTTATGTGTGCCCTTATGACGGGGCAATAGGTGATGCTTTCGTGCTACAGGACGATAACGCGAGACCGCACAGGACTCGCATCGTGGATGCTTATCTTGAGCAAGAAACAATTCAGCGCATGGAGAGGCCAGCTCGATCACCGGACCTGAATCCTATCGAGCATGTTTGGGACGCTTCAGGACGAAGTATAGCTGCTCTCAATCCTCCTAGGACCCTAGCCACGCTTTCATCTGCTTTTCAAGAGCAATGGCTCTCACTTCCTACCGCACTCACAGACCGCATAATTGACAGCATCACACATCGCTGTATGTGCTGTATTGCTTCCCGGGTGGATTATACGCCATATTAAAGGTACTTTTCCTATACCAAACTGACACATCTGATTTGTTCGTTGTATACATATGCTAGTTTCTATAACACCATAATTGTCTGGCGATTTCTTTTCATGCTATTTTATACCTACCTATTTGTTGTATAATGTGTATAAGTTTCATTAAATTCTACGCGTAACTTTTTGAGTAATCGCTATTTTTGTGATTTTTGCTTAATTTTTGATAATAAGTGTATAACAGTTCCGTAACTGACTGACTGACTGATTGACTGACATATAACCCACAGATCAAACTGCTGGACCTAAAGAGCTGAAATTTTGCATGGCGATTCTTCTTATAGTGTAGGGGTGCACTAAGAGAGATTTTTGAAAAATTCTTCTTAGATTTTTTAAAATTAAATTTGTAAGCTGTTTTTGTAACTTCTTTAAAGTTTGCATTTAAAATAATATTCCGAGGGTTATAAAATTTATATCACGAGAAAGATCATAAAAATTCCTTTACAATGAAATATTTTTCGAATCTTTTACCTCTATTTTCTGATTTTTGGTGAATTTTTAAAGATAAATTTATAGAATTTAATTTATTAAATGCTGATCACGTGGTTTCTATTCTTTTTGTGATTGCGTCACGTGCATAGCAACGAAATAGACAACAAAAAATATTTTTTTTTCTTGCTAAGGTGGCAGACGAATGGACATTATCCAAAAAATATTAAAGTACAGTAAAAGAAATGTTCCTCAAACTGTACTGTATTCTTTAGTCTGTTCTGTTAAATTTAATTTGAATATTTTCTTCTTCATTATTTTATCTAAAAAAAGGTCCGTTATGATTTTTATATGAACTTTTTTCTTTTTTTACATCAATTGCATACATTGATCATTGCATTTATTATAAATAAATAAATAAGTATATATATATATATATATATATATATATATACACTGCTGGCCACTGTAAATGCAACACCCTGAAGGAAACATGTAAATAACATGAAATTTACAACATGTATTAGCGGAGGTGAGATATGCAAATGATTAGAATTTCAGCGCAGATGCACATCACGCGCGCCTGTGGCGCCACTTCAAAGCGCTATTTAAGGCTTGGAGATTTCGACGATTTCAAGTTCGGCAATTGTGTTTTTCTTGTGGTTTTTTCAAAAAAAACGATCAATTATGCCTCGTCGAAAACAGCGATCATCTTTTGATCAAGTATCCGAGTTCGACAGAGGAAGGATAGTGGCCTACCGAGATTGTGGATTATCTTTCAGGGAAATCGGTAGTCGTGTTGGACGAAACCAAACAATTGTAATGCGGATATGTGATCGTTGGATGCAGGAGCGTACGACGGACCGTCGTGTTCGATCGCATCCACCTCAGCGCACCACTTCACGTGATGACAGGCAAATTGTGCGCATGGCAGTGACGGATCGCTCTGTCACATCACGAACCATAGCACAGCACATGCAGTCTGTAACGCATCATCCAGTGTCTGCGCGTACCATTCGACGCCGTTTACAGCAGAGTGGTCTGTCCGCAAGACATCCATTGCTTTGTCTACCCTTGACGCAGAACCACAGACGTCTCCGCCGCCAATGGTGCGATGACAGAAGGATGTGGACGGCAGAATGGAATGAAATTGTCTTTACTGACGAGTCACGCTTCTGTCTGCAACACCACGATGGTCGCATTAGAGTCTGGAGACACCGTGAAGAGAGGATGCTGAACAGCTGCGTTATGCACCGCCACACTGGTTCTGCACCGGGTATTATGGTATGGGGCGGTATTGGATATCACTCTCGCACACCTCTAGTACCCATTGCCGGTATTTTAAACAGCCAGCGCTACATCTCCGAGGTGTTGGAGCCAGTTGTCCTTCCTTACCTTCAGGGCTTGCCCACAGCCATATTTCAACAGGATAATGCGCGACCACACGTGGCACGCATTGTACAACGGTTCTTCGTCAATCGCCAGATTGAATTGCTTCCCTGGCCGCCTCGCTCTCCGGATCTTTCGCCGATAGAAAACATGTGGTCCATGGTTGCTCTACGATTGACCCAGATTCCATCCTCAGCTGCCACAGCAGATCAACTTTGGCAACGTGGGGAAGCTGCTTGGTCTGCTGTACCCCAAGAACTCATCCAAAGTCTCTTTGAATCAATGCCGAGGCGTGTGGCAGCGGTGATCTCCAACAATGGCGGCTGCTCTGGCTACTGATTTTGGCAGGAACCACACTTCACAGAAGTCTATAAATTTAATCATTTGATACTTGGTCAACATGTTATCTACAAAATAAATTTTGTTGTGATATCTCTTGTCTTTCTTGGTGTTGCAATTTGGGTGGCCAGCAGTGTATATATAGGTATTAATTGCATACATTGACCGTTGTATTTAATTTGGATGTATTCCGTAGGGAACTACGGGTTTTCAGCTAGTTTTTCTTATACGATTAGTATAAAGTTATTCGGGAAAGGTAAATTTGTCATTTCATAGTCAAAAAGTGCTGTTAAACATAAGTTCTCTCTGCCTGAAAATTGTACGCTGATGTAATTTAATTGCGAGAAGGAACAAATAAACCTCTTAAAAATTACGGTGACAGTTTGAATGAGCATTTGGCCTCCATCGAGTCACATTCGAGGACTGTTTCGCTTAAATCCGATAGTAAATCCTACTGACTTATCAAAGTGTTACACAATGGAGAGAATTAGAGATGGACGTTGTATTTCGCAGTTATTCTCCCAGGAAAGTAAATCGGCCCAGCGCTAATCCCGTGTCACTGACATCTCACAGAACTATTGCGTGTTACCTCCGTGTTTAATGAAGCATTCTGTAACTTTGCGGTGAGTGATTAGAAGTCCTATTGCGTTATATGGAATTTTAGAATAATGAGCCAATTTAGATGATTAATCGGCTCTTGCGTGACTCGTCCGATAAGCAACGTTCAGTTGTATAATACTGATATAACTTTTGTTGAGAAACAAGTCTGCTGCTTTTTGAATAATTTGACTATAATACAGAATTCCATTAGTCTACAAAAGGAAAACTATATAGCTTATGAGCAGAAACATTTGTCATCAAAGTTTTGATTTGAGTATTATAAAATTCAAGTGTATATATTTGGAACTCGCTTATTATTGCATTAGCTAAACAGTCTAGGAATACATTACAGTATTTTTCGGACCATAAGACGCACCTTCATTTTATGGGAACATTTATAGAAAAGAATATTTTGCATTTTGTTAGGTATATAAAGATATTTTCAATTTCTTGCTTAATAAAGTTTAAAAATTATATATAATTAATAATATAATTAATTATATATATATGTATATATATATATATATATATATATATATATATATATATATATATATATATATATATATATATATATATATATATATATATATATATATATATATGAAACAAATTTCTATCTTTTTCATTATCTCTAATACGCTTTTTCCTAAAATTCTTTTATCTTATCGCAACAGAGCACCGTCCCTCATCCTGATTGTGACTTAAATCCAGCCAATGTAAATCTATTTTTCCCCTTAAATGACACACGCGGACAGAGTCTTATATAAGCATTATATAACGGACATGGCGCGATCATCATCCGATATGACGTGCTAGAGTCATGTGTCCGCTTCTGGCCAATTAAAAGGTCAGTGCGCCTCTACCTGGGAGCCTGGCGTCCTTTTCTGGGAGGCTTTTGAGTGTTTGCCACGATGTTGTCAAGATGTAACTTTTAACAGGTTGCGTCCCCTTTGTCTTGGGATGATCCATTAAGTTCTGGACTTATAACTGTCTGATTCTATTGTGACAGCTTCCAACACGCCCAAATGTCTTCATCACAGTTGTATGCAGTGTTTCCCGACACCGTGAAGTTTCCAAATAAAAATCATATTGAAAATGTGGCTGACTCCTCGTCGTTCTGGATGTGAATTAAAGTGCCTGCCTACACTCGAAGACCACTTCTATTGCCTAGTGCTCCGTCACGGCTAACACCCGAAAATATCACGAGTTCACCGACCTGAAAAACAAACAAACAAACAAACAAACAAACAAACAAACAAACAAACAAACACAAACACAAACAAAAACACAAACACAAACAAACACACAAACACAAACAAACACACACACACAAACACACACACAGTTTCGTAACTGACTGACAGATAACGCACCGACCAAACCGCTGGACCTAAAGGGCTGAAATTTTGCATGGCGATTCTTCTTATAGTGTAGGGGGTGCACTAAGAAAGATATTTGAATTATTCTTCTTAGATTTTTTAAAATTAAATTTTAAGCTGTTTTTGTAACTTTTTTAAAGTTTGCATTTAAAATAATAATTTGAGAATTATAAAATTTATATCACTAGAAAGATCATAAAAATTCCTATAAAATGAAACCTTTTTCGAATATTTATCCCCATTTTGAATTGTGTTGAATTTTTAAAGATTAATTTTTAGAATTGAATTTATTAAATGCTGATCACGTGGTTTCATTTCTTTTTGTGATACTTAAAATTAATTTTGCGTCACCTGCATAACAACGAAATAAATTGACAAAAAGAAATAAAATAAAGTAAAAGATAAAATTTAACCACTAGACTAATTGAGATGGAAGTTTTTAAAGAATTTAATTCAAATTTGTATGGTTTACGGATATTAAACATGCAAATTAATTGCATACAATGACCATTGTATTTAATTTGAATATTTTCTTCTACATTATTTTGTCTATAAAAATATCCGTTACGATTTTTTTATAAATACATTTTAATGTAGGATTACATTACTCAATAACAGCCCTGCGAAGAGAAAAAAAAATTGTCCAGCGTCGCGAGTTATAATTTTGACAGCGCGCCAAACCCAGTAGCAGTAAACAGGTAAAAAAAAAGTTAAGCAACGATAAGTAATCCTACGTTAATAACCCGTGGTAGTTTCATTAGAAGAGACTACCTGAATCTTTTAATTTTTTTTGGCATTAATTTCATACCTAGACCGTTGTATTTATTATAAATATTTTTTGGCATTAATTACATACATTGACCGTTGTATTCAATTTGATTGTACTCTATAGCGAAGCACGATAATTCAGCTAGTATATATATATATATATATATATATATATATATATATATATATATATATATATATATATATATATATATATATATATATATATATGTATATATATATAATATAATATTCATTTTATTTTAATGTTACCTTCGGATCATATGACACACCCCAATTTTAAGTCGACTTTTTTGTGTAAATGTACTTGTGGTCCGAAAAGTACGGTAGTTAGAATTTTATTACTGACATTAAAAGAGATTTTTTGTCATTAATATTACTGAGAATTTTTCTCTCTTCTTTAGCTTTTGATTCAAGTTTCAGGAGTGATAGTCCTCACACTGATTTTCAATGCGTCAACTATGCGTTGGCTTTTAACACTTTTGGGTGAGTTTGATATTAAATTCGAACGTATGGATTTTTTCTTACTGATACTTTAAGTGTTTTACTTTAAATAAAGCTTTCTTAATTTTTAGCATTAAATAGAGATATTAAACTGGAATAAATTAAGCATGCGTAAAATTTTTTAAATTGACCTAATTCAGGATTTTATGTAACTATTCACAATTAACGAATCATGATTAATAGTTTGCTTGAAATATAAGATACTAGCAATATTTGACATTAAATTCATTGTCGGAGAGGGGGAATTTTGGTATTTTCTATTATACGAAATACTTAAATGAGAAACAGTTATTGAAACGACCATTTCTTTTAAAATGATAAGGTTCCTTCATTTCTAACTTTTTATAAATAGAAGGAAGACGAATTCAGCAGGACGCTTTCTATTTATTGAAAATCCTAAATTTTTTAACTATCTTCTAACCGCTTTTAAAAAAATTTTACGCTCCCCTGATTTCCCAAACATTGTTCCTATGTACAGTAGGTACATAAATGAATATCCCAACTTCGCAGAGCTATTGAAAGAAAACTAAACAAAGTACAAACTTCTGGGGTTACATCAAACATCCTCCACCTCTACCAAATGACGCTGACGAACTTCACGCATATCTGCAGCCTTTCTATGCTGAAAAGAGTGTGGGATGAGTTATCGTACCGCCTCGATATCCTTCACACAGTTATAAGTGTTACTCACATTGGACACTTATAACTGTGTCGAATTTAAACTTTCAACTATTTTTTTTCCCAGATTTCCGATGAACAGCAAGTTTGTACAGTCGAACCCCGTTATAAAGAACTTCAAGGGACCAAAGGTTTTGTTCGCTTTATCCGGTGATTCGCTATATCCGAACCGTTAAGAAAAATGCTAGAGTTCACAAAATGTATAACTCATTCGTTGCAATGCGTATTTAGTAATGATGTATTAAAAAAATGATAAAAATCTATTAAAAATGATCATTAATGAATTAAATCGACCCAAATCGATTACATTAAACTGACACAATACTAATTAAATTACGTACAATAGGAAAATGGAGGGACCGAAATTTTCGTTCGTTACATCCGTGAGTTCATTATATACCGGGTTCGCTATAACGGGGTTCGACTGTACTTTGATTTGTTTTCGTTCAATAGCCCTGCAAAGTTTTATTCACTTATGTACACACTGTATTTTACGAAAACTGCAGTCTAAATTGTCCCCTTAGCATCAGGCGGAGAATTCCTTGTGATAACGAATGTCGTCACCCACGGAGCTCTTTCTTATCACAATGAATAACTTCGGATTCCCTCTCGAAGAAGAGCCAGGGATTAATGCGGTCCTTGAAAGCCCTGATAATACTATTTATTTGTTTTTACGACATTCCTGTGTTTTAGGGATCCTAACGAGTTTTTAAAAACTACACATTTATAAGTTTACCTCCCTTAAAATTTAAGTCTTTGGTCCTTATCCTATGTGCATTTCTGAATCAGAATCTAATCTGTATTTTAAGCGAAACTTCATCCATTCAAGAAAGTTTTTTAGTTCCTGCACGGTTATATACCACGTGCGAGTTACTCGTACGTGCGCTTTGAAACTATTCTATAAGTTATGCAGTAGCATAAAATGTCAAAATGTTTTAATCTTGGATCAATATTTTCATACTATGTTTAAATACTTCGAGTAACAAAGAATACGTTTAGAGTTGAAAAAATCAGTAAACATACTTTTATAAGTTAATGCTAAATGAATCTTATTTTGCATAAAATAGTGCATTACAGAACTGTTCGTTTGCTAGCTCTTTAAACCTTTACTCTGCAATAGTGCTCCTAATTTGTTCTTGGCCTTATCTGATTTTTTTTCCGATCTCAATATCTCAACTCAGGTATGATGGAATTAGTTTTAACGTAGGATAAAGTTCCTCAAAAACGGTCCTACGGGAAGAAAAAAAGTGTCTGTCCTGCGTCGCGAGTTATAATTTTGGCAGCCCGCCAAACCCAGTAGCAGTAAACAGTTAAACAGAAAAGTACCAAAATAAGTAAAAAAAAAAGGGTAAACAATAGCGTACCACTTATTGCGTAACTTCGGGGTCTTACTATACGTGTGTAGTTTTGTTTATTACCCTTCCCCTTTACCACCTCCTTTAAGTAGAAATTGAAAGTTATACATTCACAAAGATTGATTTCTAGCAATAAATATTTCATTTTAAAAAATGAAGTTGTTTTAAGGCGTAGAAAAGTAGTTATAATCAGATGAAGAAGGCTTCTTTTTTATTTTAAAGTAGGATTACGTTCCTCCATAACGGTCCGCGGTAAAGCTAAATTTATGACGCTAAAATCGTCGTCGCGAGTTAAAAATCAAGAGTGCCAGAGTAGACATAAATATGTAACTTATTTTCCTTACCATCGACCTATTCTGCATAGGGTTATCACTCATCCTTCTCTTCGTATGCAGGAATCTTATTGTAAAAAAAGAGGTAAGCAACGGTAAGTAATCCTACGTTAATAACCCGCGTTAGGTTTGTTAGAAGAGACTACCTGAAATATTTATTAATATTTAGTACTATTTCAAAAAAAAATGTTAGTTTAAAAAGTATATGTGACGACAAAATGCACACATCTAATTTAGCATAATTTATAATCTTTTAATGTGCAATACTTTTAAAAACAGTTTCCTCTCTGATAAAATGGTTTCCCCTCTCACGTTTCACATAAGTAAGCAGATGCTCGCCTTTCTCCTTTTATTAACGTAGGATTACGTTCCTCCATAACGGTCCTCCGGAAAGTAAAATTCCAGACGCTAAAACCGTCCGTCGTCGAGAGTTATAATTTTGGCAGCACGCCAAATCCAGTCTGTATCGCTTGGGCAAGCAGCAAACAGTTAAACAGAAATGTACCAAAATGCGTCAAAATTTTGACATATATATATATGTAAATATATATACATACGTACATGTATATAGATACATATATACATAACACATACATACATACATATAGACATACAAAAAAGGTTAGAAACGACAAGTAATCCTACGTTAATAACCCGCGGTAGAAGAGACTACCTGAATTGTGTTTTTTTTTTGTATTAGAATCGACGAAGCCGCATTTAAGTTTGTTTTGAGAATCTAACATTTTTATGCGTGGTTTACTACGTTTTTTCGTTTTCTAAACCAGTGAGGCGCAAAAGGTAGGTCGCGACCCACAGGGGATAATCTGAAGTAAATTTATATCCTACTGAATTATTAAATTAAAAACATGCTTTAAATTTCCTAAAAATACATATTTCTAACATTTTTATTTGTCTTTTATACGTTAAAAATATGATATGGTTGAGTAAGGTGTTAAGCAATCTTGCAATAAAAACTCCATCGGTAAAAGGCTATATTTACATTACTTACATTTGCTTTTACCTGTTTAAGGTGTTAAGCAGTCTTGCAATAAAAACTCCATCGGTAAAAGGCTATATTTACATTACTTACATTTGCTTTTACCTGTTTAAGGTGTTAAGCAGTCTTGCAATAAAAACTCCATCGGTAAAGGGCTATATTTACATCACTTACATTTGCTTTTACCTATCTAAGGTGTTAAGCAGTCTTGCAATAAAAACCCCATCGGTGAAAGGCTATATTTACATTACTTACATTTGCTTTTACCTATCTGTGTGAGACTGGGATTTCAAAATAAGTGGCTATAGAAAAAGGAAACGAACGATTAATACCTAACTCGGAAGATGACACCACAGTAGCACTCGCAAATATTTCACAACATTGATCCAATATTATCTGAGGACCAGACTCAGCCTTCTCATTGAAGCTTATAATTTTGAAATCATGCTCGTTTAAATAAAATTTTTAATAACGTTTGTCATTTTTACGTAATTTAAATGCACATTTATATTCATAAGCATAGCGTCCTTCTAACTTTTTTTTTTTTTTTTGGGGGGGGGGCACGAATTGAAATCAGTTAGGGCCCTCAGCGCATTGACTGCCCTTAAAATGTGAAATATTATGATTTTTTAAAAATTGAATAACAGTAGAATTGATGTTTGAGTAGTATTCAAAATTTATACAATGAGAAAAATAAATATAATATAAATAAAATGAGAAAAAAAATATAGCATCGAATTTTTGTTATGGATCATATTGTCAAAAACTATGTAAGGCTAAAGACATCGGAATCTTCAGTTTCACAGTTTGAAAAAGTGAGGAAAAACCAACTTTCTTAAAAGTTTTCTACAATTTTCTGATTTTAACTGTACTTCTATTAACGTTTTAATTTCAAGTTAAGTTGAGGAGGGGCATGTGCTCTCTCCCCTGGTCCCTCTCCCCCCGACGCTACGCCTATGTTTATATTTTAATCTGAAGTTTCAGTCTCGGGAGATCTGCTGAAAACAAATGCAGAGTAAGGTAAACGAGATTTTTTTTTTTTATTAGTTAGTATACAATGTAAATATATACCAAAAATACTTCATTGATTTTTAAAACAGTTTGTGAAAATTTGTTTATTTCATTTTCGTATGTTTTGTGAACATTTTCCTGATTTTTAGAAAAATTTTGATTTAAAAAAGTGTTATTGGGGTTGAGTGATTTTTTTTTCTTGACTTATTTATTTATTTAAGAAAGAGGGTCGCTATCGGAAAAAAATTGCACCTCACTGTTCTAAACCATCGCACAAGAAGCATCATGTTCTATATTCCTGCAAGAAAGTTTAAAAGGGTTAGATGCCTTTGTGTCACATACATGTGCATACCTTCATATGATTATCATCATAAGCAGGTGTCGCTTTTCACACTAATCTTCGTCAAGCTGCTTTACTGAGAGAACTCGATGCCCCGTAACGAGTTTAATTACAAGTAAGTCCGATATTAGTCGGTTTAGTTTGAAAATAATACTCTCGATGTCTGTCACCATTCAGGGAAAGATTCCGTATTTTTCTCGCCTCTAAGCGGTGTGAATTTCTCCTCTGGATTTGTTTGAAGCGTATCTAAATGCATAATAAGAGGATTGGGGATAAACAATTCTGCAAGTATAAATAGGCAAACCTATGTTATATACATTGTTACACTACGTTCACAGGAATTATATAAAATATTTGCTTAAAAGTTAAATATTTTATTCTCTTTTTTTCATGATGGTTGTGTCCACAACACGAGAACTTAACAAAAATATGAAAGATTTATTTCAATATTCGATATTTATCTGCCTTTTACGACACTCACACTCGCACAAAATCGTGTACTACCTAAAAAAGCACTCTAGATAGAAAAACGTCCATTTTGTTTTCTTACTACTGCGAAAAGAGCGTATTTTATTTTGTATAACATATCTAAAATTAATTTGGGCGCGGTGACCCAGTTGGCAAGAGCAGCGGGCCAATGATCTGAACGTCCATGATTCGATGCTCGTCTCTGCAAATCCACTGCCGTGTTCACTAATAGTGGCCGGGGCACGTAAAATAGGACGTGGCTGCAATGTCCTCCAAGTTCTCAAATTTACCTCTGGAGGTGCGGAGTCAAGTGTTCCGGTCTCGTCACTTGATTCGGTTCAAAATTACGGGACCGGTCATTTAGCCAAGTCGGACTCCGACCCTTGTGGTGCTAATTCAAAACAGGAGCCGCCCCTTTCAGCCCAATAGCCTATTAAGACCTGGTGAATGGAACCTCCAACCAGGGACCATTAGCAACAACAACAACAACTTTAATTTAATTTCATTGTTGCTTTAATTTAATTTCAGTGTTGCTTTTAACGTTCTGTTCAAGAGGTAAAACCTTAATTGCTCAACAAAATTATTCTTTGTTGTGTATAAACTGCATTACAGATGTGTAGACCTCTCACTCGAAGATGCAAAAGCCACTTACTGTGTGTACTTCTGTGCTTGAATACTTGAGATATATTGATATTGTTTGAATAGTGAGGTTATTTGTCTCATGTAGGTATCGGACAAGTAACTATTGAAAATATGGAATCTATGACCCACGCTGTAGCTTTGTTGAGGGATGCAGCCAACACGACAGAACAAGCGACTAGGATGGATAAATACTTAGCCGGCGTCGACTGGGCTTGGGTCCACCAAGTCACTCAGATCGAAAATCCATATGAAGACAATGGAGTAAGATTCTTTACTCGAAATATATATTGATACATTGCTGTCACGATAATGATTATTTTGGCACACAAACATTTTAATTTATGTAATGCAGCCCAGAAAAAGTTACCTTAGGTTGGGAAAGTCCATTTTTAACTTTTGAGTGCATCTTATTCAACAGACTCTGGGGAGTTAAAAAAAAAAAAATCCCAGTTTTGAGAAAAACGACTTTTAAAGTTTGGGAATGTATATGTACGAAACATAAACTGCTGTAGACAAATAGAACGATGGATTCATAATTTAAGAATTTTTTAAATTTTTTTTTTTACGGAAGACAAAGCATATTGTAAAGATTAGAGAACTTTAATCCGTACAATATGCTACCAGTTTGAATTCAATCAATTGAATAGTGTTGGCTACAGTAACAGAGTAAAAGTCTCTCCTGTATCTCTCAAAAGGCAATCGTTCTTAAAAATTTGTTGAAAGTTCTTGAAAATGTTAAACGGCTGGCTGGAGTTAACTTCTATTTCAGTATACCTTTAATAAAATAATTCTTACTTCTGGAGCCTGTTTGATGAGGTCTCATCTGGAGCCTAACAAAGCTACAATTCGAAGTCTGGAACTGGAAATTTTCTGATTCGTTCCGTTGTGCAGAATATGTAAAGGATTGGATCAAGAAGAGGGAAAGAGCAATTGCAAGAGAAATTGCAATGTTCGACATGGTTCGTCTCTGTTCGTCCTTCATCCCGGTATGTTTGACCCTCGTGTTACAAAGGGTGACCAAAGCCGCTCATTGGAAACTAACAAATCCCGTTCTCTCCACTTCTGGTTCAACGAGATTCGACCTGTGTGCTGAATCTGGACACGTCATTGACGATCATATTGCTCTACTGATTCAGAGTTCAGCTTCGATGTTCCTGGCTCCAGTATCTATGTGCTTACTTGCCTTTTGGTTTGAAATGAGCCTCACAAAAACCCATCACTTGCTCATTGAGAAAGAGGGGGGGGGGGCTACTAGACGTTCGGCATAAAGACAAACCGGTGGCCTTAAGCCTGGATTAAAAATTTGCCTTTGACACTCTTGCTTTTGAGATAGTCGTAAGCTGCCTACAAAACGTTTTCTATGGATTCGTACAGTGTGCAGTTAATGCAAGACTGTTATGTTGTTGTGTTCAGGTGTTACTTTGTTTTGACTGGATTGTAGCTCTCTTTTGTTTTAACATTTTCCAAAGCCTGCGAATGATAGTTTTTCTGGGAGGTACGCACACAGGCTCGGTGGCCCACTTGGCAAGGGCAGCGGGCTAGTTATCTGACAGTCACTGGTTCAATGCTCGTCCCCGACAAATCCACTGCCGTGCACACTAATGGCGGCTGGTGCACGTAAAATCTGTCTTGGTTTCAATGTCCTCTAAGTTCCCAGAATTACCTCTGGAGGTGCGGGGTCAAATGTTCTGGTTTCGTCACTTGACTCGTTTCAAAATTACGGGACTGGTCATTTAACTTCCTGGTCATCTTTCATTTCGGGTATCGCTTAAAAACTAAATACGGAACTCGCCGTATTTGCGCTACGTGTATTGAAGTGATGTGTACTAATTCCAGGCGTTTCCTTTATTTTAACGGTTTGTATGTTTTATTTGCTTAACATTTTCGTATCATGTACTTTTTGGCATTGGAGCACTCTTGTCATTTTGTTATTTTTAAAGTAGTAGTTTTCGGTAGGTAAAAGGTGTGACTGAAAAATAATCGATGTTTTGTCTGTTTTGTTGTCTTGATATTAATGTATTACTACGATTTTGATTAAAGAGCGTGATTTATATCTGTCAGTGTGAGAAAAAAAATTGAATAAATTACTTAAACCCTAGAGCAGCGGTTCCCAACCGGTGGGTCGCGGAAGGGTTACAGGTGGGTCTCGACTCGATCCTAAAACTATCAGAAACCATCGAATAAACCATCAAAAAAGATAAGAAAAATCGAAACTTACTTAAAAACAGCAATTTTACATATTGATAGATTGTGATAAAAATTTTCATAACTGTATTTATATCAAAGCTGTATAATTTTTTTTTTGCCTGAAAAATTAAAATGGTCTTTGTGTACTTTTATAATTGTAGTTATTATATTCACCTAAGAACACTTGTTAGTGAGTATGAAACCACTTGTTGCATATATTGCGAACATACATCTATTGTTAAATAAATAACTGTTTTGCCACAAAGTGCTTATATTTTGTCAACCATTTTCAAATGAGAACACAAATTGTTTATCAATAATCAAATTGTATCTTCTAAAAAGCATATATATATATATATATATATATATATATATATATATATATATATATATATATATATATATATATATATATATATGCAATATTTTATGGTAAATTATATATACATAAGGAAGGGATACGATACAAATATGGTTTTTTACTCCACCATGGACCGATGGACCATGGAGGTATTCCGATAAGGAAAGGTAGGTCGCCAGCTGAAAAAGGTTGGGAACCACTGACATAGAGGTATGTGAAGAGCAAAGAAGCTAAAAATTAGAGTTGCTTCTATAATATTAGGAATATTAACTTCCTAAATTCTGAGAGATTTAAATTCTAATTTTAAATTCTAATTTTAAATTCTGAGAGATTCTTTCAAAAATTTCAAGCTGAAATTTTATTATGAATGTACCGACTTACAGAAATTTTGAAAATGAATTTTCTTTTATCCCTCAAAATATTCAAGGTATAGTGCTCTTGTAATATTACCCTTGAAATATTATATCTTGTGTTACCTTATTTTAAATATGAAAAAAATTCTTTTGATGTTTAAAATATACACACCTAGCCATATGAGATCATATTTTAAATCCTTTATGATCTTCAAGTAAGCTAATGATACATTAAATATAAAGGAAATATGATCTATTTTAATAAAGGCATTATTTCCTTTCATAGTTCCCGTATCACTAAAATTTTATCGCTTAAAAATTGTGAGGTACCGAGGGAGTTCTGTACAAATTTTTCTGAAATGAATAACGAATCATTGTCTCTTGAGGTATCGCGAACGTGACATAATTTCAATAATATCTCAAATGTAATCTCGTTGATCGATTTTTCGATAGATAAATTCATATATATATATATATATATCGCTTCAAAATATAATTACTTAAAACTGAGAGCTAAACAAGGCTTTCGGAAACCTTTATTGATTCCATACATGTATTTACTCAAAGGTGGCTCGATATCCCTTATTTTGAAAATTAGTATTGGGAATTACTTGACTAATTGTATTCGTGTAATGTGTAGCCTTCGGAATGCCAGTTGTTTAAAGAATATACGAGGATTATGCTAGGTAATTTGAAATATGTTAACGAAAATTATACATATAAATGCATATTTTAAACTAAATTTAAGTATAATTTTCTTACGTATTTTTAATTGTATGTGTATTTCAGAATTTACTAGTTGTTCTTAGTTATCTTACTTTAATATCACCTTTAATGTTCAGGAAATTGTTGAATTTTATTAGACATGCGCTTTTAACGATAAATTGAAGCTTTCCGTTGATAACTTATTTTAATTCTCATATAAAATCTAATACTCACTGTCTTTTTTTCCTTTTAAATATAGTAATGATTATATTTCTTGTTAAAGCATAAAGTCATTTTTTTTCTAAACTGAAATCATTTCAACTTTTAATCTAGACTTAAACTAAAATCGAGATTTTGGTACAGGTATGCATTGAAATTTGAGTTTGATACTTTAACAATGTAACGTTTCTTTCCTAAAGAGTTCTCTATTCCCTTTGACAAATTATTCTGTAATGCAGTTTAGTTTTATATTATAACAAGTATAATGCATACGAGACCAAAAATAGGGAAGTAAAGAGTTTACTTCAAAAAGAAAACATGGATCTTTACGATTCCAGCTAACATTTTATTTTAAGCTCTAATATTAAAATACCTGCAATTAGAAAACCGAAAATCCTCGATGCTATAAGCAAAGTTCTTTTTATTTATGTTCGTAATAGCTAAATCATTGCTTCGAAAATAGTATTAAACATAAAAGTATAAATAATGTAACATGAACATGCCATCACATTTACATTTTCATATTAGTAATTCGAAATATATTCTTATAAAGCTTTATAACGATTTCCTTGTCTTTTTAACTATATCGAGTACTTGAAGGTCCGGAAGTTCAGCTGGGACTATGAAGTTCTGTTTACTGCACAGAAAAGCTGAATACCTTGTCCACGGAGAATACTAAAATTCGGAGCGCTCATAATTACCTCGCGTATTATAATCCATTTTTGAGAGGGGGGAATTAAATATAACGTTTAATAACGCTGTTATCCCCAAATGAGTTGTTACTACTGAACACGAGATATATACACTGTGGCGTCGTAGGTAGGCTATTCTCTGAGGCTTTTTAAAATTAATAAAATTGGGACCAAGAAAAACAGAGTCCGAGTTGTAAATAATAAAGCCAAAGCTTAAATTAAAACCTAACAAAAATTTAATACCAAAGAAAATTAACATTAAACAAGTACAACATAATCAAATGAATTTTAACTTAAGTGCAGATTTAACAGCACGCTTTTAGAACCGGTAAGCCTCCCACAGGAACTTAAAAAATACGACCGCCTCGTCTGGCCGTCACAAAGGGGATCTCTTGAAAATAACAGTCTCGCATACATACTTTGCCTGAAGTTTTCGCGGCCGTCTTCCTAGAAAATCCTCAGAAGGCGACTGTTTTCCGGAGCGGGGCCGGCGGATTAGCGGGCGACAGTTCATCTTATCGACGAATATTTCGGCCATTTTTATTGCGCTCTAGTGTCAAACTCGCATTGAGCTATTGATGAGAAAGACAGTTTTACGAGGCGATGGGAGACACTTCTGTTTTTCAAAACAGATATTCCCACATCTTGCTCGGGAAACCGATATCCCTGGACTTAACTTTCAGGCTAAAAATTCTGGCAGCATTTGCTTGTATCGTTCTTTTAATCCGCTCGGAATCCACACCCGTGTTCAAAACGATGGGAACTGAAAAATGGTATTCCGATAAGCACGCAGCTGTGTTCGTGCACACTGTGAGGTCTTGGGGAAAATAACCCCATACTTTCATGACGCTACAATACTATCTGCATCTTCAGTGAGCAATATTTTACTGACAGAAATATATAATACAGGTTGTGTGTGCCCTTTTTCTAAATTTGAAATGGCTAAAAAGCACGACTGCGTATGATACACTGAATATAAAAATGTACGTGCATGAAAAGGAGGCAGGTTACGCCCTGTGTACTATTTTTTGTGAAATTAATACAGGCCAAAATTGATATTATTTTTGATGTTAAGTGTCCGAGAGCCTTTGCTTCAGGTCATAGGAAAATTTCGCCATGTGAAAATGGCGTCATCGGGATGTATATTTGTAAAATCGACCGTTGAGCAGTATTATCGATTAAGAATATACGTTACGGTAACGTCATTTTTGCATAGCGAAATTTTCGTATGACCCGACATTAAGGTCTCGAGACACAAAAATTGGAAATGAAACTACATTTTTATTTTCTTGGCTTAAAAAAAATGCTCTAGAGCCTTCAGAACCAGCTATCGCAAACCGCATGTTTCTGTGATGATTATATTGCCACAAACAACAATTTTATGTTGCACTGAGTATATGTATTCTTATTGTATATCTGAACTTTAAGATTATTTATCGGAATGCATTTTTTCGTGACCTGCTATGCATAAAGATGCATCTAAAATTCCTGATGAGGTGTCTTTAGAAAATTTCTGCACAGATATTCGTCGCTGTCTGCTGAATTTAGCAAAATTCCGAAAACATTTTCCTTCTAGCAAAAATTACTCAGAATTTTTTTTCCTTTTAAAGTGTTTAAATTTTTTTTAAATAGTATAAATCTTACAGATTTTTTCAGCCTTACCTACGTATTCGTCATAGTATATGTTGGATCGACAAATATGTAAAAATCTGAAACTGCTTAAAGTTTGAATTTTAAAATTCGTTAGATAAAAATTTGTAATCAAGTATTTTTTGCATGTATAATATTTTTATAAAGACACGTTTGAGGGGGAAAATGTGTACTGTATCTCTTAAAAATTATTTTTAACCATTGTTAGCACAAAGTTGATCGTTTTAGAATTTCTTTTTTTATTATTACGAAAGGGCGTGTTGGAGTTTTCTCTTAGCCGTGGAATAGTTTATGATGTCGAATGAGAAAAATTTTTTTTTTCATATCTTGTATTGAATACTCCTTTGTTGTTCCTGTTTTTCCCTTGACTGATGACTTTGGACTGTATGTTATGTTCTTCATAATTCTTCTGTGTAGTAACAAAAAATCCCACTGTATTTTTATGCGAAGAATTTAATTTTTTCTTTGTAATGGGGTACTTCCTAGGGAATTTTAGAAATCACACGAAACGTGTGTAAGATCGCCAAGTCATCAGCATAAAATGGCGCACTCTATGGGTTATTTGTTCCTCCATATGACAAAAATATTAATGACGAAAAATAACAGTTATGAAAATTTGATATTTATTTGCTTCTTTCATATGACAAAGATATCCATAATTATCTATGCTTATATTAATTTTATACTTCGTATGTGCGTTGATTCTTCATTGAAACCCTTATCAATAACTACTTTTTGTGACTCTCTAGCTAACAATTCTTTTTAAACTTAACTAATATTCTCTCAGAAATAAACTAGTGTAAATAACAATTTGAAGAGTTTTGTTACCAGCCACGAAGGGGCCTCGGGTTGCCCAAATTGATCGGCAGATCTGTAATGTCCGTCCGGTGCCCATACTAATTAACCGAACAGGTGCATAACTATCGACTGAGTATGCAGGTAATGCTACGTAGCGACTGGTCTTCAGAATCATAAATGCCGCATAACCATATAGGTTGACCTGTTTATAATTTTGGATTGGATTACCAGCCCCTAAGAACAGACGTCGAAAAAATGATTCCGAATTGAAAATTCGAAGTCGATTATCGCCAATTTCGACCGTGTTATAAGACAGAGTAAAAGCGCCCGTTTGTGCTAGGGTGTTTCGAGTACACAGATTACTGATGGATGTTTCAATTTTGTTAGTAAAGATTTTGCCATGTTGTCTGATTTTCCTCGGTTTCTTTTTCAAATTATTTCAACCATCTTTCGCAGGCTGCATATTTGTCGTTTGTGAACCGGACTTTCAATGCTTTCCGAGGATACTGCAAGGAGTGCGAGGCTGAAATACGAATTGAACCGAATGCCAACGAGCTCAGAAAAATGGAAACAGATTCGAGATTAATGATTATGAGAGCCATAAAGGTATGACAAAATTACTTGGGGAAAATTTCTCCTTTATTGCTATGCAGCTTAATATAACTTCTAGTTATACAAGTGCCATACAAAGATTTCAACCGTATTGGTAAACATGCAAATCTGTATTTTAGTAGACATAAAATTTATGTACTTTAGGGTTACTCCAGATCAATAAGAGTAAATACGAGTTACTTGTTACTTTCATCTGTTTTAAACTTGTTTCTTTTCACTCGTAAATGTCAGCTATTCATAACAAGCAAACATTGTGAACTCACTCAACAACAGAGAGTGATCATAAGGATATAAAGTACTTATATCTTTCAAACACGTTTTATACCATACTAGCTGAAAACCCGCACTTCGCTACGGAGTACATTCAAAGTAAAAACATCGGTGAATGTATGCAATTAATGCCAATATCCTTATAATAGTTGCCGTGTTCTGTAGTCGACTCTGTCCGTAACGCGTCCGGAGCGACCACCTCATATCCATCCATTTGGCATCCATTTTGTTTTATGAGTTAGGCTTAACAAGTTAAAAGTAAAGTTCAAAAAGATTATTTGCCAACTAAACCCAAATAATTGTAATTAAAACAACGTAATATCGACACAAATCAACTTTATTTCGATCAATTTTATTTCAAAATTATCTCTTCATTAGAGAATTATCTCTTTTCCGCCACCTTTCGCGTTATCATAGTGGTACTCAGAACTTGAAAATGTAAACACAAGTGAGTCATTCATTCACCGTGATTCGTTAATTTAAGAAAAATTGAATCAGAATTTTTTTCACAGTAAAACAGGTTTTCATTATTTTAACCATATATAATATATATATTTTAATATATACTATATATTTTTTAATACATAATATATAATATATATTACAATACAGTATTACAATTTAATATTACAATAATGTCGAATTTAGTTGCAAACTTGACGCATGCGCAGTGATATGTTCCAAACTGTACGTCACAAAAGCTAGCCGGTTCAAAAGGCCAAATCTTCAGTATACAGATTTTTTGCATTTACAACACATGGAATTCTATATATTCCACATCTAATACGTGTTTAGTAACGATTCAATAACTTTGTATGATTTTTAATCAGAATTTCTTTAGTTTATATATATTATTTTTGCTTAATATATATTTATACATATATTTATTTATTTATACATATATATATATATTTAACAATATATAATATATGTACATTAAATTGAAATACACATGCAAAAATTTTTTGCACGTGAATAATTTGTATGATATTTTAATCTGATTTTCTTTATATATTTTATTTTTGCTTAATATATTTATACATAGCCTATTTATACATATATATAGCATAAGATATAATATATGTACATTAAATTGAAATACACATGCAAAAATTTTTTGCACGTGAATAATTTGCATGATATTTTAATCTGATTTTCTTTATATATTTTATTTTTGCTTAATATATTTATACATAGCCTATTTATACATATATATAGCATAATATATAATATATGTACATTAAATTGAAATACACATGCAAAAATTTTTTGCATGTGAATAATTTGCATGATATTTTAATCTGATTTTCTTTATATATTTTATTTTTGCTTAATATATTTATACATAGCTTATTTATACATATATATAGCATAATATATAATATATGTACATTAAATTGAAATACATGTGCAAAAATTTTTTGCACGTGAATAATTTGCATGATATTTTAATCTGATTTTCTTTATATATTTTATTTTTGCTTAATATATTTATACATAGCCTATTTATACATATATATAGCATAAGATATAATATATGTATATTAAATTGAAATACACGTGCAAAAATTTTTTGCACGTGAATAATTTGCATGATATTTTAATCTGATTTTCTTTATATATTTTATTTTTGCTTAATATATTTATACATAGCCTATTTATACATATATATAGCATAAGATATAATATATGTACATTAAATTGAAATACACATGCAAAAATTTTTTGCACATGAATAATTTGCATGATATTTTAATCTGATTTTCTTTATATATTTTATTTTTGCTTAATATATTTATACATAGCCTATTTATACATATATATAGCATAATATATAATATATGTACATTAAATTGAAATACACGTGCAAAAATTTTTTGCACGTGAATAATTTGCATGATATTTTAATCTGATTTTCTTTATATATTGTATTTTTGCTTAATATATTTATACTTAGCCTATTTATACATATATATAGCATAAGATATAATATATGTACATTAAATTGAAATACACATGCAAAAATTATTTGCACGTGAATAATTTGCATGATATTTTAATCTGATTTTATTTATATATTTTATTTTTGTTTAATATATTTATACATAGCCTATTTATACATATATATAGCATAATACATGATTATATAAAATATTTATATTACATTGAAATAGATTGAATTAGCAGTATTGTTTCTAAATATCTGGCTGCATTAGTTAGACTGTACAAGTCGGATTTTAAAATCAGCTGCAAGCATGGTTTTTTTTTCCAAGAACGTTTTTTAATTATAAACTTCAATATTTTTTTAAAAAAACCTCACTGTAATAATTTTTAGTAAAGCATTCTATTGCGATGATAGTGTATCTTTTAAGGTGACTGCCTACGTTGAAAATTTCATTTTTTGACTATTTTGGTCAATTTTATTTTTTCCAGGAATCGTGCAATTCAATCTTTTCTCTTTTCAAAACCGTTTTGATTTTCATTCTACATCAATTAGAAGCAGAGTTATAGCTATTTTAAAAAATGTCTGCTACAAAATTGAAGTGGCAAACAACTTGAACTGAGTTTTTCTCAGAATTATGTTTTTAGCACAAATCTTTACCGTTATCATGATATTTCACACAATAATACATATAATTTGATAAAATTTTCGGGAAATGTTTTAGATGCTATTGTTAATGAAATGACGCTCAATAATTGATGCATAATAATAAATAGTTAAATAGTTTTTGTTTGGGCAGCAGCATACGCCGAAATTTTCAAAAGTGGGGGGGGGGGGGGGTTACTATGAAAAAGTAGTTTTCAGCAATCAGTGCAGAGCTTGAACCTATTTAAGTAATATATGTAATCAGAAAAAATGGGGGGGGGGGTTAACCCCCATCAACCCCTCCCCTGCATACGCCACTGTGTTTGGGGCTGTTTTTATAAGGAGAGGAATGATGAATTGGGGGAAATTTTCATATTGCAACATTTTTGCATTTTAAAATTTCTCTTAGATTGTGGGTCATTTAAGATAACTGTCAGATGTGTCGCATTTTAGCTAATTTTCATTGAAAATTACTTCAAATTGACCAATTTATAAAAAAGTATGGTATTTACTGGCAAGTTTTTGTTTATTTTTTAATTTTCAAGTGCTATTTTACCATAAAAAACAAAAAAATCTTTAAAAAATGATTTTTTTAAAAAAATTGGCTCCAAATGTAGGCAGTCACCTTAAAACAATATTTCAGGTGATTATAAGGGGACATTTTATTATTTTGTTTTGTGCCACTTTCTCGAATTATATTACTTTATTTTTCAGATCTAATAAAAAAAAGTATTAAAAAATTTCACCTTCAAATTAGAAAACAATTTAAAATTAACAAATCAGACAGCAAACATTCAAGTAAATTTCAATGTTCTAAATTGCAACACATCAGGTTGCAAAACAGTATATTATTTTCTAATATTCACATTTTTACATGTACTATCTACGGTATGTACTGTATAGTAGTGTGCTTTTCAGAGCAAATACCTAACATAACGGCAAAATTTTCTTAAATTTTTAAAAGTCTGTAATTTTCCGATACCTTTCACGTTTTCATAGCGTTTCAATTAAATTAATAACAAGTATTCATTTTATATATTCGGGACATGAAAATGTAAACATGAAGTTAGTCATTCATTCATCTTTTTTTTTTTTATAAGATGAATGAATGACTAACTTCATGTTTACATTAATTCATGTTTACATTTTTACAGAATATTATTTTCTAATATTCTGTAAAAATTTCTTATATTTTAACAAGGTTATGAATCTTTTTTTTATTGGAACTGTTCAATTACTTACCATCAAGTTTTGACAGGTACTGTCTACGGTATGTACTGTATAGTAGTATGCTTTTCAGAGCGAATACCTAACATAACGGCAAAATTTTCTTAAATTTTTAAAAGTCTGTAAATTTTCCAATACCTTTCACGTTTTCATAGCGTTTCCATTAAATTAATAACAAGTATTCATTTTATATATTCGGGACTTGAAAATGTAAACATAAAGTTAGTCATTCATTCATCACGTTTTTACATGTACTATCTACGGTATGTACTGTATAGTAGTATGCTTTTCAGAGCGAATACCTAACATAACGGCAAAATTTTCTTAAATTTTTAAAAGTCTGTAATTTTCTGATACCTTTCACGTTTTCATAGCGTTTCAATTAAATTAATAACAAGTATTCATTTTATATAATCGGGACATGAAAATGTAAACATGAAGTTAGTCATTCATTCATCTTTTTTTTTTTTTTATATATATATATTTATATTTTAACCATACTAGCCACTGCGTGACCAGCATGGTCACTTTTAGTTTTAAATTTCCTTTTGCAAAACAACGCAACTGAAAGTGACATATGTAAGGAATGTTACAATTACCTGTCATCATAAATATATGTTGTTAAGGGGTATTCTCTATTAAGCTGATTCTAAAACATCGTGATCAAAAAATGTGAATTTCCATTACCTTAGAACAGAGTTAAAGATAAGACTGAGAAAGCCCACATCAATGATTTTAAAAATTACATCCCTCTTTGTATGTACTATTTTTCAAAATTAAGATATCTATACTTTATCATTACAACAAATAAGAAATTGCAGGGGGAAAATTTTAAATATAGTGTTGATTACATCACTCTCTGTATGAATTACTGTTAACAATTCAGATATCTACACTTAATCATATTAAATAATAAATTGCTGGAAAAATTTCTTCATTTATAAAATGGAGCAAAAATTCAGCAATTTTTCAAAATTAAGATATCTACACTTTACCATTACAAGAAATAAGAAATTGTTGGGGGGAAATTTTAAATACAGTGTTGATTACATCACTCTCTGTATGTATTACTGTTCACAATTCAGATATCTACACTTAATCATATTAAATAATAAATTCTTGGGAAAATTTCCTCACTTATAAAATGGAGCAAAAATTCAGCAAGTACTTAAAATATAGTGTGGATTTCAACTATGATATTCATAAAACTTCTTGATATACAGATTTGAGTATTTCAAAAGTAGGAGATACTAAAGCGACAGAATCAAAAGAATGGATTCTAGATAAACCTACATACAACTGTCCATGGTTAAACACTGGATTTGATAGGTCTAAACATGTATTGTCAAAAGATCAGCGGTTGTAACTTATGCGGCCACTACACACACGCGGTTTTAAATTGCGGACAGCCGCTGTTTACATCCGGTAGTTGCAGCCGTTGCCATTCGAAGTGTAGAAATATCGTAGATTTTTGTGCCGCATACTTACGCGTTTTATATATAGGGATTATTTTAACCAGATATTACAATAATATCAAATTTTGTATTTTCGGAAAGTTGCAAACTCGGCGCATGGATAGTGATATGTTCAAAAGTGTCTGTACGGTAGCGTGCTTTTCAAAGCGAATACCTAATATAACCGCAAAATATTCTTACATTTTTTTGAAGTGTTTTATTGAATATTTCTAAATTACCAGCACACGTGGCTTTCATATGAATTTCTAATATTTTAATAAGGTTATGAACCCTTTTTTTATTGGAATGTTTACTTAATAACCGTCAAGTTTTGACGGGTACCATCTAGTATATATAATAAATACGACGATCAATGTTTATAATTGATGTAAAATATATATATATTTATAAAAAAATCGTAAGGGATATTTTTATAGACAAAATAATGTAGAAGAAGATATTCAAATTAAATCTAATATAAAGAATACTAAAGAATATAGTACAGTTAATATAGTACAGTTTCTAGAACATTTCTTTTACTGTATTTTAATATTTTTTTTGGATAATGTCCAATCGTCTGCCGCATTAGCAAGAAAAAAAAATATTTTTTGTCTATTTAGTTTTTATGCACTTGACGATAAATTTATTTAAAGTACCAGAAAAAGAAGTCACGTGATCAGCATTTAATAAATTTAATTCTAAAAATTAATCTTTAAAAATTCACCAAAAATCAGGAAATTAAGGTAAAGATTCGAAAAAGATTTCATTTTAAAGGAATTTTTATGATCTTTCTCGTGATATAAATTTTATAACCCTCAAATTATTATTTTAAATGCAAACTTAAAAAAAGTAAAAAAAACAGCTTAAAAATTTAATTTAAACAAATCTAAGAAGAATTTTTCAAAAATCTCTCTTAGTGCACCCCTACACTATAAGAAGAATCGCCATGCAAAATTTCAGCCCTTTAGGTCCAGCGGTTTGGTCTGTGCGTTGTATGTCAGTCAGTCAGTGAATGAATGAATGAATGAATGAGTCAGTTACGGAACTGTTTTATAAATATAGACTAGCTGAAAACCCGCGCTTCGCTACGGAGTACATTCAAATTAAATACAACGGTCAATGTATGCAATTAATGCCAATATATATATATATATATATATATATATATATTTATAAAAAAATCGTAAGGGATATTTATTTTTTTTGGATAATATCCAATCGTCTGCTGCATCAGAAAGAAAAAGAATATCATTTTTGTCTATTTAGTTGTTATGCACGTGACGATAAATTTATTTAAAGTACCAGAAAAAGAAATCACGTGATCAACATTTAATAAATAAAATTCTAGAAATTAATCTTTAAAAATTCACCAAAAATCAGAAAATCAAGGTAAAGGTTCGAAAAAGATTTCATTTTGAAGGAATTTTTATGATCTTTCTCGTGATATAAATTTTATAATCCGCAATGTATTATTTTAAATGCAAACGTAAAAAAAGTTTAAAAAACAGCTTAAAAATTTAATTTAAAAAAAATCTAAGAAGAATTTTAGAAAAATCTTTCTTAGTGCACCCCTACACTATTAGAAGAATCGCCATGCAAAATTTCAGCCCTTTAGGTCCAGCGGTTTGGTCTGTGCGTTGTATGTCAGTCAGTCAGTGAATGGATGAATGAATGAATGAGTCAGTTACGGAACTGTTTTATATATATAGATCGAGGTTTTACTACCCGATGATCGAGATAGTAAAACCTCGTTCATCGGGATCAGATTTGTAGACATTATTATTTTTAATGTTCACATTAGATAATAATTTTTAACTATGATAACAAGAACGTAACTACAAGTAAGCCAAGTATTCGCTTTTTAGGTTGATTCAATGTACTGTTCCTGCATAGAATGTACAGTAAATTATAGTAATAAAATGCTTTTTATTGACTTTAAGAAAGCTTTTCTAGACTTACCAATTCCTTGTTGAGAAATGTTGTGAAAAGTTATTTTTATATTTTTTAATGTCTTGTAAACAATACTATGTAATTTTGTTACAAAACATAGTTTTTTTATCGTAATAAACGGTGAGTCTGCTTAGTTAAGGATTTTGTTTTGCTTATTACCCATATTACTCGGATTATCCGGATTTTCGATTATCCGGATTGCCTGTGGTCCTAGTTAGTCCGGATAAACGAGGTTTTACTGTATTGTTGTTACCTCATTTATTCTAAATTCGATATGAATGATTTTTTCCTTTATCGCTACTAACTGGCATGAACAAAGTACTAACAAATGGGATTGACTTAAGTTAAAACTTGTATAGGTGCGGGCCTGATGAAATGGCCGTGTTTTATACTCCAGTACTTCTTTCTTCAACCGATTAACCCTGCACTTGCGTTCTATACTTCATCTAACGAGGCTACGACGGACGCGAAAGCAGTACTAAAAAGCATCGATGGGGCATGTAATTCCTCACGCAGCTGAAGAGTAGCTGAACTGTTCTGCTAATTAATAAGATTGATGTGGGGCTAAATAAATTCCAAAGATTCAGACAGCAAACACGCTAGCGTCCTTACGGAACTGTGCGATTAGCATTTCTTAGATTTTCAAGTTGAATCATTATTTAGCACAGAAAACATTGATGTCGGTAGATGAACTATCGGCAAAATAATATTAAATATTTTTAAAGCTGGCGTAAGATACCAGATTTAATAATTTTAGATTGATTATTAATCATTTAAATGATCAAAAAGTTCTTGTGATGACAATAACGTTCATTAAATAAAACTTATTATATATCTCTTTTCAAAACTCGCCTATTCTTTTTAATATGTCTCCACACTAAAAACTTTTCACAGTCACGTTACTGGTAATCCGAGCTTAAGGTATTTTTTCCTTAGATTTGGAATTTTTTTAATTTTATATAATTACGTTATTCTACATCTTGCTTTTATACTGCATTTTGATGTGTCACTGTAGACTTCCGTCGCCAATCAACTCGAAGGCTACGGCATACTTCGACGAACATTTGGACTTCTTAACAATTGCATCGATAATACTTTGGACCATTCAGAAAAGTAAGAAAAATATGTTCATTTTTTCAAACCCTTGTTTTCTCATTCTCTAACATTATAATGAACATAATGGCGGATTTAAGATTTTATAGGAAAAACAATCTTAGGTGTTAATAAGCAGATATTTGGAGGAAGGCAAAAAGATAGAAATCGAGCGAGAAATTACACTGTGTAGCAAAAGTGACTAAAAAGTACATTCATACAGTCCAATGCAAAACATTAGCATTCGCAATTGCGTTGGATTAAGAATCCAACGCAAGACATTAGCATTCTCATTGAACGTGATAACTTTTTTTCAGAAAAATTGATGAATGACAGTACCCCAAACAAAAGAATTTTAGATATAAATCTGTTGATAAGTTTACCCTCATTAGAAAATCTTTGATGTGACATTATACGTATTAGTGGACCAAACTTATTTTCGAAACGAGGCTTACATTCCAAGCAATAATTATTGCTGTTTACTTGAAGAAACATTGCGGAAAGCAAGCTTAACTATTATACTATTATGATCAAATTGAAAACTTCCCATGATTAAAAACTTACTTTCAATGAATGAATGAAATGAAATTGAAAACTTACTTTTGATCATAATAGCTTACCTATTATGATCAAAAGACATAAAAATAATGTACCTCTGTCTAAAAGAGAGAGAAACATAATTTCATGTAGTGGATTTTCAAATTCAGTTTACTGCAATGAAACAATCAGTGTTTTCTTTCGTTCTTTCTTTTTTCTTTCTTTAAATGTGGCCGGTACTTTGTTCTGAGAAATTGACCCATCCATACCGCGAATTCGTTGGCTACATCATTATATGAGTGCCATATAGGTCAGCCAATACTGCTTCCTGTGAATGGACAGCACCGGAACGTCCATGAATTATCCGGGATTGTTGGTTTCCACACCGTGGAAACCAACCGTGGAAAAAGTAGATCTTCATGCGCTGGAATGAATCAATTGCATAACAGAGTGGCTTTCATCGGCAACGTAATATTTATAACAAAAAACTGAGTGGCTTCAAAAGACCCACTAAAGGATCAGATACAATCATGATATATAATGTATTTAGTGTACAAAGTGTTTAAAGTACTAGTGTAAATCTACTTTAGCCAGCTCCAGTAGTGCGGTACTGAGGGTAGGGGGAATCCAGGCTATTATGCTGGTACTGTAGAGTCCGGATAATCCGAAAGTCCGCTTAATCCGAAACCAAAAGTCAAAAAGAACAAATTTACAATAAAACTACAGAGATAGTAAGTAATATAAAGTATGTTTCTGAAAATCACAAGAAAATTGAAAGTTAGACTATGTACTGAACTAATTATTGCTAAACTCCACTGATTTGAAAAAATTGATAAATTTTTTTTTGTCGAAGAGAAGAATACCTCTCCCTTGAAGCCCAATTACGCCAACGCATCAGAAAAATGGTGTCCGCTCTGGTCGCGGCGGAGTGTTGCTCTACGAAGCATAGCAATACATCCTATGCAGCCGTGGCGTCTGAGTGGGATACCCTCTGCTCGCTCTCACCGTCTGCTCCACCTTCACTCTCGTCTGACACTTGGACATGTTCTTTCAAAACCCTTTCTACTGATCGTCTAAAATCTTACATTCTACTGAACGAATAACTTATACTCTACTGTGCTTACTGTACTAGGCAGCGTTCCGCTCTCGTATCACCAATTTCGTCTGGAGATTTCGTAATGTTTAGACAGACCTTAAAAAATAAACTGTGTAATCACACGTAATATGTAATATTTATGTAATCACGTTTTATTATGCAATTTAAGTATATTTTAAGAATGATTTCGCTTAATCCGAAAACTTCGTTAATCCGAAAAGGGTCTGGTCCTAATCAATTCGGATTATCGGGACCCTACTGTACATTTGCATCATTCACAATCATCACACTCTTGATCATTCCACGATCAAATTTTTCAACTGCTATATTATTCTCTATTGTTCACTTCTAATACCATTTCAGAGATTTTATGTTAGCTACAGTGGCTCCCAAAAGTGTTCGTACACTTACGATTTTCAATGAAATAGGGGTCTATCCAGTAATTAAAATGAATATTTCAGAATGGGTATTTAATAAAAAGATCTATAATCTATTCTTAACAAAACTACATGAAATATTTTAAAAACATAGTAAAACTTTCTTTTTAAGAAACCAATAATCCAAAAGTAACAAAAACTTTATCTCACAAAAGTCATTATTAGTAAATATTCTAATTTTTCGTTAAATTAATATTTAGTAGGATATCCTTTAACACCCACAACAGCTTTTAAACGTCTGGGAATAGATTGCGCTAGTTCTTTTGTAATTTTTGCATCAATGTTCATCCATTCTTCCATCATAATTGTTTTTAGTTCGCTTTTCGTGTGAATGTCGTGTTTTCGTTCTCGAACCTCCAGTTCTCTCCCAATATGTTCTATTGGGTTTAAATCTGGCGATTGAGGTGGTGTTTTCAAAACTTGTGGACAATTATAGAGACACCAGAGGCGAACGTTGAGAGCCGTGTGCTTAGGATCGTTATTTTGATAAAAAAACAAAGTTGTTTCCAATACCCAAATTTTGGGCTGATAATTTTAAATTGTCTCTTAAAATATTTATATAAACAGCATGATTCATTATGCCATCAATAAATACCAAATTACCTAGTCCTGATGCTGATATGCAACCCCACACAAGGACACCTCCACCGCCATGCTTAACTGTTCCTAGTAAGTTCTTGGGATTAAGTTCCTCATTTTTTCTCCTCTATACAATTATACGCCCATCGGAACCAAAAATGTTAAACTTGTTTTCATCGGCAAATAAGACATTTTTCCAATACGTTTGGGGCTTATTTATCATTGATAGTGCGAAGGAAAGCCTAAGCTTTCTGTTTTTCTCACAAAAAATTTTCTACGGGCAGAACGCCCATGTAATCCAGCTACTCTGAGAACTCGTCGAACAGTTTCAGGTGAAATTGAAGTAGAAAATGTTTCATTAAAATCTGTAGAAACTTTTACAGCACTCAAACGGAGATTTTTCACAAATTTTTTTATTATAAATCTCTGATCACAGGGCTTGTGGCGGCCCAGTGGTACAGTGTGCTGGTTTTCGGTGATGAGGATGTACGGATTGAATCCTGGCGTCGCGCCACGAAAAATGCCTCATTTCGTGTCGTCCCTTCATACGGGGTAATGCTGGCCGCCTGTATGGTGCCCCCACAATAAAATTAGCAGTAAAATTGCGGCGTAGTATAGGCGAATGTTTGACGACAAGTGCCCCTCCACACTGGGAAAAAAAAATCTCTGATCACGTTTTGTTAAATTTGCCGGACGGCCTTTTCTTACCTTGTTTTCGATCCGATTTTATTCTTTAAAGCGTTTTACCACATACTGCACAGTAGAATGGGATAAATAGGGTAACTTCGCAATATTCCGAACTGATTTACCACTACTATGATGAAAAATAATCAATTTTCGAATGCTGTTTGTTGTTTCTTTACGACTACGAGCCATTTTTAAATAATAAATAGAATATTACGGAGTAGGCAAGCAAAAATTAAAGCGAACCGATATTTTAAATGCCACCACAATTCAAAAATAGAAATAAAGCGCCAGACGATAATTTTAATTATGAATTTATCCGAAAATATTTCAGTGTACGATGATTTTTGTGAGATAAAGTTTTTGTTGCATTTTGATTACTGGTTTCTTAAAAATAAAGTTTTACTATGTTTTCAAAATATTTCATGTAGTTTTGTTAAGAGATTATAGATCTTATTATAAAATACCCATTCTGAAATATTCATTTTAATTAATGGATAGATTAATGGTTCATACACTTACGATTTTCAATGAAAATCGTAAGTGTACGAACATTTTTGGGAGCCACTGTATATCTGCGGAATATCAATTTTGCATTTACGGTCTGAGATCATAATAGTGAATTTTACTGAATGCATTCAAGTAAAGAGAAGAAGTATGAGCTACATTTGTCATTGCGCGCGTTCTTTTAAAGAGTTAGGGCCTGGCCTGTTCACATAGGAGTCCGGTAGCGGAGCGTTAAAGGAAATATGACGTTGAGACGAAAATAAACCAATCTTAGGCGTTAAAAATTTCGATGCTAATCGTTTGGAGGCTTGTCATTGGTTAAATATATTTCAATAACGCTCCGCTACCGGACTCCTATGTGAACAGGCCCTTAATGTTGTTGAACGTTACTCTTTCGGTGTTAAGACATTTAGGCCCGATTTTTTTTTTATCATTTATAACCGAGAGGTGCCAAAAAAAATCTTTAATTCCATATCCTTCTCAAAGAGATTTTTTTACATTTTGTTGCAAGGGAAAATAGGGACTGAAATGGAATGGGTTGATACCGGTAATTCTAAAGTGTGCCTTTACTCTCACGCCCATTTACGAGATCACGTAAATTATTGGAAAGCTCAACTGTCGAAAAGCGAACTTTCGAATTTATGCTGCCTAATCTTGATTCCCGATGCAAATATAAGTGTTCGATATATTCATGAAATCTGGAAACGTTGCGCAGCGAAAATTTTGATGAAAATTGATACTGAAAGTATAACAGTTAAAACGCGCAATAGTTCAGACCAAACCCGGAGAAAATTTGGCGCATGATATTGAGTAAAATCATTGGCGTGGAGCTTGGAAGATAATTATTTGAAACGCTGATATGCGTGCTCTAATTTATGGCAGCCGTGCGCATGTTTTAATCAGGATAATCTCGTCTGCAACGAATGTGCGAATTAATTGTTTCTCAGCAGAGTTGACTCGTAAATAAGGAATCACGTTTCTAACAAATTGTTGTCATTCTATTCTGAATGCTCACGCTTGCTGTCAATATTTATTACAAAAATGTAGGTTTTACTAATGATTGTATTTCTGTTAACGACTTTTAAAACTGCTCAGACATATACGAGAAAAAATAACTAGCCACTAAGTTATGTTTCTAGTTTGGGAACCGAATGTCCCTACTTTTCGAACTATTCGTCCTGGTGAGGTCCTTCTTTTGAAGAATTTGCTTAAAAATAACATACTTAAAAAAAGAGAGATTTCACTCATTTGTACCGAAATTACACATATCGCTCATTCCTTTCAACGTCATATCTCAAAAATCGGCGATTTTGAGTTATGCCTGTTTTCAGAAAGCCCTGAAAGAGTAGCATATCCCTGTAAGATCGTCAAATCTCACCGCTCAGTATTTAGACGCTAGAGAGCAGAATTAAAATTTATTTTCAATACATTTTAATGTACTTTTAAACTTTAAAATCACTCTCCTGAAAAATCTTGTTTTTGAGATATGATGTTGTTGAAAGGAGTGTGTGATATGTTTATACATTCCGTATACCATTTTCCATTTACAATGTAATGAATATGATGGTAAACTTCCTTAGAGTGGAGATATGAATACAGATGAACTACATTCAGGTAAAACTCATGCCATGCTAGTTAATACTTTTATAAACTTTCATTAAATAAATTAAACATGAGTAAACATAATTCAATACAGTACAAAAACTACGTTCCTAACATTGTGGCATACACACGATGGCTCCATGACAATTTTTCTTCGACTCCCATTTATAGCAGCATCACAAGCTGTGACGTTGACTTTGACGTCATCTCTGTTAGAAAATCTGCATACTGCGTCTTCATTATGATATTTGGCCGAAAGAAAGGGTAAAGGCCTGTTCACATCGCAGCCCGTTAGCGTAAGCGTAAAAGGAAAAATGTCGCTGAGGCGGAAATACTCTAATCATAGGCCCTAACAATATCGTTTGGCGGTTTGTCATTGGTTAAATATATTTCAATACTTTTTACGCTTTCGCTAACGGACTGCAAGGTGAACAGAGTCTGAGAAATACCAACAGAATTTGTATGAATAACCGTATGCGATAAAAAAGTAAACATAAGTCTTGAAGTGTCTGGACAGCGACATTTTGCCTGCGCGTTTCCAATTACGTGTAAATGGTTATATTAATGTGTATTGGGTGGAGGAGTTGTGAGAGAAGGCTGCGAAATGAAGTAAATAATTTGATGAGTATCGCCGGATTTATTTTCTTCTTCATATGCACGATTTTGTAAAGATAAACTGGGGGAAACAAAAGTTGATGAAGGATAATTTTATATCAAGTCTTCCTTTCAACTCATTAGCTGTGGATTAGAACAAAATTGTAAATGTATATTATTGTAATAATAATGTATATAATTGCCTTTCTTTCCACCTATCTGGAGAAGAATCAGTTTAAGAATATATTTCTCCTATATAAGTTTCATTAAATTCAATGCATAATCATTTTTAATCTGTTTCAGGTATTTAATGACTAAAGATGTGAAAAAGAAACTACTGTATATAAATTATTACCTGAAGTTGCTGGTTCGTACACACAGTAATTTTTAAATGATTTAAATATTTTCTTCTGATAACTCTGAAAAAACTCGACGCTTTCGGATTAAAAAAAAAGTTTCAGGTCATTGGTGTCCAGATAAGTTATAAAAGCAGTTCTCTGTATGGGAACGCTATTAAAAGATTGCTAATGGAGAAACCACTCTCTGTGAGAAAAGTACATCATATTTATGTGGCTTACAAGTTTATTACTCTTCCCTTCATATTGTAACGTGTTTTGCCTGTGACCTAGAGTCGAGTTCAACTTTCCAGATAGCGTGTATCAGGTCACGTAAAATGAGATTAGCAGCCAAAATAATAGATTAATGAAATTAAGATATGCACTTTATTCGGTGTTATGGGTTAAATGGGAGTAAGATACAGTTATCAGTACAGGAACACTTGATGAATAAGTTGAGTCGATATCGTACTCTACGGCTACAGTCCACGTAAAGAAGAGTCGTGGTCGCACACTACAGCTACAGTTCAGAAAAAGGAATGAATTTCACAACCATTCTAGTAGTTAGTCGGGTTCTCGAAGATCAGGCTCAGAACACGGAAGGATGAATAAAATCCCCAAATATCCGCTAGAGTTATCAGTTGAATAATCTAACGATAGTTATCAAGAGATCGTTATCCCTAACTAGAGCCAGCGGCTCTCGAGTCTTCTAAGTGCAAGTTTTGCAACTTAGAGCCTAAATCAAATAAATTCTGAGAGTAAGATCTCTCCAGTCAGTTGTTATCACTCTCTGACCTTTTAGCCGCCCAATTCTCAAAAACTCGCTTCGCTCTCATCATCCGTATCTTTTGTAAGCTTATCCCCTGGAGGGACATTTTAATTTTCTCACCTTTGAGCCCGTTTTCCTATTGGTTCTAACCGGGTTCCGTGGGCAAAATTATGGTAATTAATTTATCGATACAACATCCGGAACTTACGTATCGATACCTGTCGGGGGCGGTTCGCCTTTATTCTATAGTGTCAAGTTGCAGACGGTCGGGCGCCGGAGCTTTGTTCTTCCGCTCTCACCTGCTTGGGTGATCAGCTGATGCTTTGTCGTTCCGCGACCGCTTTGAGGAGAGGAAATACCTCTGCCTTCAACCCCTCTGAAGAAGCTCCTGTTTAAAAGCTCCATTACTGTTTTCTAAGCAGCGTTTTAATAGTTTTAAGGCCTTGAGGGGTGGAAATTCTACAATATTCAGGTGACTTTTACTTCAAGATCAAATTGGACACATGCATGTTTCCCTCAGCCTCATTGGTCAAACATCCATCGGGACGACCCAAGTTCAATACAAGCCAATGGATTTTTTTCATACAATTAAGCACTTTTAATTTTTCTGCCGATCTCTTACTCTAATGACACCTGGTTCCCCGCTAATAAATATTTCGCCCTCCTGAGACAGTCGAGTTATTTCTTAGTCATTTTTAAAAGTAATATTTAAACTGGCTTTCATACTATTTCTGCGAGTTCACGTTGCACTTTCGAACAAAAGCTATTCCACGAGGGAAATTTGATGACTTTGGGCAGAAACTTTCCGAGGTAAAATAATATGGGGAGTGGGGACAGGAGTTATTCAGTTTCAGTCGTATAGTGATTAACAACCGTCGTAAAGAACAAATAATTACAATTTATTTACATAGAGCAGCGGTTCCCAACCGGTGGATCGCGACTCGATCCTAAAACTATTAAAATGGTCTTTGTGTACTTTTATAATTGTAGTTTTTATCTTCACCTAGGAACACTTGTTAGTGAGTATGAAACCACTTGTTGCATATATTGCAAACATATATCTATTGTTAAATAAATAACTGTTTTGCTACAAAGTGCTTACATTTTGTGAACCATTTCAAATCAGAACACAAATTGTTTATCAATAATCAATCTGTATCTTCAAAAAAGCATATATATATATATATATATATATATATATATATATATATATATATATATATATTTATATATTTGCTATATTTGATGGTAAATTATATATACATAAGGAAGGGATACTATACAAATAAGCTTTTTACTCCACCATGGACCGATGGACCGTGGAGGTATTCCGATAAGGAAAGGTGGGTCGCCTGCTGAAAAAGGTTGGGAACCACTGACATAGAGAATTGAAAATAACGTAGTCCGTCTACGACGAAATCCAATGCGAGAGTCCTCTTGTACTTCCCATACAGAACATGAGGGGTTCATGATAATGCTCCTACTAGCGGCGCCCTCTTGCTCCAGACATAAAATGGGTTGATAAATAAGATTACTAAAGTTTGCAGTTATATTCGTTTATTTTTGGAAATATTTAATAAATTTACCATCAAAAGTTGCTTTGGAAATTTATACATGCAGTTTATAGAATTTTTTCGACCGGCTGGTTGACTTTCTTTTACTACACGAGTGCTTCAAAGATTGAGACCTACAGTTTAGAGCCTCTTCCGAATGGAACACCCGTGCCCATCACGGGACTCGGGTACTGAAGGCCATTCCGGCACCCTCCCTTTTCAACTGAGGGTGAGGAATTAAAACAAATTTGGTCGTTCGAAAGATTGTATGGGCGAAAGATTAGAGAGGCAGATTTGGGATCGACCGTGCGATTAGCGATAGAAGAAGAGGGTTGAAGTTTTTAGCTAACTAAACAAATCAGCCGGCAGGAAAGAAGAGTCTGTTGTGGTAAGTAATCAGTTACGTGATCAACTTATGTTCTTTCATCACTGTGTGGAGACTGCTGTAAACACCTGTAAAGGATTGTAATTAATTATCTTCTCAAAATAAATTCATCCTTCTCTTCATCTGGTAGAGGAACAAAAATCATTCATTTATTCTACTGAACTCTGTTGAAGACATTTTCTCTTCAACATACCCTTTGCCCAACAAAATTTATTGTGGAACCTTAAACTACAAAGCGTGACTCATTAAGAACAAATACTATTTTCCATTTATTTACATTTTTAGCCCCTGCTATTATTTTTCCCATTTGCAAGACAGTAGTACGACAATTCTTTATTATTATTATTGGTTTACTTTCTTTAGTATAGCTTCAAGAAACTTACATCTCACGATTTGAGCAGAAATCCCAGATTCTAATTAATCTCTCCTGGAAGTCTTTGATTTCTTTTTCGCTGATAAATTATATTCTTTCTGAGAAGAATGTAATCAGTTCTTGCATGCATTAATCAAAAAATGAACCTCCATCATGGTTTCTTAAGGTATTTGGGCCTAATTAATGAAGGGTTTTTTTTCAGTTGTTATGTCTAACGTTTATTAGATAAAGAACTCAACTCGATTTACTCAAACAGTTATAAAACGGGTAAAAAAGTAGGTGTCACCAAATACCACAAGAGCAAAATTGCGAAGAAGGCTATTTTGAGTAATGCTCTCTGAATTCAGCTTTGCAGTCGCAGTTTTTCAGTCATCTGACAGTCAGCTTCTCACATTGCGGGAATACTTTTTGGGAATAACTTAAATGCTTTTTTTATTGCCCAAGTTTCCTGATACCATCATGAAACCTCGAGTTGAGTTTAATTTACTATCTATTAAATTCATAAAATATATTTTAACCATAGAATTAGTATACTGTTTTAGATATCAACAGCATGGTTTAAATCTAAATCGATTTAAGTTTTTCAAGTTGCATCTTTTCTTTTATGGAGGATTTTATCATTTGTATGATTCATTCTGGAATATCCATTTTTAGAAAAAGTACATGATGGATGCAATGAAGAGGATCGATACCGAAAACAGGCGAAAGAGAGCCGAAGCACGGCTTCGAGCTGAAGAAATGGGCAGCACTGCATTTCGGAAATGGTGCGTCGAGGTATATTCGAGTAAGCGTTTAGAGCACGTCCTATTTCTGGCACTTCTGGTGAACGTGATACCCATTGCGGGAGAATTTTTTTCTTTGTTCAGTGAATACCGATTGTTCCACCACTCCGGCAGTTATGAGAAGGAGATTATGCTTTATGAAATTTTCAACGGGATACTGGCCCTGGGCTATGTTTGTGACGCTATCATCAGAGTAAGTATATGTATATTGTCATATGGTATAGCGAGTTAGAATATTGCTTTCTGCTAGCATTTTACATTTGCTAGCTTAGAGCATTTTACTTATATTTAGGGATACGTAAATTTCGCATAAAAAATATCGAAATTTTGCAACAAACAAAAGAAAAAACATAAAATTTCACATTTATTCGCCAAAAAAAATGCAAATTCAAAAATTTGGCGTTTATTAAAAAATAATTACAATTTTACTTACATTGATAGGTAAGTATTAAAATTCTTAGTTAAAAAAATTGTAGTAGTCTCCACATTATACTACTTAAGTCTTTGCCTTCTTCATTAATTACTATGTTGTACATACTAAAATATCTCAGCATCTACTCTGTTAACGGGACTATAGAAGCTTTGTATAGCTGCCTTTGCAAAGCTAAGGTAGCAGCATTTCGTTGCAGTTAAAATCTGTATAACATCAACAGGAGTCTCTTGGTTGAATACTGTAAGTAGCCGAAATACTCTTGAATTTGGCGCTCAAGAGACGTTCTTAAATCTACTAAATTGCTCCACAAAACTTGATGGTTGATTTTCACAGTTAGTATTTTAGGTTCGACTCCGGTACGGACAAACTGTCCAGGTGAAATTCGGAGCCAATCCGAATGAGAGTGAGATTTCTCACTTAGACCTCGGATGGTCTTAGTTAAGCAATTATGTTAATCAGTTATTATTTTTATTGCCTAATTTCGTTTAAAAACCCTTTTATCACCGAGTTTTCGCCGAAAAGTAGTAAAGAAATAATTTTCGCATTTATTCGATCATATCGGCAAATTTTGCATTTATTCGCATCTATTTCGTAAATAAGAAAATTACGTATCCCTACTCATATTATTTCTCTCTTCTGGAGAAATAAAAGAAAAAGAAATAAGGGATTAAAACTTACGTAATACATCACAATATTACGTAATACATTACGTGTTAATAAATTACATCAGTGATTAAAACTTACGTACTATGAAGCACTACGTAAACACTAGATGTAAGCGATGTTCTGACTGGGAAATAAAAATGTTTCTTTTACGTAGACTCGGCTAAAATTTTGTTTCAGCCGATGTCATGGCATAATACATGTCTACGCCATGAAGGTTGTATTAATTACTAACAGATGTTCTGTGTACCTACTGTTTCAAAATACTACGTGACTTTATAATCCGTCTGGAAATACTCATTTCGGAAGTTTAACTGCTGTTAATATATTTCAAACATTCCGTGTTATACATACTTAAAGATTAGAAAATTCCCGGCTTAGAGCTTCAAAAAACCTCAAAAGCGTAAAAGAGGCTTTTAAAAGAAGTTCCACATACAAATGAAACATGAAATTAATTTATCTTTCGTCTGAACTAAACTGTGAATAATACTCTGCGAAAGGCAATAAAATATGCTTATAACTCGGTGCACGAGGCCTGATTTTAATAAAACTTCATTTCATTCCATCTCAGTTCACTAAGGGGTACCATATACTTCATTAATGTGGCTCTATTGTGCACCGTTGTTTTGATGTTGAATTTCAAACCAGGGCGAACGATTTCAGAATTTCTGCATTGTGTATATATATATAATGGTCTCAAGCAATGTAAAAATGAATAAAATTAATGAAGCTGCTTGAGTAGATAAAAATTCTCAATGTTTCCTGTGCATTATTCCTTTCATAATTACCTAATCCTGCTTATATAAAAATCGTTGAATATACTGCCCGAACGTTAAAAGTATATTATTTCACTTCTCAGTACAATCTGTTTTTATTATTTGGTATATACGTAAATGATATCGTTAGCCAAATTTGTGTTATGCTCCGTCAGATAGCCTCTAGTTAACTTCATAATATTGACCCAAGTAAAGAAGACTTTTAAAAGTCTTTCTGTTATTTTCTAATACAAAAGAAAGTGCTTTTGCGTTCCCGTTCATTGCATATTTCGCACTGAATCAAATTGTGCTTTTGTAACACTGCAGCAATATCATTTTATAGCACTGTGGCACTTGCACGCACCGACATGAAATACCTTCCTCCTTTAACCGAAGGAGCTGACATTGTATTTATCAAGAGTGTATCTTCCTTTTTCACCACTTGTTAGTCCGGAAACTGATTTGTGTCCTCCTGTTGAGAAGGATCGTCACCAAACTTTAGTCGTAGTGTTGAGGATCAAAACTGATTCTTGTATATTCTGCCCACAGAATGGTGTTAAGAAGCTCCTTCCTTGATTGTTAATTTTCTCCTCTATTTATACAGATATCTGCTTCCGGATACAAATCATACTTCAGTTTTAAAGGAAATGTAATAGATTTCATTGTGACATTGATCTCAGTAATGCAAATTTTCTACGGGATAGTCCTGATGTCTGTTTACCGGTACACTTACAACAAAGAAACCCTTTATGTACTAGTTGCATTGAGCTGCACCAGACTTGTACGACTGCTGAGAGTAAGCATGATATCGCATACTTTCATCGTTCCTTCTAAGAATGACACCATTATTAACTGCCTTTTGTTCTAACTTATGTGTTTATAGATTATTACGTAACTATATGATACACATGAGGACTATTTCATGACTGTATTGCCATACCAACATCTAAAATGATCAATTAAATGACTTTTGTTGAGTTCATCAAGTTATTGTTTCTAACGCGGCAGGCACTTGTCTACTGCGACATTCGACCATCCCCAACGCGAATTTGTTGACTTCTTTTTATGGGAGCACATTACAGGGGAACCAACATAACTCCCTTATCTCAGCCTTGTTTCCAGACAAGCGGGAGTCGAACCCACAACTTAGCAATAAGAGACCTGTTCACATACACTCTTAGACAAAAAAAAAAGGAGTTATCCGAATGGGACGAAAATCAGTAGATATGATGTACATGTACAGAAAAAAAAATTATTACAATTTGAAAAAGTGGATGATTTTCTTCAAGAGAAAGAGCTTCACAAAGTGAGAAAGTCAATTCCGCGTTGATCCACCTCTGGCCCTTATGCAAGCAGTTATTCGGCTTAGCATTGATTGATAGAGGACGGATGTCCTCCTGTGAGATATCGTTCTAAATTATGCCCAAGTAGCGCGTTAGATCATCAAAATTCCGAGCTGGTTGGAGGGCCCTGCCCATAATGCTCCAAACGTGCTCAATGGGGGGAGATCGGGAGACCTTGCTGGCTAAGGTAGCGTTGGGCAAGCACAAAGACAAGCAGTAAAAACTCTCGCCGTGTGAGGGAGGGCATTATCTTGCTGAAATGTAGGCCCAGGATGGCGTGGTATGAAGGGCAACCCAACGGGGCGTAGAATATCGTTGACGTACCGCTGTGCTTTAAGGGTGCAGCGGATGACAACCAAAGGGGTCCTATTATGAAATGAAATGGCACCCCAGACCATCATTCCTGGTTGTCGACCCGTATGGAGGAAGACAGTCAGGTTGGTATCCCACCGCTGTCCGGGACACGTATTCCAGGACACGTCTCCAGACACGTATTCGCTGGTCTTCGAAGCGGCATGCATCGCTGAAGACAATTCTACTCTTGTCAGTAACATTCCAGGTCGAATGTGCCCGATGCCGCTGCAAACGGGCTTGTCGGTGTACAGAGGTCAATGGTAGCCGACGCAAGGGGCGCCGTGAGCTCAGCCCCTTTGCCCTGAGCCGCCTATGAATGGTCCTTGCGGTCACTGAAGTACCAGTTGCACGTGATGAATCTGGGGCTGTGAGTGCCGCTCTGACGATTGATCGGTCCTCCCGTTTTGCCGTTTCTCCAGGCCGATCGCTTCCTTCTTGACGCTATGTTCGGCCATGGTTCACCCATTCCTGCCAACATCGTGTAATAGTGGAATCGCTCCTATCCAAATGTCGAGCAATTCGCGGATTAGACCAACCGGCTTCTTTGATCCCAACTACACGTCCTCTCTCAAATGCTGACATCTGCGCACATTATTCGTGCACCTGTTTGCGAGGCATAGCTACTGTCTACCTGAGTACACGGAATGAAATTCGCAAAGAATGTATGACCTGGAATCGAAATTTATCCTCTTTAATATCCTGCCAGTTGCGCAGTTAAGAAGCGCTCACCTGTTCATTCATTGGCCGCCAAACTTTAAAATTTTGAATTTGCCGTCGAAACCTGTATGCATATCAATTTGTGTCCAATTTGCTTTATCCCTCCTTGGTGCGTCGTTCTTTTTGTCTAAGAGTGTATATTCCGTCAGCGTTACTCATATTGACATATTTTAAACCAATCACAGAGCTTAACAATTTCGTTGCTAATCGTTTGGAGGTTTGTGATTGGTTAAATACATTTCTATATGAGTAAAGATGTCGCTGACAAATTCTATGTGAATAGGCCCTTAGTCTCTTATTTGTAAACAGATCTTTGAATTTAATATTCTTATTCAAAAGATGCTAATTTATAAGTCTTATAGATTTTTTAAACAACTATAAGCAGACACATGAACATCCACAGAAATATATTACGACAGCAGTATTTTAGACATGTGCACCGAGCTGATTAGAGAGAGGGTATAATGAGGAAACGCTTATTGTTTAAGGAGATTTACAAGACATATGAGGCGGTGAAAGGCAAAGTGGTGTAAGTCAGTAAGTCAAGTGGTGTAAGTCAAGAGAGTTTAACTGCAAAAACTACAAAAAATTTCATCATAAATTGAACAAATTATAATTCATAACAATTATTACAATATTGCAAATAATAACTATTTACAATTCCACTATAAATTGAACATGGAGATTAGATATTTGCCCCCAAATGAAAAAAGTTGAAAATGTGACTTACACCACTTTGCCTTTTAACGCCTCATATGAGTGATAAATATCCTTTGTACGAATATCCATGAACTCAAATATCCATTGTAAATGTGGTAGTTGCTATATATATTTGCGGTTACTTAGAGCTGTATCCTGTTCTTTGTGTATTTTACTTACGGCTGTCCAAACGTAATTTAACATAATACGAATCAGGGTATTAAAAGTCATGTTTGTTGATGGGATTTTGAGATTGCTCATAATTAAATGATGATGTCTGGCGTGAAAAGAGTATATTTATTCAAGTGAGGCATTGCAAATATGACTTACTATTCTAAAACGGATGCCAAAGGCATTTAACCGCTCGGAGTGATATCTCCTCTCTCCTCTATACTGTTCACTTCTTAACCTTAATGTTACGAGAATCTTGGATTCGCAAAGAAAAATTTTATGAGCACAGTAATTTAGCAATATTATGGCCAGTGATAGCTCTTGGTCTTGCCTTAGATGAAAGGGTTTTGGCAGTGAATAATATATCTACCAGACAGGATATCGAAATTGTTACTTAAAATTTCCTAAACTTTGCAGTGCATCACGTACATCATTCCTTTTATAATTTCTTTTAAGACTACTAACGCCTGATCCTGCTGTTTTCCTCCCGAACTTCTCACCTTTCATATCGTGGTATTCAATCTGCGAGCGAATTTGATCATGTGGTATTAATGTGTACCACGTATATGTACCACGTAGTATTTAAACCCATGTCAGAATGGGGAAAAAGGGTTGTGAAGACCAGCTTGCGATTTTGAAAAGTTTCATGACCGTAACTGCGTTTATTCTGTTAGAAGCACCCGATCTCTGATCCCATACACCTTAGTGTTATGCAGTATTTTTTTAAACTGTAATTAAAACTATTCATAATTGAATTTAGCCAAAAAAGGGAAAGAATGCTTTAAAAAAGAGGAAAAAGGCTTAGTTCTCCTGTTAAATTACCAGTTTAAATTGATGGTTTAATTGCAAAGTAAGATTCACTTCTACTTTTTCGCCATATTGTCGATAAGCCTGCCATATTCGGTTGCCTAATTTCTGTGTAGACATTTATATCGTAGATTATTCGTGTTTTTATTTTCTTCCGTGTTTATTTTTTTACCATGTTTTTATTAACTCGCTTTCTTGTTTGTTTGTGTGTGTGTGTGTTTGTTTGTCCAGTACAAATCTTGCAATCGATTTTTAACTAACTTCCCGACTAGCTAGACATTTGAAACTTTTAGAATAGCTCAGAACACGATGACAATGCATTCTTTTAATACTTTTAGTCGAAAAAAAATCCGCAAGGTGGCACTTTGATCGAATTCAGTGCTTGCACTTTTGCGTAACGGCGTTTGACGATTTTGAAAACAGAATACATGTGAATTTAGTTTGTTTACAAAAATATTGTGCAAAAAAAATTTTAAAAAACTAGTTTATAAAGTCTGTGGATAGTGGAAACGACTAAAAAGTGATTAAAATTAAATAAAAGAAAGTGAAAAAGAATAATTTAGTGAAGGTTTGTGCATGTAAGAGAGAATTGTCAAGTTTATATGATTCAACAGAAAATTTAAAAACGTGGTATATAAAAAGTTCTTTTTATCTTGTAATTATTAAAATTTGTATTTAGACAAGAAAATACAATTTTTAGACAATATAAAATTTTAGACAAGAGTTTATCAAAACTTTATCTTTAGTGGCCCCAGTCTCCTAGAAAAAAATTGACAGAGGGGAATATTTATTTTGTATACGTTAAATGTCTGAAAGAGAAAATCAGCAAGTTGTGTGTATCCAGACTTAAAGCAGTAACTCGTTTTTAGCAGTAACTGAAGCTAGGGAATCAGTAAAGTTAGATCTGGAATCGTTTGAAAAAACATCGACATAACTTAAAATGAAAATCTTCTGGGTTGTATAATTATTGCTGATTTTTAATTTAGAAATAAGTATTTTTCATCTACATTTTTTTCTGTGTATTAAAATGTAACAGAAAAAAATAAAATATTTCCATTATTTAACATTATATTGCCTACAGGTTGTCTCCACTGCAGTTTTCACGAATGTACTAAATAACTGCTGCTCTTTGATTTACAACTCTTTTGATCTCGCAATCGGATTTATTGTTGCCAACGAAGAAATAGCAAATTCTGCTCATAAAATTGTGGAATACGAAGAGTGTGCAGACTTTGCTCGATTTACTGCAGTGAATAATGCGCACGAGGTATGTTGGAATATGGCATTTAATTGGAATGTAATTCAACAAGATTTTTCTATAATACTTATGCTAATTACCATAAGTATTAAATAGCATAAGTAATTAGCATAAGTATTCCTCATCAAAAGAGAAACACCTACTAACATGCCATTAAATAGCATAAGTAATTAGCAATAGTATTCCTCTTCAAAAGAGAAACGCCTACTAACATGACGTTGATCATAAAGACTACAGAAATATGTGCAGTTACTAATATTATAGTTCAGAAAAATGTGCAATTAAAATTGTTCATATAGTTCTTTACATTTTCAATACGAGATCGTAAACCCTTGGATTCTCCATTAAACCTGCTCTTTTTAACTATGCTGTTCCCTTTTCCTGGGTTCGTTAGGATTGAATAAAATATGTTCAGAAACTGCACACAAAACAAAATTTATTATTCTGTAAATTCTTCAGGCGTATACACATATTCAAACAGAATACACGTAATAACTGTCTTCTATACAGCAGAAAACTCTAAAAACACAAGTCAGGAGAACAGAGTCTTCAATACAATACACGCCTAACGCAGTTCCAACACATTCAGTTCTCAGTAGAAATTGAACCGAGTTCCAATGCCAATGTGAGGTAGATTTATAGACTTCCAAAGCATCCCCTACCGGTCAACCAGCTGGATATCTCTAGAAGCTTCTAGAAAGGTCTAGACGGCAAGTTGGAGACCATTTGGCACCATATCGCCAAATGTAGTGAAATATCGCCAAATTTGGCAACCAAAGTAAGTCACCAAATCCATCGCCAATTTGGCGATAACTCTCATATTTGACTAGATTACCATAAACTCTTAAAATTCGTAAGAATACATTAATATATCTGTAAATTTTTATAGCATTGTTGTTGGCCACTTGCTTGAATGTAGAAAGCTCGAGGTAAGTGAGTTGTAAATTGTCAATTTCTATTTTCAGATGCTTTGTTACATTCATGAAATTGAAGAGGAAAATCCTCATGTAGTCTATGCCTGGAGGACACACAGAGCTGCCATTTATATCCTGAGAAACATGAAAAAAAATATTGAAGAAATGGTGGACATATACATGTTAGACGAAAACGATGCAGAGCATCTGCTCGAGGCATGTATCTAAATTAAATCCATAAAAAATAAATTAGAAATCCTAAAATCATCTTAACGCTGGAAAGAAAGGGGGAGGGGGGTTGACACAATTTGGTGATAAGATTCAGACTGCCTGAAAGCGATAGAGATCTGAGTCGAGAAAGTTTTTTTATTTCGACATATCGACATGAGGAAGATGTATCAAACCTCCGTAATTTCAAACCATTTTCTTTGGAAAAACAAGTATACTCAGAGTTCATATTTCTGAGTGCATGTTGCCACTTACAGTTCCTCTATATTTTCACCCTATTTTAATGGGTGGACTTTTGCACCTAAAGGTTTAAAACTGTTGAAACTACTTCAGGAACTAGGAGCTGTATTTCTCTAAGTTCTAACAACAATGAGAGCACAGTGGAAGAACGTGAAACAATATTTGTGATCGAGAGTTGAGTGTTTTGTTGAACGAGTTCTATAATAATAATAATAATAATAATAATAAAACATTATTCGGTTGGCTTTCGTTGACATCGATCCTGACCGGAGCCCTAAGTAAACGAAAGTGGTATAAGTTAAGTGACTTGACCCCCAGGCTCTTTAAAAGCCGAAAACTAAGCGTGACTTAGTTTTCGACTTTTTTGAGCTGCCACTAAGTTCTTTGCGCTGATGAAGAAGCTCCTTTGTAGCTTCGAAACGGCCGTATTCAAAATTGAACCTTACTACTATTTGTGCTTTATTTACGTTGGATTTCCTGTTTATTCCTCGAGCACAAAGGTTTTATATTTTCTTTTCACAACCTCTTACTTGTTAGGTTTTGTTGTAAATAAATATTTTAAGTTTTTCGTTACTTCTGACCTGCTATTTTTCGACCACTCGGATAGCACGCCATTAGAACACGTTCCTGTTAGCCTCAGTACGCCACAACACACACACTCGTTTTCTAAGGCCTGTAGCATTCACTTCTGTATTCGAAAAGGATTACATATTTCGGTATACTCCAAAAGAAAAAAAAAGTATTACTTTTTTCTAAGTCTCCTCAATGTAAAAAGTTCAAGGTAAAACTGATTAATTTAAAGGAATGATAAAAGAAAATAATTTATACTGAGAGATCCTGACATCGTGAATTCTTACCTAGACAAGTGAGCGTGTCCCTTGTCCCTCGCGTGACTGAGCAAAAATTTTTCCTGTACAGTCTATACTCTCAGTTGTCAAGTTCGGAACGGGAGGAAACAAACTGAATTAGGAGATACTTTTGCTACTGATCTTGTACTCACTTACTATTCTAAACTTCCTAATTATTTTGTTTCGTTTGAACAGCAAGTTGCTGTGAACATGAAATACGCTCTCAGTGCCCACCGATTCTTGACATCAGTACAGGATGTGCGGAATTGCTTGAAAAACGTACAGTGGATTAAGAATGACGACGTGCTTAGCAAGATCATGGTAAGATGTCTCGTTTATATGTTGAAAAGACTATTTATATTTAGTAACTTGTTCTAAGAACAGTAGAAATTACAGTATAAAGTTTCTTAGAAAAAAAATTAGTTGAAAGCTGCTTGAAATCCCCTTTAATACTGCTTAGGATCAAATTTATCAAAAATGGCTTTAAAAAACCTTTTATAGCTCTCTAAGTTGTAGTGTACGTGTGTCATGTATTGTATTAAAGCTATTACAGTTCCTCCAAATGTAGTGTCTGTAAAAAGCGTTTCTTTAAAATTAAATAACATGTTTACACCGTTTCGTTGTTGGAAGAGCTCTAGGCTATACGCCTTGCACTGGGTTCGGACTCTTAATTATCTCTGCTTATATTTATTTGAGGAGTGTTTCGTTGGAAATGACGAATATTAAAATATCTATTCAAATTTTATATCTTTCCCATCTAGGTTGTAAGAGTAGATGGGGGGTGGGGGGGTGGGAGGGGTATGAAGGTATATCTCCAGTTTTTATTGGAAAAAAATAATTGCGGCAGGGATTGCTGTGTTATCGTATTCAGGAACATGCAAAATTCAGTAAACAGTGGCTGGGACGATGTGCAAATTTAGGTTCATGGTAACAATAATAGGTTTAAATTGATACGTATGGCCAAGACTGCGAAAGAAAACCAGGTTTTTATTAATGATTCATCCATAGAATTCCTGAATAATTTTCAACTGGGCTTTCATCTTCAGTGTCTGTACTTCCAGAATGTAGAAGGTACTCACTGCAGTTTGTTGGTGTGCACTGTTTAGAAGATTGTCGACCAAAGTTTTCATCGTGAAAACTCTGTACAGATCACTCATATGTGAGAGCCTGGAGTTTCTCTCAACTCCACACCTGCGCGAATTCTATTCTCTTGGGCAAATATTATACTAGGCAAGGAAAGAGGAAGGAGAATTTCAGTCCTTTCCTCAGATGCTATCGAACACTCAAAATTTCAAGACATCAAATAATGCCCCAGGACCTGTATCTTTCACTGCGCTCAACCACTCGGTTGTCAATTGAAAACCCTATCAGCATTCTAACTCCTAAATCAGGCGTGTCCAACATGAGACCCTTGACAGCTTGAAATGCGGCCCCATAAGATCGTAAACTTAGCTTGATTTCGAGCTGGGAAACGAGGTTCGATCTTCAGTCTTAGCAAACGACCGTGATAAACTTTTATACCTTTATTTGCATGCCCGGATTATTATCCAAACGAATCATCTAAAAATAAGTTCAGTGTTTTACTTCATATAATTAGAGGAAGTACAAAGGGTGATTAATAATTTAATTCCTGCCACCTGTCGACTGATATAATAATCTTTTGCATAACATTAATTTTCTGCATTTTTAGAAAACCGGCACTTATTCAGTAAAGATACTTCCATGTAAGAAAAGAGAAATTTAAAAAAAAATCCTGGTTGTTGCCAAATCAGGTCCAATAAAATTTCCCATTAAAAATCGTTATAGCAACTTTAAAAATAATACCAAAAATATTTCGGATTGTTAAACCATTTGAATCATCAATCGTACGAGTTTGTTACCACATTTAATTATAGCTCAACACAAGATGACTTTTAAGGGGACAGTGGACCTTCAAACCTAACTTTTTTTGTCTTGAATAGATTTGCTAAAAAAGACCTATCTTTCCAGAGAAAATTATCCCTGTCTTAAGAGTCATGCTTTATTCATGTCATCCGATTCGAGGCACTACGTTCATTTGTGGACAATTATTTTCAAAGATAAAACACACTAAGAGAAGAAAAAATTTCTGATGGGTAACTTAAGAACTTATTAGGAATTACAACCTCTTCTGTCGACGCAAACATGGATGCATTAGTTTCACGTAAAGTTGAAATATCCAGCAAGTTTTGCGTTCATGTTTCTCTCCTTTTTTTAGTTAATAAAAAAAAGTAAAGGCAATTTAGTCACTTAACATGCATTAACAATATTATACATTTTATGTGCGGCGCAAGAGAATTCCTCTTTTTTCAATGCGGCCCACGTAATCCAAAAGATTGGACACCCATGTCTTAAATTCAGTCCTTTTCTTTAGTTATCGGTTAAATAGGTACAGAGGAATCGATCTCAAAGAGAGTGTCATATCATTGACAACTTCAAGTGCTAACGCTCTCAGCCATTGGTTGCCAGATATAATTTATGGCATTTAAAAAAAAAAATACAATTTTTATAAAGCCACACCTTAAAAGCTACATTAGTAAATGAACTAAAATTTAACCGCTTGAGATGGGGCCGCCCCCACCGCTACATTAATGAACGAGAATTTTGTGAAAGCGAAATAAGTGCTCTCAATTTTTAATTTTTTATAGTGACAGCGTTCTTGTGTGTCACTTGAACTTATCTTGTTGTTGTTTTTTAACATGTTTAGAATATTCAAAAACAGATATCCAGCACCTCCACTCAGTGGCCCTGGGGGTCCGTCCTTGCGGCGGACCGCGAAGCTGGAGTCTGGTGGGGTAAAGGTGAAGGAGATTATCCCTGAAATTTCGCCTTAGGTAGAGACTGGGTGCTATCATTCCGCACGAACTTTTGAATCTTATAGACGGTGATTCCATATTCACGGTACAAACTTTAAGGGTTGGTACAGGACATTGTAACAATCATTTATTGTAGAGGAATGTATCGGTGCAAGTGACGCGTTGTGAGGCATAAACACAGGCAAAGATATGAAAGGAAAGAAAAATTGTTTATTGACAGTATCGTTGACAAGTGCCATGTTTACAAGAAGTGTTCAAAATTACGTCCGCCGACAGTAATACATGCTTGGCAGGCGTCGATGGAGAGATTAGCGGACAGGTTCAAAGATGCCAGGTATTTCATTCTCACGTAATGCAGCAACGGATATCCGAGCTACGAGGTCCTCAACAAAGTCAACTGGAGTCGCATAAACAAGACTCTTCAGATGTCCCCATAACAAGCAATCGAATCCCGATAAATCGGTAGATAGGGGTGACCAGCACGCTCAATCCATCGCACAGGGTTCAAGATGTTTTCTTCCAGGCCTGGACTGCGTACAGCTCTCGGTCTACCCGCTTCGTGCCTGGTGATGTGGATCGTACCTCTTTCACAAAGTTAGTGGTGTGATCACTCAAAAATTCTGTAGTCCGGCATTCATCTATGAGGAAAGCGCACCTGATACATTCGTAGCGCAGCTCTGCAGTTACCATTTGCACGGCAGTACACGAGATGCATGTCTGCTTTTTCGGCATACGTCAGGTCTCCCATAACGGAAGACAGCACAACTGAGAAACTGAGAATGACTTGTTCCCGCAGATACATAAAGCTGATGGGCAGCAAGCCAACTCCTGCTCTCTACCGGCAACGCAACCAACCAATCACTCCATTTTTCATGTCTCTTTCCCGTGTTTGTGCCTCAACGCGTCACTTGCACCCATACATTCCTATACAATAAATGATTGTTACAACGTTCTGTACTAACCCTTAAAGTCTGTACCATGAATTTGGAATCACCTTGTGTGTGTGTGTATATATATATATATATATACACTGCTGGCCACTGTAAATGCAACACCCTGAAGGAAACATGCAAATAACATGAAATTTACAACATGCATTAGCAGAGGTGAGATATGCAAATGATTAGAATTTCGGCGCAGACGCACATCACGCGCGCCTGTGGCGCCACTTCAAAGCGCTATTTAAGGCTTGGAGATTTCGACGATTTCAAGTTCGGCAATTGTGTTTTTCTTGTGGTTTTTTCAAAAAAACGATCAATTATGCCTCGTCGAAAACAGCGATCATCTTTTGATCAAGTATCCGAGTTCGACAGAGGAAGGATAGTGGCCTACCGAGATTGTGGATTATCTTTCAGGGAAATCGGTAGTCGTGTTGGACGAAACCAATCAACTGTAATGCGGATATGTGATCGTTGGATGCAGGAGGATACGACGGACCGGCGTGTTCGATCGCATCCACCTCAGCGCACCACTTCACGTGATGACAGGCAAATTGTGCGCATGGCAGTGACGGATCGCTCAGTCACATCACGAACCATAGCACAGCACATGCAGTCTGTAACGCATCATCCAGTGTCTGCGCGTACCATTCGACGCCGTTTACAGCAGAGTGGTCTGTCCGCAAGACGTTCATTGCTTTGTCTACCCTTGACGCAGAACCACAGACGTCTCCGCTGCCAATTGTGCGATGACAGAAGGATGTGGACGGCAGAATAGAATGAAATTGTCTTTACTGATGAGTCACGCTTCTGTCTGCAACACCACGATGGTCGCATTCGAGTCTGGAGACACCGTGAAGAGAGGATGCTGAACAGCTGCGTTATGCACCGCCACACTGGTCCTGCACCGGGTATTATGGTATGGGGCGGTATTGGATATCACTCTCGCACACCTCTAGTACGCATTGCCGGTACTTTAAACAGCCAGCGCTACATCTCCGAGGTGTTGGAGCCAGTTGTCCTTCCTTACCTTCAGGGCTTGCCCATAGCCATATTTCAACGGGATAATGCGCGACCACACGTGGCACGCATTGCCCAATGGTTCTTCGTCAATCGCCAGATTGAATTGCTTCCCTGGCCGCCTCGCTCTCCGGATCTTTCGCCGATAGAAAACATGTGGTCCATGGTTGCTCTACGATTGACCCAGATTCCATCCCCAGCTGCCACAGCAGATCAACTTTGGCAACGTGTGGAAGCTGCTTGGTCTGCTGTACCCCCAAGAACTCATCCAAAGTCTCTTTGAATCAATGCCGAGGCGTGTGGCAGCGGTGATCTCCAACAATGGCGGCTAGTCTGGCTACTGATTTTGGCAGGAACCACACTTCACAGAAGTCTATAAATTTAATCATTTGATACTTGGTCAACATGTTATCTACAAAATAAATTCTGTTGTGATATTTCTTGTCTTTCTTGGTGTTGCAATTTGGGTGGCCAGCAGTGTATATATGTATATATATATATATATATATATATCTTCATCGCAAGAATTTGGACTTAGAAAAACTATGGAAGGGGATAAAAAGATTACGATAACTTATATATACACAATGAGCAGGTAGTAAAAGAGTGCCAAAAGAGGGCTAATGAAGGACGTCACAACAATAGTGAATGCGTTCAAAAAACATCCAAGTCATACACAATATTTGAGAGGGCTCTTAAGAGGGATGGAGAGGAACACGGGAAATACTTATGTAGAGGCAGTCAAGAAGAATTGAATGACGAGATGAAGAATTGAAGACGAGATGAAGAATTGCGAAAAAGAAATCAGCTGCGAGAATTGTAATATAGATCTAATAAGCACAACAGAGTAAAAGTCGACGTAAAACACTTACTCACCGATAAGACGTGCGACTGCACCGAGGTGGAGAGAATAAAATCACTAACTCATTATGGATCTGAAAATACAATTAAAGTAGTACATTTAAATATAAATAAATCACATACAGCCGCATCGCAGTTTGCGGTGGACTTTCATACATTAAATTGGGATATTGCTTCATTTAACGAGCCATATTTTTTAGCCCGTGATCGGGTGCGAGCTTAATCGGAGACTTTTAACTTATACATTCAGAATTAAATTCAATAGCAGTATTAATATTAAGTAAAAGAATCAGAGCCATCAAAATTCACGTAACAGAAAATATAGTAGCAGTTAAATGTAATCTGAATTCATCATTCATTGCGATATCGGCATATATACCACCAGTTCAAGATATAAACGTAGATAGAGCAGAGCCACATATAAGTCGGATAAAAGAAATATTAACGAAATTCAGAGGTGAAAAGACAGTGCTTATGGGAGATTTAAACGCTAAGTCGACAGTTTGGGGACAACGACCAACGGATATACGTGGATTTATAATATTAGAAATGGTGATAATGCATGACGGAACTGTACATAACGACCCTGGAAGTCAACCTACATATTGTGGCCCTTTCGGCTATGGATGGGTGGACTTAACAATAACGTTTGGCTTGGAAGAAGAAAACATTAGAGACTGGCGAGTAGAAGATAACAACACATTAACGGATCACAATGCAATAACATTAATGAAGGAGAACTTGTAATGAAGGAGACGAGATACAACTGGGAAAAGAGACTTATAATAGTCAAAACTGTGAAATAAAATGTAACAAAATAAGGAAAATTAGAGAAATATTAAACTATAGTTGGACGTATGAATCAGAACCCATAACGAATAATAAATACTACACAGACGGCTCGAAGATCAATGGTAAGGTCGGATCAGCATGCATCAGATACCAAAATAACCAGAAAATAGAAACAATGCAAAAGAGGATTGCAAATAACGCGGAATCTTATAGTGCCGAGGTTATGGCAATTACGATGGTGGTAGATAATGCAAAGGAAAAATGATTTAGAGAAATATATATATATGTACAGCGACTGAAGAAGCGCGTTGCAAGAGCTCAATGCATTAGAATATAAAGGTGAAGAAATGGAAGCTTTAAAAACTAAGATCAAAAACAGCGAGTTACATTGGGTTAAAGCACATATTTGAATTAAAGAAAATGAAGAAGCAGATATAGCAGCAAAAGAAGCAACAAACTCAAACATAATAGACGGAACATATAAGACAACGAAACAACAATTGAAATCTAAAATAAAGTGTTATAAGCGCGTGTATATAATAAAGCGAATATAGTGTTACAATTTGGCAAGATAGAGGGGAGAATAGTGACCTAGGAAGACCGATGTATCGAATTTATCAACAAGTTACAGTCAATAGATTGGTCTCATTTCTTCATAAACCAAGCAATTACCCAACATGGGAGTGTAGGATCCTACCAGAAAAGATTTTTCGGGAAAAATGATAGCTGCGAATGTGGGGAAGATCAAACCATAGCTCACTATCTTTTTAACTGTACCATATCGAGCAACCTACGATTAAGACTTCCGGTGAATATAGCAAACTGGCCACATCAAAAATTTTCTAGCGATTACTATTGTAGGAAATTTATACTGACAATTATGAAGGACCTAATGGAATAACCATTTTTCATTAATGGGTAGTCGACTCGATTGCGACTAATGCGGACACCCAGGTTCTACGCGAACTATCCTGCAACGAACTATGATCTCTAGATAGAGTAGTTGCAATGCATGTGTCAATAGGATGACAATGCCCTTTGATTATGTTGTTATGGATTAAGTCAGAGCGTACGTCCGCTCTATGTTATTGGTTTTATAAACAAAAGTGTCAAGTTATGGATCTCGAGTGTAGAGATTTACAATTATGCTAGTATGAGTTAATTGTGACTAGCAGGGGAAAATTGTTTGTTAATGGAATAAAGTATTCTTATTATAATGTTTATAATAGTAATTGAAAATGTTTATAAGAGATATCGAGTGCTTATATATATAGTTTAAATTATTTATAAAGGTGTTACTTGTAAAGGATGTTTATACAACTATGTGCACAGAAAACTATTGTTTTAATATCGTTATTAAGAAGACTATGTATATTGTTGTATTGTATTTTAAATAATCATGTAATGTAAAATTAAGCAATAAAGTTGGTTAAGCGATGTACATTGCAGTGTGATGGCACTCGTTAAGTTCAGTTCAAATTGAGGAAAATTTGAATAGTTAATTGACTTTTGAATTTTGAATTTAAGTACGCTTGAGGAGAGCTTTAAATTATGTTTAATTGGGCTTTCTGAGTAGGATTGCTGTGGCATGGAGGTTCGTCAGAGATAAAAACCGCATACCTTCAGGAAGGACGGAAAAATCTTTTGGATTAACCGCTAGAGAACCATATACGATAGCATAGTTAGCAAGACCCATTGTGTTAACTAATAATATCCACAATTCATGAAATAGTGAGGGGAAAAAAAGATTCTTTCTCGTGAGAGAGAACTGTTAGGATACTAGAGACCGAAACACAATATTTGAGAAACCTAAATGTGAATAGTATGCAAGGGAAAAAAATTCTGACAAACTTTTCCATAATCCCCGTACCAGAGATGGTGAAAAAAAAGGGCACGGGTTTTCGAGGATTTAAATCGTGCGTCGATTCATATAAAAAGCAAAGAATACATTGGAAAATAGATTTTTCCTATTTACATACTTTCTCTTTCTATATTGAAAATCGGATAAATTTTGTTACAAATACCTAGCCTAATTTCCTTTTTTGTTTCAACAGGAAACTCACAGACTCCAGTCTTTTCAAGGAGGTGAAGTAATTCAAGAAGCTGGTAAAGTGCATTCTAGTATGAAAGTGCTTTACAAAGGAATCATTCAGGTGAGGTCTTTTAATCCGCCAACTCGTGATATCAAACGCTCTCAATTATACATGATTTGTCTAGAAATGGATCCGGCAAGTGTTTCCTTTGAAACCGGTCCAAGGAGAATGGATATCTGCAGGATTTTTATTATTTAAAATAGTTACTGACATAAAAATCTTTCCATTGTCAGTTAAGTGTGTCATATAAAAATATTTTAACCGATAGCATTCTATTTGATTTCATTTTTAAATGAAGCTGCATATATGAAAAATCGTTTCCGCTTGTCTTTGTCATTGATCAGAAAACTAAAGTTTTTTGTAGCATACATTGAAATAAAAAATTGTTTTTAGTTTATCTAAAAAAATCGGAGGCAGATTTAATATCTTAAAGGCCAAATTTCGAGGCGTTTTTCTATTTTTGTGACATATGTTGTAAACGTCAAGCCCTCTCTTCGTTCTTTAAAAAAATTTAAAAGCTTGCTCATCTGAACTTTTCTTGATTGCAGTTTAATCGAAATTTATCTTAATATGGCTCATAAACGTATTTTAATTTTGAAAGTAATAAGAAAGTAAAATGTTATATGCCTTAATCCTTGAAATAAAAAAAATTAAAGGGAATGAAAACTTTGTAATAGAGACTATTTATTTATTGATCACATATTTACGAAAATAAATGATGTACATTAACATATTTTTTTTTCCTTTATAGTATGAGAATTTATCAGAGTATTTCTATGTCCTTATAGTCTAGGCCGGAACAGCAACATTTCCTATAAACATTCGAGACATTGTTTAAATGCATTTGATTAAACGAATTGCGCCAATAGTTTTTAATGCGCTGAAATGTAGAAAAAGAATCTTCTTTACTCGTGATTACCGATGGTCATCGTTAAATCATTTTTAAAAGATTTTACTTCTGCAGAAATTGATAAACTTATGCACATCTTAGCAACTCCTGTTGAACTTATTTCAGGTATCAACTGGATTCGACGTTTTCTTTTTCACCGTATTTATGAAAATGAAGATCCCCATTTATAAAATGCTGAATATCTTCTTCGTATTATGTTCTTTACCATTTCTCACATTCAAGAACGTCATCATTTAAAAAAAAAAAAAAAAAAATCTTAAATGGTTTGTACTAAATCAAAGATGTTTATTTTCTGAACATCATCCTAGAGTCAAGTTTACAACAAAGTTTGTTGTATGATTTTTGCATGCAAAAAAGGCTGAATTTTGCAGTGCCGATTTTAAGGTGATGGTGGACATTGCAAAGTTGTTATTTTCGAAATTTTTACCTCAGAGATATAAAATTTTGTACATATATACATTCCACCATAAGTATATAGAATACCTTAAAAGAAATTTCCAATCTCATTAAAATTTTAAGAATTTTTTTAATTTAAAATTTATAAACAAAATTTTAAAATACTCCTTGCGACTTAATTGAGATATTTCCTAGATTTTGCCTTTTAATCACTTAAAACGGTATTGCAAACAAATCAAGGTATCCATAATTTAATCACTTGAATAGTTAATTGAGAGATTTTTTTTTCTGAATTCCATCCTGATTTTCATCAAAATTTTGCTTTTTACTAAATTATAAATCAAATTAAATTTCCTTTTATGAATTCGAATTGTAAAATGCATACCCAGTTTCTTTGTAAATAGTATCAGAATCCTTCCTTATCAATTTCATGAATGTTGAACAAAAATTAAGTCGCATAGAGCATTTATAAAATCTAAAAACCTTGAAATTTCTGTTTTGAGAAAAACAGATTTAAATTTTATTACTACACTTACCTTTATAACTTATTTTGTAGAAACCTCATAAATAATTTTTTGCTTGAAAAAAAACTATTTTGGTACTATTATCCCCTAGAAATATATATTTTTTTACAATAACACAATCAATATTATAATTAAAAATATTTGCTCAAATAAAGGTTCATGGTCCCCTTAATTTTACTGAAAACCCGTTCTTCTTACCAGACAACTTTGGCGCATTATTGTAAGCTTAACTTCTGAAGTTTTCCATTTTTAATGTGATATCCATAGAGGATTTCACATTAAAATTCTAATAAAGTTTTTCCCATCTAGAATCTAGGTAGAATATCCCATTTTTTGATCTGGAGGAAAAATCCTTATCTATATTTTTTACACACCTTCCTTTTTAAATCAAGTAATTTTTTAAAATACAAGTGAGTTACACCGAGAATCGAATCTGAAATTGGTGAACAATGTAAAGATTCTGGGATTTCCAGAGTTAAAAATATACTTAATTCATCTGACATCAGATAAATTCATAAAATACTGTATGTATGGAATTAATAATCCTTAATTTGGGATTAATAAAACGTAGTATCGGATCATTAAAGCTTTGTAAATTTCCTAAAATGACCTAAATGACCTAATTCATCGAGGTATTTTGAGCTATTAACGGATTTCTTTCGCTTGAAATCTCCATTTTTACCATGTTTTTATTAACTTGCTTTCTTGTGTGGTTGTGTGTTTGTCAAGTACAAATCTTGCAATCGATTTTTAACTAACTTCCCGACTAGCTAGACATTTGAAACTTTTAGAATAGCTCAGAACACGATGGCAATGTATTTTTTTAATACTTTTAGCCATCTTTAACCAGAATTAAATTAATTTTCAGTTAATTTTGTTTTGTAGACTGGTGCAGCCATCTATTGGCCGAAACGGGAACGAAAAGTTAAATGCAAGTTAACTTCCAATTAACTTCATTTTCTTTCAGGTTGATGGGATAATTCATCAAAAAAAAATTTTAAAAAGTATTTATTAAAACATAGAATTGTCAAGTTTATATGATTCAACAGAAAATTTAAAAACATGGTTTATAAAAAGCTCTTTTTATCTTGTAATTATTCTTTCATATCATGCGATAGCATATTTCTTATACGTGTAACCTTGTTTAGATCTAATATTTGAAGGCCCCAAATGCGCTCATAGCTCGTCTCTTCTATAATCCGATTCTGAAAATTTGAGCGCATTTTTATAGATACTAATTCTGTTTAGTTTTTATCATTTAGATTACTGGCAGTAACAGCGGTGAAAGGGATAAAAGTTTGCCAAATACAGACTCTATGATGTATTTCAACTCTATCGGAAATTTTTCGCATTATATCAACTATCCCAAGACTTTAGGACTCCTTGGTTATTTGCTTCGGACCCAATCTGTTACAAATGCAGTCTCTTCGATACATACCCAGGTTAGTTAATTTGATTTTTAATTTTGGTATGCATGCAAAAATACAAAACCGGATATTTGAGAGGCTATCATAATCCAAAATCCGGTTTATACAAAAAGAAAAAAAAAGACTTAAAAAGAAAGCTTTCGAAGATGACCTTTTTCATCAAAATAATATAAATAGAATTCGTTCGCACTTTATGGAAACAATTTTGATAGTTCAGTTTTATGTATAAATGCCGTATTTTTTACGGCGATTCGATTCTATCTGATAGCCATGGTTCTTGACAATAGCTCTAGCTTGAATTTTAGCTCTAGCATGAAAGAAAACTTTTTCTTAGTAGTGTCATATCAATTTTACCCCATTCCTCTTGGACTGTTTTCCAAAGTCCGTTCGGTGTTCTTGGATGCCGTTTTCCTAAGGCTCGTTTTAATAAACCGAAAGCGCAAAAATGTATTGGAGAAGCGTCAGGTGATTTTACAGTATTTAATTAAATGGGATACACTTTATTCCTGTTTCAGTTTCTGCCTTTTTTAAATAAGCGGCAGTTGATTTAGAAGTGTGACTAGAGGCTTTGTCCATATGAAGCTCAAATTTATCAATGTCCTTTCCATATAAGGTTGAAATTTCTTCTTCAAAAATTGGCTCTAAAATATTTTGCTGATAGTACAGTGAATTAATTTTGACTTTAGTTGAACCTTTTTTGATTTTGAAATTGCCGTTGTAACAAAATCCTGAGACTATCATGTATCCCTTCGGAAACTTTACTGTACAGAAAAGAATGACGAAGCCATTTTATTACAATCACTTAAGTACACCCATGCCTCATCGAGTTTTACCACAAATTTCTATTTTTCAGCAGCTAGGTGTTTTTCTTATAATTTTCTACAGTTGTTTTTCTTTCAGCAATATGCTTTGACAAAAGCAGATGAACTTTAAGTTTATACATCTTTTTTAGCTTCAAATCTTTATGAATGATTTTACTTACAGTACCAGAAGACATTCCTAGTTTCGATGCAATGGATCTGAGTCGGTGGATTTTCTTTTAGGTTCAAGACTTCACTTTAATGATATTTACCTGCGTTCAAACTGTCTTAGGATGAGTTTCGTGGTCACGTTTTCGTTTTTACTTTCAGTTAGACCAGGGTTTCCCAAAGTGGGCGATATCACCCCCCGGGGGCGGTGGTAGCCTCGGGTGACAATTGGGGGGCGGTGAACGAAAATTTGGGGGCGGTGAAAGTATAAAGAAAGAAGACGAGACAATTCTGAAACATTTCGGGGACAGTGGACGGAGACTGTACGGGAAAGACCTAGGCAAGAAGCAATCATGTATTTTGATACTTGTTAAGTGTCTATTGACTTAGATTTATATTTTTGGTCTTAGTCATATCACCGAGCATCTTGGGCAGTACCCTTCATTCTGTATTTTTCACCAATTGTACTTATATTTTCTCCCTGCTGTTGTATTAAACATCAATCCTCGACACATAGAAACATCTGCTCCGTCAGTGACAATTTTTCCTTATGGCAAGTGTTGATATTTCGCGATGAGTAAGGGATGATTGGCGACAATCTTGGACATTGGCAAAAGGATGAGGTTGAGATCCCGTTGACCCTCACATTCGTTACTTTCTTCCCGTCAAGCGACTGCTTGTTAATAAATCATATCTTGGTAAATTGCAGTACTGTTCAACGCATCTGCGAAAAATGCTAGAGAACTTAAACAGCGTGCGAGTATGGTTGAGATTTAACTTTTAAGAATTAGTCGAATTTCAAGCACGCGATGGGTTGCATGAAGTTTTCGAATAGTTTCTGCAGTTTGGAACAACTATGAGGCTTCGGTGAAACAATATCAATATGCGAAGACAGATTTCGCGAGAGACGCCAAGAAAAATGTACATATGATGGATTAGCCACAAAAAAAAAAAAAAAAAAAAAAAAAAAAAAAAAAATCCAACAACAGAATTTATCCTAGATTTAGGACTAATATGTGATGCTCTTCAAGAATCGGGTGAATTAAGCTTGGATTTACAAGACCTTGATCTTGACTTGTATAAGGCGAATGAAATAATAACAATTTAGTCTTGTCCCGAATCTTGAGGGGGAAACTTCAACAACTATTATGTTTTATATTTTAATTATAAAAAAATGTACATCTGAATTCAGACAGAAAATATAAAGTTTCCCCTTAGCACGAGAAAGTTATAGTATTTACTCAGCTTAAAAAATTTGGGTTTTATAATACGTCTTTCCCAATCAATAACGGCAAGAAATTTACGCTTTCTCCTTACTAACAAAATCTCCATTTCCCGTTACGGAATTCGAACACTTATTCCATAATTCCCAAGATTAATATTTCAGTGGACGACAACCGTAATAATTCAGCGTATAAATCAATGTTTGTTCCATTTCGAAATGATGAACCTAATTCAATTCTCAATTCTTCGCAGATGATAACGGTTGATTTTGAAACGATTTCCGAAATCGAGAGAGAGTTGGGAAGCCTGTCTTTTCATATGTGGAGACCGATAGCTCTCCGGATCGCATTTTATATCTTAAGTGAACAACATACTTTCGAGGTAATTTTGTTTTGATTTTTAGTATATTCTACTAGATATAACCTTGTTATATTGGTTATTCATTGTGTAAAGTTTATGAAGAATTCGAGCTCATTTCATTATCGTTTAGACATCGAAGTTTATTTTGAAAACTTTTGTTCAAATAAGGACAAACAACTTCTTAAAATTCACAATGTAAATTCAATCAGCTCGCGTAGATTTTAGGAGGCTATGTATTTCCGTTTGACATCCTCCAGAAAACTTGTGTATGAAACTTTTCATTAAATATTTCTACCATTCGAGTTATTAAAAATTTAAACATTGGAATAAATTACTTCACATTATTTTAAGAAGTAACTTTTACTGCCCACGTTGTAAGTTTTTATTTTGATGACAGCAGTTTTCGTTAGTTTGGCGTTTAAAAAAAATATTTTAAGATTTCTTTTTCCTCGCCTTAGAACCAGAAAAAAAAGCATATTTAGTTTCTTTCTTAAAAATTCATGGTATGTTTTAAATGTGTTACAAGCATTTTGAACGAGGTAATTGCTGCAATTTTAAAAACTCCGTCATCGCACTAATTTTTCAAGAATAATTAAGAACAAAAAAATTATTCTGCCTAACGGTGGTAAATTTTCTCTTATCTTTTGTAAAAATGTTATTCACACTTGTAATTTTAAGTTTAACACATATCTCTAGTAATGCTGAGCTATCGTAATTTTCTGAAAATAAGGTCAAACTAAAAAATGGCGCTTTCATATAGGAGATGGCGGTAATGATACTTGAATTGAGCTTTTCTGTCGTGGACCATTTGTCATAAACTATTTTAAGGAGAAATATCCCTCGCAGATCAACGTGTTAAATTATGGGAAATTTTCTCTCAGTAATTTTCTCATCACGGATTCGACATTGTAGATTTTTTAATCCTGTTTTCTGCATTTGAAAACAACCTTTAAACGATTCACTCATGTTTATCAGGCATTTTTTAAAATTTTAATATTTGTTAGAACTAATTTTGTGAGCGGTTCAATTGCTAGAGCAAATGAACTGAATAAAGAAAGGCGGCGTTGCCCCAGAGGCTGTGTCCACGGTTCTGTTACATGCCCCAGAACTTACCAGCATGATCCACGGTAACAATTTCATGCCCAGCCCTTATAATTTCATGCCCTGCTATAAAATTACTGGAAAATTGGAATTTTCATAAACTACGCACTTTTTATCTAAATGTCTACTTTTGAATACTACCCCCCCCCAAAAAAAAAAAAAATAAATAAATAAATAAATAAATAAATAAAAATAAATAAATAATTTTTTTAATTTAAAAATAATTAAATGAAATAAATAAAATAAAATAATTAAATAAATAAAATAAAATTTTAAAAGTTATAATAATGCATACAAGTCCGTGATTAGAAAAATGCTGGCAGGAAAATTCCCATTTTAACAAAATAATTTATTCCGTTTGCCCTAATTTTAGGATTATAGAAATAATACAAAAATGACACACAAATGCACCTCTTAGATCAGTGATTCTCATCCTTCTTATGTCTAGTCAACCCCCCCCCCTTTTGATGACCATCAGCGGACCCTACCCCCCCCCAGGCCTAAAAAAGTAAGTAACACTAGTAAAATACATATTTTACCAGTGTTTAATACTAATTTCACTGGTCAACACATTTTTTGCTAACCATCCACATCCCCTTCCCTTAAATATCATTCATACCATCATACCTCCCTAGGGGACACGCTCCCCTCCCTCAGTGGCGTACGCAGGGGGGGGTTGATGGGGGTTAACCCCCCCCCCATTGGTTCTGACTACATATATTATTTAATTAGGTTTAAGCTTTGCACTGATTCCTCAAAACTACTCTTTCATAGTAACCCCCCCCCCCTTTGAAAATTTCTGCTTACGCTGCTGCCCTCCCTCCAGGTTGAGAACCACTGCTTTAGATGTATAGAATTACAGAGTTTTATAGAGATAATCATAAAATTGATTGTAGTTGTAATTTTTCCCTCCCTTTTGTGTGTATGTTCTCTTTTGTTCAGTTTACGGTCAGCATATATTTTTTAATTTCCCTTCATTTTCCTCATTCAAGTGCTTGCATTTTTCTTTTTCAGAATTGGCCAGAAGAGAGGCTGAAGATCCATTTGGAAGAAGGTATTTTTCCCGATCTGGAGAATGTCTTGGAATTCGACGTGCACCCAGTGATTGCCGATGTCGTTCTCATCCAAGGTAGAGTGAAAAACAAAGATACCGACACCGTGTACACTGGCCCTGCCTTTATACCGCATTCGGTTACATCGTTAACTCTGCTGGTAAGTTCTGGGGCATTGATTTTAATTATGTATTCTTTCATTTCTCTTTATAGCTGCAGATTTAGACATGGTAGGCTCTTGGGATAGACTACTGTAAGGACTTTGCCTTAAATAAAAGACTGCCAACCTTTTTGTATTTTATGCTTTAATCGCATTTCTCGACTAAATACAGGCTATCTACAATATATTTATAAAATTACATTCGTGGGTTCACGGCATCGACGAGGAAGGTCAGACTTGAGTTGTCGCTGCGCTCATTCAAGTCTTTCTAGGCCCGGCAGTCTCTCCTTGTCTCCGGCTCCAGCGTCACTCTACTAACTTCATCAACCTCTGAATATCAGAATTCACGTTCGGCGACTTTATTTTCCTCCGCTGAACGTTCTCGAAAGGTCTGGAAAACGCCGCCTTTCTTTATTCAGTTACATTCCCAGACGATTAGGCGCCTCCAGTCGGCAACTTCCCTTTTGTAGCTCGTTTGCTGTTTCACGAGCTGTTGATAGCACTTCCGCCCTTTATATCGCCAGGCGACTGTCTGTCTGCGGACGTCAAAATAAATTATGTGCACAAAGCGCGTGTTTGTTGGTCTTCCCGGAATTCCCACAAAATGTTCGCTATTGTACGGGAGGCAGTGGCGCACCCAGGAGGGGCCCAGGGGGCCCTGGCCCCCCAAAGAAGTAGAAATATTCATTTTGCATTATAAATATTTTTATTCGTTCATCTCGACCCCCCCCCATGCATTATAAATATTTTTATCCATTCAACTCGCCCCACCCCCAAGAAAAAATCCTGGGTGCGCCACTGACTGGAGGCGTTACAGTACTACAAGACCCCTAGTAATATCGGATTGGGAATAAGTGGCTTAATAAACGCCCATCTTAATATACCTACTATGTCTTCGTATTTTCTCATTTTTAGATGTATAGTTATGTGCAGTGCGACTTCATTAATCGTTTTTGTTGTTGTTCTTATTTGTTGACCCCGCCCACTGTTATATCTCTAGACTCCGAAGAGACGAGTAACTGCTAGTATAGAGCGACTTTTGCATCACTGTATTTTCAAAAAGGAAAAAAGAAGTTAAAGACAAAATTAAATTTATTCTCATGAAGTTAACAACAATTAAAATTTAAACATTTGCTTTCCCTAAATTCTTGGAAACAAATTTCTCTAAAACATCGGTAAATTCTAAGTGTTTTAGGGAATCATATTTAATCACCATAAGAGCAAGTTTGTTATGCCATTGTCAATCTGTATGTATTCTATAAATGTTTCACCTCTGAGGAACTCCTTTCTCCAGTCGCATAAGTAATCACCAAGCACGTGTAAATCCCCAGAGCTATTTCAGCATTAGGGAATGAAGAAGTTAATCCATTGTTTGCTACAAGGGTGTAGATATCCGAAGCCTTTACAGATTAATATATTTTTTCCCTGAATTAAATTTCATCTTTTTCTCTATCTTCTCGAGATCCTCCCATGCCTTTATCCGGCCCTGGCTGCGCGTATTTGTTACTGCAGTGAACAAATCAAGTTCATTTAATCTGACAATACGTGGCACTACTGCTTTGTTTGTGAGTAGAATAATTAAAACATGAATATTTCTATTGCGTGGCAATTCTTCAATACCTTAGATCAAGAGGTTCCCTAACTTTAAAAGCTCAAAGAGCCGTCTAAGAGAGAGAAATATTTAACGCACCCCTAACTTTCCACCATTACATTCTCGTACGTAATTAGATTACTATTGTTAGCAGCTTTTTGCCTTGAAATAGAAAAAATACTTATTTTTATCAAAACTTTGTATTTTTTTAAGAGTTTCAATATAATAATTCTGTTCCCCGGTGGATTTCTTTATTTTATCACGTTATCATTAATTACTTTATTTCATTTGAAAACGATCGTAAAAAAAAAAAATGCGTGGAAACTTACAAAAAAAAATATTTCGGCATTGCTACTAAAAAATGCTTAATTTTTAAACAAACCCATCTCAACTTACAAATTCTATTTTGGTATCCATATTCTCTTTGCATTTTAAGGATGATCCAAAAGACAGACCTCGTGTCATCATGGTGCTACTGCAGGAAGAAAAATACCACGCTCCTTCCACTATGGGCTGGGTTGAAACAAATGAAATCCCACACAAAGGACTCTGCCTCGTCCACGGCATTAGAAGAGCGACAGTACTCGAAGAACAAGTAAGAGAAACGTCTATCTATACCTATATCCTTTTTATACTCAATAAAACGTATCTGTTGTAGCTCAGAAGTCGTTGCGGCACCGCAGTTGCGATCAGGCAGTACATAGAGTTGAACTAACCGACTTACACGGACGACGCCGTCTTGTGAAATGGATCCATGGAGTTTTTCATATATCAGTCGTGAAGTTACTTATCTCATAGTTATCCCAGGTTATATTGGATTCGCTCAGCTCAGTGTGAACCCATGGAAAAAATCTTTTCCAATAATTGTCGACTTGGATTGAAAGTTTTTTTTTTTTTAACTCTGTTATCTTATTCATTTTAGAAATCTCGTAGATCAGGGGTGTCCAACCAGCGGCCCGCATGTGGTCCAAAAGCAAATATTAATGCGGCCCAGAAAGAGAGCTCAAAGCGAAAAAAAAAACATATCAATAGCCCTCCCCGGCGATGATGGCAGGCGGCCATTACAGATCCCGCTTTGTTGAAAAATAAACAGTTGTTTTGCATCATTGCTACTCCATTTACAGTCGATATAGATATGCTGCCAGCAAATTTTCAAATGGAATGCATAGAGTTGCATTCTGATATCCAACTTAAAGAGAAGTTCAATCAAATCTTTTTGGACCTTTGTAAATCATACCTGCCCAGAGATAAATATCTCTCACTGCATAGTCATGCGTTATTCATGTCATCATTATTTGGAAGCACGTACATCTGTGAACAACTATTTTCACGGGTGAAGCACACGAAGAGTCAAATTAGATCCAAAATATCGGATGAAAATCTCAACACAATTTGATTCGTTGAAAATCGACGTTAACATCGATTTTTCAATAATTTGCTCAAAATAAATTTTGACATCAGAAGTGTATTGAAACAAAGTTTTGAGACGATCCGATAATTAAAAGTTCTATAAACAGTGCCCTTTATTTTCAAGTTGAAAACCTTTGAATGTATTTTTCTACCATGGTATCGCAAACATACAAAAAAAAAATTTCAAAACATATATTTTTTATATATATAGTCAATAGAATCCCTTAACAGAATTATGGCTGGATTTTACCCGAGAGGAATTTGATTTTTCATTTCTTTGCAAAGATTTGGACGTTCTTCCCCCCCCCCCCTTTATGAGCTAATCTATTTATTGGAAAATCGACCCCGAAAAGACTGCTCCTGAGAAAATTATATATATATATATATATATATATATATATATATTTATTTAAAAATTTGAAGACTAATTTTTTTTTTTTTTCAATTTAGACTTTCATTAATATTTTAAATGGTTAAATATAGAGCATGTACGTCTTTAAAAACTTACATTCAACATAGCAGTAAAAATCAGCTAACTCTTTCTTTCAAATCTCAAAAGCGACACTTTTGGTTTGCGGCGGACTTACCTGAAAAAATTGAGAAACATAGGATTTCAGCTTCAAAAATATCACATTTGTGGCGATTTTTGCGCTCAGATTGTGTTGAGCTGCTTGCTCCAGGGTAGAGGCAATTCCTCTACCTGACCAATCCAGAATTCGTCGCTCTTGTCATCATCTTTATGTAAACATACTGAAAATATTGCTTTAAATAAATAATATACGCATGGCTGTTATCAGAGTTTGATAACTAGATATGTAAAACAACTTATTTAGAGAATATGCTGCCATCCCATTCAGCTCAACGCAATCTGAAAGCGAGGAGTGCCGCGTTTTATAATGAATGAATGCATGTTAATGTGCACCTCAAATTTATTTCGTAGATGCAGAATGAGGCTTCAGGTCGGCGCACGACATTCCTACAAACGGTCGGACAACTTTTCAAGCCTAAAGGTGGCATTTTAGCATCGGATGCCCCTTAAAAATAAACTAGTGATGGAAGAAAACTATTATGTAAGTAACTGAACGTTATGGACCTTTTTTAATCATCATGACAGAGTTATTTTTTTAAAGTACTAAATTTGGCATTAGTAGGAATGGTTTTAGGCCATGTGACAGAAATAGCTCCCAATGGCTGATATGAAGGCTAACTGCGCGAAAGAAAATGTTTTGTTTGTATAATCATTTAGAAAAATAAAAAATAAATGTTTAAATTTTAAAAAATGTTATGGGTTACTCGTGAATACTTTCAAAAACATTTATATCATGCAGGATACCAGGCGAGGTTAACGCAAACAAAACTTTCACTCATTTTAATCTATATAAAGTGAAAGTTTATAAATGATAACTGGCTCAGATAAAAAGCTCTTGTACGCGAATTCTAACATCAGATAGTTACTTAACGAATATAAATATAGAATGAATTATAAAATATGTCATTCAAATACCACGACTTATTTTGTTAGTATGTCTGCCAACATAAAATACTACAGTTGATTAAGCAGTTCACCTAACAGAAAGTTATAATGTAAGTAATAGTGTTGGACAATTAAAGTTAAGGCAGAGCTGTAAAATTTTTTACTGTGAACAAAATTACAGCTTTCAATTTTTAAGACAGTCATGCACCTTAATGTGCTAAGTAATAAAACTAAATATTCCTTTGAAAAGGCATTCAGATTTAGGAATGTCAATTTCAGTTATAGAAAAAAAACCCATTAAAAATAGTTACAAATCAGAATTTGCAATAATGTTCACGAAATTTCATTGTCTGACATAGTAAAACCTATTAACTGTAAGGGCCTGTTCACATAGGAGTCCGTTGCGTTGCGTTAAGGAAAAGATGACGTTGAGACGAAAATAAACCAATCATAGGCCTCCAAACGATTAGCAATGAAATTTTTAACGCCTATGATTGGTTTATTTTAGTCTCAACGTCATTTTTCCCTTAACGCAACGCAACGGACTCCTATGTGAACAGGCCCTTAATCTTATAACTTCAAACCCACCTTAATTAAAACCCTGTTTATCACTGTTTGTAAAGGAGTGATTTAGAGAAGATTAAAAAAAAAAAAAAAAATAGGATGCCCATATAATAAAACAAAATCGAAATCTCAATTCATGTACCACAAACAGGCAGGTATTTTTATTTCATATATTTAAATGATTACACTAGCGACCGCAAATAGTATTCAACGTTTTCAAGGCGAGTCTCTTTTTGTACAAAATCAAAGGTTTAAATTTGTAAGTCTCAAGAATGTTCAAAAATTTAGGGAATTGTGGTATGTTAGCAACATTCCTTCTCATTCAAGAATTGCACTACTTCACATTACTTAATGTTAAATGCAACCTAAAATGCAGGTGGTCTCTCCTAACATCTTTGCTATAAATTTATTAGTGAAAATGCCAGTGCTGTCATGAGCAAGCCTCCCACTATCTTTTAACCCTGTTTTCAAAAATCCCTTACGCACTGCCTGCTAATGAATGTTGGGCTATCATAGATTGATTCAAGGCAATGCAAAGCTGACAAGATTAAAAAGACAAGGGTAAACATACAGACAATTATGCCCAGTCAAAAGAATAAATTCTGTGAAAGCCACATGTCTAGGTTTATCCAAAATTCAAGAACTAGAGGAGAGAACGCATTTCCTACCTTTGTTTTCAGTAGCATCAGTCAAATCGTATTTTCTATTAATTCTAAAACTGTCAAATATTAAGTATTTTCTCCATGGGAGAATATTTTTTAAGAGGCCTGTGCATTATATTGGCTTGTTTCCAACTGCCAAAAATGATAAAGTGGGCCAACCTGTAGTCATAAATATGACAATTTTAAAAGTCAACATCATAGAAAAATTAATATAAAATATTTTGCTGAGATTTACTAAAGATCAAATAACAGTGTGCAAAAAGTGCTAATTGAAATAAATACACAAACATTTTATTCTGAAATCTGCCTAAACAAGTATACAGTCGAACCCAGTTATATAACGGATATAATGAACGAATATAATGAACGAAAATTTTGGTCCCGTCGTTCTCCTATTATAACATAATTTAATTAATATTGTGTCAGTTTAATGTAATTGATTTTAGTCAATTTAATTCATTATCATTTTTTAATACATCATTATTGAATACACATTGCAACTAATGAGTTATACATTTTGTGAACATTTTTCTTAAAGGTTAAGATAAAGCGAACAAAACCTTTGGTCCCTCGAGGTCGTTATAATGGGGTTTGACTGTATCTATAACCTCATACTGAAAATTCCCTCCTCACCACCCTACAGTTACTAAAAAGAGTACTTTGCTCTTCTGAACAACTGCCTGCTAGAAGAAAATGCACATATACTTTTGGCAATTGGACTGTAGCTTTCTCAATTTAAATAATGAGAACGTTAAAAGATTTCAACCAGAATTTTAGTATAATCTTGCATTAAATAGTCTAAAATGTCAAGCAGAAATAAATATAAGACAAAAGAAACATTTTTACAATTTTATTATGTCTTTCAAAATTTACATTTTTCATTAATGTAATGATACAAAGAAATACAACACAAACATCATACTTAGCTGCCTCATGACAGCAATGAAATGTGTTCATAAATGAGACTAAACAATCAAAACACAGTTCATAATAAAGTAGGAGCAGATATCTTAAATAACATTTCAGATGATTTTTATAAATGAATACCATTCATATGTCATACCAAACTTCTAAAAAGTAACAAATGAGAGGGTACAATTTAAAAAAGAAAAAGTTCATAATTAAAAATAAAGTTGTGTTGAATGACTAAATTACAAAGTCATGATATTTAACACATTTAGAATGCTCAAGGATGATGTTTTCCAGCTTAAATATGACTTTTTCTATCTCTATCGCATCTCCTACCCCTTTTGTACTCATTTAACATAAATACTTATTATTTATAGCTCTTAATCATGACAATCTTACATTCCCACCACAGCTTACCATTTAAACAATAGTTAAATAGAGGAAGTATGTTAAAAGTATCCTAATAAATTTTGCATTTAGCTGTGAATGAGTCCAGAAAAAGATTAAATTGAAAATCATGCTTAGACAAAGCTCAAAGCTTCGAACTGACGAACTTTAGTCTAAAAAATTAAAATACTGCAGTATAATACGAGGATTAATTTACACAAGTACTGTCACTAGGAGAGAAATTTACCTTATGAAATATACATTTATCATTCAGCATGCAATATAGCCACTACAGCAGTACAAATACTTTTAACCCATACAATAAATTGACTATAAGTCAAATTTATTGACTATTGTGCATCTATGATAAGTTAATGAGGATATAACTGCCTACTTTCAGATTCACTGTAAACCACACTAAAATGACGATTGTAGGGTGGTTTATAAAGAGCATGAAAATAAAAGTACATGAAATTGTTACTTAAAACTTCATGTACTTTGTATTGCATTTGATTAAATCTTTCTGAAGTTAAAAAATTTTGGATCAAAACTCTAGAGAACTGAATGACATTTTGGAAATGATTACCATAAATCCAATCGTTGCATTCCTTTAGATGTGCTTTTAGGTATTTAAAACTCTTCAAAAGATTCCTTATAATATATCTCAGACTATGACATTTCATACAATTAATGTACAGTGACACAAAATACTATGTTCCACATATGAGCAATAAATATGTTAAATATCACATACAATAAACAAACAGAGCAACTTCAATGCAAATTCTTGGAACAGAACCCATTCCAAAATATATTCTTGGCATTCATGAAGAATATTTACTGTAAATATAAATACAGAAATGATTTTTAATAATGTATTAATAAATAAGATTATAGGAAAAAAAATTATAGAACATACTTATGTGTATTAAAGAACAGCTTAACTGAGCTAGAAGTTTATTAAAATCTGAATACCTGTAAAACAAACTAAATAGTAACATGGAAAAAAAAAAACCTGTCAAATATTCCTAGAAAATATATTTAACCTTAAATTTAATAAACATGTCATGGAAAGCATCTATTGTTTTCAGTTGTAGGAATACTGACAAGAATTTTGAAGTTTTCAACATTAGTCCTTTAAAAACTGAATTAATATTAGTGTAGTTTTTAGTTTCTTTTGCACTTTCTTTAAATATTAATATACCTTATTTTTTTACAGAAATTTACAAAAAGTGGCAACAATAGATGTTTTCTGATTTTTTTTAATGTATTCCTGAAAATATGATCACTTGTGTATTTTTTTTTATAAAAAAGTGTAACAACTAAGCTATACGTCATTTCACAGAATTAAGGAAAATTTTAGTCAATGACTTAAAGCTTAAATTTGAACACATAGTTAAGAAACAAAACTTTAAAAAAGAATTTTCTTTACCCATTTTCGTATGTAGTGAAAACAAAATTAGAAAGGCCAATAATTTCCCTATTTGTTAAATAATTTGAAAAATATTACACAAGTAACATTAAGTAAATTCTTTAAAAAATTATCCCAACTATTGGATTATAAGACTAAGGACGGTTTAAACAAGAACAAAGCACTTATTTGAATACTTTTACTCTAGAAAAAATAGACATGTGTTTAAATTTCAAATTAGCACCTACTATAATTTCATTCACCCATTATGCAGAGATGTGAAATCATATTAACCTTTATTAGACATTTACTATAAAAATACAAAATGAGAAAAGGCAATATCAATTTACAAATGTTTTCTAGATTATAAATTTTCATAACGCTTTGAGCCGTTAAGTTTAGAATGAAAGAATGCCTCACAGAAATGATATGTCGGTTTCTCAGCAAAGCTCTTAAAGTATGTCTACCCTACAATTAGAAAATGTTTTGTGCCATTGGATATTTTGGATACCATGGATTAAAAATGGCAATTATGAGCAGTTAGGTTTAGTAAAGATTGTCACCTTAACATATACGATAACTACCCTGCTAAATACAAACAAAAGATTCTTTCGGCAATGAAAATTTGACTTGGCTGATAATTTGATAATACGGTACAGACAGCATGTGAGTTAAAAAATACATTTTGCAAATATTTTGCATGATTCCAAATGGGCAGTGACCAATGATGAGAAAATTGTAATAGTTTTAAAAAAAATTTTGAGTGAAATAATAAAGAGAAAATTTAAGAAGTTTGCAGTGATATTTTAAAAATAAAATGCTTTTTTTTTTTTTTTTTTAAATCTGAAAACATGAAACTGCTTCCATCATAACAGAGGTTTTGCATGTATAATAATATACATAACTTTATACTCATACAAACACAATAAAAGCAGTTTATTAAAAAATACCAGCCATTCATTATTTACTTTCCAAATTTAGCTACACGTAAATAACAAGGTGCAGAGCAGTATTCCCTTAAAGACAACTTTCTCCAAAATTTTTGTATTGAAAGCATTACTTAGTACAACACTGAATGAATTAAAATCCAAGATTTCAAATAAAGTCTAAATTTTTTGCCCAGTTATTGTTTTAATTATATGCATAATATTCTTTTTCAAAAGAGAAGATTATTAGTTTTAGAAACTTCAAGGAGAAAAAAAAAAACTATGAGGCAAATCACAAAATCATGCAAGAAAAATTCTTTATCACCACTTTAAATGAAATATTTAGTGAAATCTTGTATATCTTGTAAGTGACGACATAAACAATTAACAATTCACAAGTTAACGTCATTCCTGCTTAGTGAAGTTTCACTTTCAAAAAGGCATTTTTAAAAATTTTAATAGCTTTTAAGTATTATATAATATAATAAAGTATTATTAATTACTTTATTATTAATAAAGTGATTAATAATACTTATTATAAATAATACTTTATTATTAATAAAGTATTATTAATAATAAAGTATTAATAATAAATCTATTTTCTTGTTTAAAATAAATTTTTAATATAATAAACATCAACAAAAATCCAAAATAGCTGTTTAGGAACATACTCAGTTAAGTGTTAATACAGTGGCCATTATGCCAGTATTAACTTCACAAAATTTTTCAAATTACAATATGGAGAACAAATTTTGGAAATTTTTGAGCTGAGTGGAATGTACTATTAAAAATTACTGAACTTTTCAAGTTAAAATAAATTGCTTACTAGCATTATGATCTTAAATGCTTGCTCATATTTCCCAATCACAAGGGAATGGTGCAATAGACATCTTTAATTTAATTCGTTGTTCAACACCGGAAAGTTTTCCCAGAGATATGTAAACCTATGCATAAAATCAATGCCACCTGATGGAAATATATCACAGAACATGGGAAAAACAAAACATTCTACTTTATATATAAATCTAACTGCCCAAAATGCAAACTGAATGCAAAAATAGAAACCAATCATCGCATTAGAAGCAATTGACAGATTAAAGGACAAATTAGAATTACAGCCACGGAATTTTTAAACGCAGAATCTTTAGCTTTCAGTTTTGACTTTACCTTTTAACAATAAAATCTCCTAGGAGTTCATAATTAACATGAAAAAGCTGCCAGTTTTCAGTCACAAGAATCAGGCTCAGTAAGAAAACAAAAAAATCTTATAAAAACAAACATGACAAATCTTCCAAAAAACTTACAAAAAGAAAAAAAGAAAAATCACAAAGATACTGAATAACACAAAAATGAATAAATGCTATACACAAATGAAAAACAAGGTATATGCGCAACAATACTGGCATTCATCTGATTAAGTGCCAAAATAATGAAAAATATCTAAAGCTGATATGATATAATACAATGATATAAGATATCCTAAACACTATATAAACACATGTGTATCCTATACTGAGTGAGAAAGCTGCAGTTTAACTAAACTAAGTGCAAAGAGATATTGCGAGACAAATTAAATACACTTCCGAGAGAAACACTGTCAAATATAATTGGTGGGCAGAAATAGGGGGTTAAGTGATCAAGGTGGAATGAATGCCATCAGACAGCCTTTTTTTCCCCCCCCACACCAAAATATCTTCCACTAGCAAAACAAATTTCACTTTCTTTAATTAAGTTTCTCTTTATTTGTAGTGCAGTGAAACACTCCAAGGTGCCAAATCAGGGTGGAAAATAAACAATATTTTCTTCAAACAAACGAAATTTTGCACAAATCGTGTAACAGATAATTTTATCTTAGATGTCCAAAACCTTTCAGAAACTTGACTAATTTGGAAATTTGGTATGTGTCATGACCATAAATATATATATATATATATATATTATATGCATTTATGGTCAAATACTGAACACATATTTAAATATTATTTAACAGTAGAAAATAAAAGTTTAGCAACATTTTACTATCAGATAGAGAAGGAAAATTTATGTATGTTTGAACTAGGAAAAAAAAAACAAAAAAAGCTTTAAAAGTTGGAATTTCCTAAGTTAGAACTGACCATAAAGACATTAAATTGAGACATCAAAAATTTCTATTACAACAATATCATAAATGCTGATTTTGAAAGGAAAAATAACAATTAGATTCCACTACTTTCTTTAGATCTATACTAAACTGAAAACATTTACCAAATACAAACTTTACTTCCACCTCCCAAAAGAAAAATATGACAAATCATATGAGATCTTTTAATGATGTTATCAATAACTTAAGTCAGCTGAAAGGTTTTTAATGAGAGGATCGATTGTGTTGGATTAGAATTTAAATCTAATCCCTAATGGACTCAAACGGCTAGAATACTTTTGAAAAACTGTCAAATAACATTTTTCATGTGGCCAACAAAACATTTGATTACAAATAACTTGGGATCATTCAAAATGAATAACTTTTGTATCCATGATCAAAGAAATTATTGACTGGTGCAGTGATTGATAATAAATTACAAAATAAAATATTGATCAAAGCACTTATTGCTGAAATAAAATATAAGTCATATGAAATATACTATTTTGATAAACATCAATCTTATTTGTTTTAAAATATGGTTCCGCTTAATATATTAATAACACAAATTTCAATTTTTTTTTTCTTTCTATGATCCACCCTCAAGGTATAAATAAAGAGGTTTCACTGCATTTAAAGTTTTTAAATTAATTTTCTCACTTAGCTCCCTTTTCATTTCATCCAAAGATATAATGATTTAATATTTCTAGCTGATAAAATCAAAGGGAAATATTTTAACAAAATACACACCTGCAAAGCAAAAATTAAGAATAAAAAATTATTTTAACAAACTTTAAATTTAAAAAAAAATTCCTAACTTGCTCTAAGGTAAAAGAAAAATTATTCACTGAAAACACTATCATCTTGATTACAAAATGGTTCTTAAAAACACTTAATATATAATTTTCCCGAGATTCAACCTTACGTAGGATGCAACACCTAAATATACTTCCATTTATTTGAAAATATACTTTCATTTGAAGATTTTTATGTATAAACAAGCATGCATATTAAGTATATTTTCCTCCCTTTGATAATCAACATGCAAGTTGAAAGAACTGTACAAGGTTCTACAAATATCTCACAAGTGCCCCAACAGATTTAACAAGCTCTAAAAGCCATTAGAGTAATATATATTTTTGAAATCTCAGCAACAGTAGTAGCACTCTTTCAAAGGAACATTCTAGAAACCTGTAAAGTACTCTGGAAAATGAGATGAAAATGCTTTGCTTTATATTCATTCAGGGAAATTATCATCCATGGCACCAGTTTAGTTAGAATGAGCCTGGGTGGTTTCAACCATATTGCTTCAAATTACCTAAATAAAGATTTTAAAAAAAGATTATATAAATAAATTAATTAATAAATGAATATACATACACACACAGTTAAGAAAATGTAAACATAAATAGATAAAGCAGAACTTTGGTCTTTATAAACTTCAATGAAATAATATTATACAGTCGAACCCCATTATAACGAACTTCCAGGACCAAAGGTTTTGTTCGCTTTATCCGAACCATTAAGAAAAATGCTAGAGTTCACAAAATGTATAACTTGTTATTTGTAATGTGTATTCAAAAATGATCTATTAAAAAAAATAAAATCTATTAAAAATTATAATTAATGAATTAAATCAACTAAAATTGATTACATTAAACTGACACAATACTAATTAAATTACGTACAATTGGAAAACGGTGAGACCAAAATTTTCGTTCATTATATATACCGGGTTCGCTATAACAGGGTTTGACTGTAATACACAAAAGAAGTTACAACTTGAACCAATGTACAAAAAACACTAAAAATTATAACAAAGTTAGAATTATTGTAAGTTTTTGTTTTTCTTCATGGAATGCTGATCCATAAAAGAAAACTGAAAAGAGGGAAGAGTGGTTGAAGTTTGTAAAATACGTGTAAGTTTGAACTGCTATGATAAAAACTTTCATTGGTAGGTCAAATTTTGGAGAACTATGGTCATAAAACAGGAGAGAGTAGCTAAAGTTGCTAAACGTGCATACAGTTCTACTGCTAAGGTATAAACTTATCATAAGTAGGTTAGAGTTTGGAAGACAATGGTCATATTTTGCTTAACAATAGCTTATACAGACTGTGGCCAGAAGTTTAAAAGCTTGTCTTGATCAGCTACAAACACCCCTGCCATTAGAAGGACTCAAACCCACAGGCTGAAGGTCATCAACCTATCCATACAGCCAATGTCTGAGGCAAAACTTATCACTGTTCCTCAACAGTGTAAACAGAATGTTAAGTTTGCTATAGAGCAGGGTGTCAAACTCAAAGGCTACCTTGGGCCAAACAAACAAGGTTTAACTATAGGTGGGCCGCAAAAAACAATCAATATAAATAGAAACATAGGTTTATTTACCTAATTACAGCATATTCAACATAAATATATGCATTTTGTTTAATAATAGCAAAAAACGAGTATCATTAAAAAAAAACATTTAGTGAATTCTTCCTATCTTATTATAATTCTGCATCGGTTATTTTATTATATATTATTGTGTGCCAATATATTGGCCGGGCTGCAAAAATGTTCGTCGCGGGCCGCTAGTTTGACACCCCTGCTATAGAGTATACTACTACCCCCAGTGGCAGAAAGTTTTGTAGCTGTCTGCAACAAGCTTTTAAAATTTCATAATCTGTCTGCAAATTTTGTGTGTAATTTTATCAAATAAATAATACATTAAACCAGCTATTTTTTTATCATTTTATTTAAAACATGGTAAGCATGATGCATTTTCATTAATTTTGCTTATAACTTTTGAAGTTACAAATCATCTCACTTCTTGTAGGGTTTCTAAAATGAGAAGGATAAGCAGAACCATACAGGGACAATAAAGCTGCTTTTAAAAATCTTTTGGTACCTTTATAACCAGTTGGGGGCATTTTCAGTTGAATAAAAACCCTCTTATCATTAGTGCCCATCTTTCGATCTCAGCCTATGTTTACCAACGACATCAATTACAGACCCCCAAGTCTTCAGAGACTGGCATTGAAATAACGAAAACAAGTAACTTTAGAAATGTAGGAAGTTTTTCCTTCAGTTCATGGAATGCAATTTTAAATAAATGCTTCAGATCTGGTGCATCACCCTCAGTAACAATTGTGTATACTCTATTGCACATTCATTCATTGAATATCTGATATTCAAACCACAGAGCCTTTCTTAAGTCCACGGAAGACTCCACAAAAGGAAACACATTTAAAATGTCATCGAAGCTATCTTCAGTGAGTCCCTTGTTCGGTTTTGCTTCCTCTATGCTAACATTGTTTTTTGGATAAACCAAAAAATTACAGTTGAACAAAACACTGCTCTGGTCAATGACAGAAAAAAATGTTGGTTTACCATCTGATTCAGTTTCACAGAAATATACACTGAACTGTTCAATTAGAGCTTTTACATAGTTTGATAGGCATAAGAAATTGCCTCTTAGCTCATCACATTCACCAGCTTTGTGTTGTGATCTGAGACTCTTTAAGCTAATTGGTTTCTCAGGAAGGGGAACGCCATGGTATGTACTGGAAATACCAATATTTGATGAAGGAAACATTTCCAGTGCTGTTGATAACAAGAGAAGAGGTACATAATGCTGCGTACTGCCACGGAAAAAAAATGTCCGAGAGTTGTGGACAATTTTTAAAACATTTTATTGGTGCAGACAAAAAATGTCCGAAATTTACGGACAATTTTTGAAATTGTTTTCATTAGTGCAGACAAAAACTGTCCGCAAGGGGTTTTCTATGTCTGCGACGACGTCGCCGTGTCGCGGTGTTTCTGCCACTGGGCTACTACCTACGAGATGACATGACAAAATTTTTTTTTTCTTTAAATACATAAGAAATAAGCAACAGAACTAAAAACTAATTTAATTTGAGGTTAGAAAGTTTACTTGGGGCAGTATTTTGGTCACCTTGAAACATTTGAAAAGATAAGTTGCAAGTATGTGCCCCAGAAGGTCTTCTAAGACTAACCATGGTAAACTCCCAGGATTCATGTCCCCAAAGCCATACTGGCATAAAATGCACTGCTACTGCTAATGAAGTTTCAGCTTTCCTTATGTATTCTTAGCTTAATAGAGAATAAAAGGATTTATGTGAACAAGCAAATTGGCTTAGTATTTGAATGCTTTTTATAATATACAATATATAAATATGCATATCTTCCAAGCATGTGTTAACTTTATGGTTGTTTTGTGATGCAAGATCAACAGACAAAACCCCCTTTTCAGAGAGATAACATATTGGTCAATGATTGATAAACTACAAACTTAACACACTTGATTTCAATCTTTTGAGATGAAAGTTGGGATAATACCCTCTCTAGAGCAAAAATGTTAACACCTATGGAGGCAAGAATCAATTCAAAACACACGGTATAAAGTTACTGATATATATATATATATATATAGTCAGACCTCTATTTTGCGAATTTTTCCTTGGGACCAAGAACATTTTGAGAATTTCTTCATAAAATAACCTCTAAATAGCGAAGAGCAATCTCTATTTAACGAACTTTTTCTTGCGATTCAATATTTTTTTCCTCCATATTTCTCAAAATATTTCTGAACATTTCAAACTTATTCTTTCTTTTAACACATTTAACAAATTAACTTTCTTTTAACACATTCCGATGAAAATTCCAGTTTGAAGAAAATACACCTGAAGGGCTTTTTTTAGTACATTGCAAAGATGCGAGACGTATTATGAGAGAAAACATTTTTTCAAACAAATAACTTAGACAAAATTAAGAGACTTTAGCAGTAATTAAATTTAAGGACACAGGAGGTAATGTATGCTTAAAATTTTCTTGTTATAATAAATGCGATAATGTCATTAAAATTTATTAATTTTAATATTTTTTTAAAATCGAAAATACAGTGGATTTCCGGACAATGTTTTGTTTTATTCTCGTTTTCTTTGCAGATTTCTGTTTGATGGGTAAGGTATACAAAAGAAATAGATATTAATTAAAAGAAATAGACACAAATTATAGAAATTTGTGTCTATTACACCGAATTATAGAAATAGACACAAATAATAGAGCGTTTGATTTTAAAATCTGTTTTGTGTAGTTTAAAGTATTTTAAAAGGTGAATCTCTATTTAATGAATTTTCCATGTAACGAACTTTTTTTCGGGATTTAGCGACTTCGTTAAATAGAGGTCCGACTGTATCTATGTTCACTCAACTTCAATATATATGCTAATTTTAAATTATTACCTTTTTAATTTATTCATCATCATTAAAATATAAAAAGTTTAAAATAGAACATGTTTTAAGTTTCCTCAATAAAATGAAAATAGCATTAATTCTAATCATAGAAAAAAAAATTTATTTTGCATTTATACTCTCTTTACACATATTAATTACATTTTGTCTCAAGGTATGTTTTTACTATGCTCCAGGAAAAGTACTACCAGTGATTTCCATTTATATAAATGAATATTAGAATTTGGGAGATAAGGTCTATTTAGTCACTGCCTGCCCTCTTGATAGAATGACTAGACAACACAGCATTCCCTTTAATGAATAAATGAATTTAATGAGTTCTATTTACGAATTCAACATTCTTATAGAACTCAATAACTGCAGTAAAAACATTTTTCATTTAAAATAATCTCTGAAAATTTTGCATACCACAAGGAGCATTAAATTAAAATTTAATTCATTCACAGTTAGCATGAAAACCAGTTCTTTGAATATCACACAGTACCACTTATAATATGGTCACTCACAACAGAGAAACAAATGTGACTTCTTTAAAACAACCCATTACCTATGTGACATGAAACAAACTGCAGCCAATGAATGTAAAATCCACAGTTTGCAAAATGTTGGGAATAATAAAACAATCTATTACATAATACACAGAAATCATACAACTCCCATTATAGTTCAAGACGAATATGATAACTTTAAATTGAAGCACTTACATTCCACAGTTTGATTCAAATGACTATTTCACTCAGCTTCTCCCAGGAAATCCAAGTAGCCCTCAGCTCCGGTAAATATAACATCAACCCATATTCTCATTGTCTCAGGAGTTGGTGCCATCAGATAGTAAACTCGATCATATGTCTTCACGCAAAAAGTAGACTGGGGACTTGGACTTTTCACAGAGTGCAGATGGTCAACATAAACTTCTTCTATGTCCTAAAAAGCCAAAATTTATATATCTTCAAAAATTTATCAAAATATTTCAACATAAAATTCAGGGCTAAAACATGTATATATTTCCAAGAGGCTAAAAATAAACTGTTTAACACGTTCACTGCCACTGACATGCTAGCGTGTCAGCATGGTGCTACCTTGTATGTCGGTGACGCTCTGGGACGACGGTCGACTAAAATAAGTTAAATGCTTTATTTTTAGTGGGGTCTTGGAGGTTGAACGAAGAGGATTTTGAGGCATGTTAGTGAAGCATTTTTATATTTTACATGCGTGGTTTTCAAATTTTGTGTTTCAATTTTTTAATATGCATTTTTAAAAATGGCAGACAGTACAAGTATGGCAGGACCTAAATGGTCCAAGAAAAGGAAAGTAAATAAAAAATTAACTGAAGCCGAAATATTAGAATCAATAGAAAAGAGTGATCTTTTTGATTATGACAGCACAGATGATGAAGATTATGGTTGGGATTCTACGAGCGAATCGGAAGGAGATACTGATGTTGCGGTGGACACCATAGAAACATCGGCATCTCAGGATGGATATGTCAATTTTAGTGGCAGTGAACATGTTAAGGTTGCAACTCAATTGATATCCCTCACATTTGATACTTATGTTAATTAACAGGAAATTTTTCTTTCAGTATTTTTCTAATCACTTATTAGCAAATGCATAATTTGGAAGTCTGTTTTTTCTTTCATTTCAAAGTTGACCATTTAATGCAGTACTTGAATTTGAAATAATTTCAAAACTTTTATTAACTTTTATTATATTTTGAAATACTTTCAAAAATCAATTTTAATGTCATAAAAAATTTAAAAATTTAATGCCCAGTAAATAATTAATAATCGAAAGATACAGTTTTAAATAGTTTACTCTTTAATGTCTACCTTCATGTGCAAAAACAGAATAAAAAATATGCAATTGCTTAAGAAAAATTTCTCACAGCTTGGCCTGGATTCCAGATATGAGATTTAATTTAATGCATGGCCAAAATTTTTTCATCCATTATAAAGTTACTAAACCCCAGTGGTGCATAATTTATATCACCTTATTCTAAATTCTTTGAAATAAAGAAGTGTGTTTTAATTTGTAAATCACTTATGTTTATGTGATGCAAAAGTGATGCAAAATTTTGCATCACTTTTCTTTTTACTGAATATACTGACTTAAGCTTGAAATAGTTAAATGAGGTACCAAAGAATAAAATTAACATTAATAAAGCATACTTTTAATTTAATTTTTTAATTTTGGCAGTGTGCCAGACCCAGTCTGTATCGCTTGCACAAGAAGTAAGCAGTTAAAAAGTACCAAACCGTGTGAAAATTTTGACATATATATATATATACACACACACACATACTATATAGATACATATATATACATAACACATACATACTTATATACATACAAAAGAGGTAAGCAATGGTAAGTAATCCTACATTAATAATACGCGGTAGTTTCATTAGAAGAGACTACCTGAAATTTTTTTTTATAACAAAATGTTACTAAAAAACCAGCAGCTTAAAAAAAACTCAACATCAAAAGCCAAACATAATAGGTAATAGATAAAATCAAAACTTATTCTTTCTAAAATAATTTTGAAATATCTGTTTCTAACACTACATGAAAATTTGAGATACAGATGAACAAAAAAAATATATTTTTTTAATTTATTTTATTTTTTTTATTTAAGATTACATTCACTTAGATGTTTCAAGTTTACAATAAGAGAGCTAAGAATTTGCTTGATCCCAAACATAGGATGTTAATAATAAATATTCAGATATAAAACCTTTTAAGAGTTCATTCTACAATAATATTTAAAAATTGTAGGGGGAAAATTTATTATAGATAAATTAATACAGATAACTGCTGCGAAAACATAAGATATCATAAACAAAACAATAAGTGTGAAATGATTTTTGCTATCAGTAAAAGAATTCTTGCATTCAATATGCATTAAATTTTTTCATCAGAACTCTGCTATAAAAAAACGGGGGAACATCAGTTAAACATGTACTGAGTCAGCTAAAATTGTCTAAATTATAACAATCTTTCCCTCAAATTTTAAAATTTGGTTATTTAACGAGATTTACCCACTTATATAAATTAAACCCACTTACATGAATTAAAAACTAAGGTCTATTAAAACGTCACATTTAACTTTTTTTAAAAGGCTTTACAGCTGTTAAAGGTATTTCAAACAAATCACTTAATAATCAAATGAAATACCTTTTTTACATACTTTTCATGCAAATAATTAAAGGAGAAATTGTTATTTTAACCTATAAGTAATCATACCTCAATAATACTGAAAATACATTAAATGATAGTCCTGGTTTTCTTGTCACTTGTTTCAGAGTTCTGAAAGAACTCTTGAACTTAGAACATGAAATAACAAAGTGATAAGCTTTCCAATTAATGTTATCTGACTGACATTTCATGAAAAATGATAAGTTTGAAATCCTAAAACACAACAGCTATATAAAGTATAAAACTGAGAGACAGAAAATAGAGATTCACGTTTTAAAAAATAAAATTTTTTGCATACTTTGTGTCTTGTATTATTATACAAGAAACAATGAATATCTGCATTTCTATGAGCTATAAAAAATTAATCAATGGCCACTGCAAAGACAAACCGCCCAACCCTTCCAAATCTATGTATAAAATATAACTCAATAAAATTAAAGGATTTTAAAAATTTTCAAACAAAATAGGGATTTTTGTGAAGTGTTTAAGATAAATTACAAGACCTTTATCACGAAATTTAAGAGATGAGGGAACCCTATAATAAACTGGATTAATGTCATTAAATTATGTAAAATACTATGGTAAAAACAGTATAAAAAACAATTCTCTGATTTTTCAACTGTAAAGACATTAGGAGATGGATGTGAAATTAAGAATTTAAATCTGGTATTCTAAGATGACAAATAAATAAATCTTGTAATGTGGTATATGTTGCATCCGTTTCACACCCTAAAAATAAGATGCATGCATTATTCAAAATTCAAATTTTGTAACTTTAATAAATTAAAAAATTCAAAGATGTGAAAAATATTGAAAGGAATTCTACAGAATTATTTTCTACCAAATTTATTTTCAAGTAAGATTAGAAGTAATCACTTGCTTATAAATAATATGTTAAAAACTTGTCAGCACAAGAACAATTCATATATATTTCCCAAATGAAAAATTCTCATTTAATTTCAAGCCAGTAGCATTGAAAATTAAGAGTGAAAGTCTAATTGTCAGATGAAGGGGATGATTATGTATTGACACATTAGAAATTGAAAACTGTAATAAATAACAATTTCCAATGAAGCATATGAATTGCTTTTTTAAATTTTTAATATAAACTAGTGAAAGAGTATATAATTTTACCTTAAAATTTACACCGCCCTTAAGCTTTGTTTCTCCTTTATCGCTATAGTACAGCAAGGCTCGCTGAATGCGATCGAACACAAACCATCTTTTTTTCCATGTCTTCCAGGTACCACCAAGTTTGTGTAGGTACCCATGACATGAGGAAGCTGTAAGATGTATATGAACACATAATTCAATCTGATGACCAGCAGATTCTATGTGCTGCCGTAAATCAAACTCAGCATTCCGAACAGGCAGATAGCGAGTCAGTGGACGCTGAAATGAAAAAAATAAATCATATTATTAAAGAAGTTAATAAAAACTTACATATAGTATAAAAACAAAATTAACTGTCAAAACATTTGTGTTTACTTTTCTGCCTCACACTTTCAGCTGGGAAATGTATTTCTGGCTGATTATTCCATCCTCTAGTTTGATATTTAAAAGCAACAAAATTGTGCCATCAGAGACACTTTTGAACACCAAATTAAGGATGGAAAAATCTGCTAAAAGTACATTTCAAGTATATGACTGAAAAATACACCTTAAAGGCTTACAGGGTTAATACTTAAAGAGACAAATGGATAATTTGAGGAATGGAATGGTATAAATTAGCAATTTAGTATTCACAAGGTTCTACATATTTTAAACTGAAAATTAAAGGGGAGTTCCCCCCCCCCCCCAGGCTGTTTAAATGCTATCATTGATAATTCACTTCATAATAATAGAAGCAAAAATATTAAATCACAAAACTTTTAAGCATATTTACGTTCATACATAGTACCAACTGGTGCAGAGAAAGCCACATGTAACTCTCAAAACTTAATATATGTATGCATATATACACATACATGCATATATAACACATGGGAATACATACTTTGAAAACATTCATCAAATAAAGAGAACACACAATTTGAAAAAAGGGCATTATGAGCAATGTGCAAAATTTTTAAATAAAAAGAATTAAGAATCAGTGGATTTAAATAAAATTACTCACTGGGTCCTGAGAATAAAAAAAGAAAAGAGAAATCAAAATTATTTTTTTTATCATAGCAAAGAAATATTTATCACATAAGAATTAAAACAAAAAGATACTGTAGAGGATAAAATTGAATAAAAAATATATAGTTTTAAAAAATCACTGAGTTTGTCCTGTAGTTTTTGCAATATTTTATACATCACTCACAATTCTATGAAGCTTATTGACAACAAAGTTAATTTTCCCCAATGATTTAATCTGTATGCTTTAACACAAACAAAAATGAAATTTTCTTATGATTAATAAATAATTTCAGCCTTAAAAATATACAAATAAATGAATTGTCTGAGTCTCACTTTTTGCAAAAACTTGAGGTGCAAATTTTATATAAGAGTGTTAATTTTTCTTAAGAGAGGTGGTAAAAATTAAGAAAAGCAATTTCTATTGCACTGGTTTCATAAATACTGCATTTAAAACTTTTCTATACTAACAAACATCTAATAGGCAAATTCAATTGAACAATTTAGAAAAATAATACTATCACAGCTGTTTAAAATATTACAGACAGCAAGATACAAAAAAACTTATCAACATATTTAATTTTGCCAAATTACAATTTCCAGTATAAATTAACACCTCTGGGCTGAAATGAGTAAATATTCTGAATTTAGCAGAATATCCCACATTTCAGCCCTCAATATAGGCATATTCATAGAACCTTATTAGAGAGTCATTTTTAATAGGAGTAATTTTCAACAAGGAAACAAAAATTATTGTTAAGTGTCAAGACAAAACAGCAGCTAAAAAAAATTTTTTTTAATAAAAAAAGAAGTTTTAAATACTGAGAAATTTAAAAACTGTGGTAGTCATGGTTTATTATGTATATTGTTTACTTCAATTTCAAGTGAAAACAACTTGCATCGAATTTTATGAAATAATACAAACAAATTTATATCTATGTAAAAAAAAATGAAGAGGGAAGGGTGATGGAAATTAAGGTACATTGGAAGAAAGACGTTAAAATTAAGATATTAAGTATAAAGTCAAAAGTATAAACTATAAAATAAAGCCTTTTAAAAGATATTGATCCCAGTTTTCTGTACCTGGATATATTTTATTACAGTGCAGATCAGATTACAATTAAAAAATAAAAAACCTTGAATAGATTTTTCCCCAGTGAAAATACTTATATCAAAAGAATTCTAGCCCTTATAAAAGAAATTCATTTGAAATTTTTTCTAAATATCCTAGATTGTTTTACAAAAATATTCATATACAAGAAATATGCTGACTTCAGTATAAAAGTTTATATTTGTTACTTGATATTAACAATTTTTGCTACTTTTCACATTCATTTCCATTTAAATCTTATACATAACTTACACAGAAATACATTTAAAAATTCAGAGTTTGTTGAAAGTCAATTTAAAAAAAAAATCTATTTCATTGAATAATCTATATAAATAGCTTACTTGAGCTCTAGGTTTATCCCTCCGTTTTACTTCAAAATTTCCATTTTCATGATGATGATTGACTAAAGGAGTTTGATCCTGGAAAGCTGATTGTATGGCACGCTCTTTCTGAAGTACCTGAAAAAGTCATTATAATTATGTTTACAAATCTTCATTGCATATTCTTTTACAGTTAAATATATACTGTGAAATAAAAATTCCTGCAATAAAATAATAGGAAAAATTTTTTAAATTAAACCTGTGCCATTTACTTCTATCTTGACAAATATTTATAGTCTATAATTCAATATAATCCTTTTAAATTCAAACATAAAAGAGTAAAGACATTTCAGATAAAATTTTCTCTAGAGGCTACTACAAAATGTAGATAGGAATGATAACAGTGCTCTATCAGCATTTACTGGGGCAGAAAAACCTTTAAAATGGTTTTGTTAAATGACTTATGAGATAACATTTGAAAAATGCTTTATAAACTTATTGTAGCTTAATTTTTTTTTTAACTTTGAAATATATTCCTTTGAATTAAAATGATACAAAAAACTTACAATAAAACATAATACATTTACTGATCAATGATAAAAAAAATATTTTCTTCAGATAGAAAGAGAGAGAAAAGGAGAGAGGGCATATAGAATCCCCCCCCCCTTCTTTCCTTCTTTAAAGCACGAGGTTTAAATCAAATTGGTAAAGTTTTGAAAAAGTTATAATGAAGTTAGGTACACACACTATTAAAATGCTGTTCAGAATGTTTCTCAGCCAATAAAAGACCCCACTAAAGAAAAAAAAAATTACTTTAGACAGGGAAAATGTATGTAATTACTTGATGATTTTTATTTTTTTTTTAAATAAGAGGGCAAATGATGGTTATTTCTTAAAGGGTGTGCTATTAATTTCTTATGGGACCATGGAAACCCTAAATGCAGAACTAAAAATAGGAAATAACCAACTACTCTTTTTTAAAGCTTATTAAATAATTCAAGAAATGCAAACCAATGGTCCTAATTAACTGGATCTCAAATTCTTTTTTTTTTTAAATTGAAATAATAAATTTTGTTTTGTTTGTAATTCTTAAAACAGGGAATAAATTCTGTAAGAATAAAGTTCTATGCCCTACTTATTGATTCAATTGTGACATGCATTACAATATGCCCTGCAGCTCTCCCTTTACATTGTATAAGCTCTTTCTATTATATAAACTCACACTGAAAATATTAGTATTTTAAATGCTAAGTAATAGTTCGAAAATAAGAATCTTAGTATCCCAGCATCACAAAAACTGATGCCATACTTTTATACTATCCCTGAAAAACATATCCACAACAACATTTATTGTTAAGGTCTGAATTTCCCCACCAATTTGGCAATTCCAAAGTTCATTTTACCTATACCTACCAACCATCCACCTGTTCTCAAACCAATCAAAACAATGCTGGGTGCAAGGCATAGATATTTAGGCCATTCTTTTTATACCATATTTGACCGGAGGTGGCCAAACTCACTTCCTTTGTGGGGGGGGGGGGGGGTGATTGGACTGTGGTTTTTCTCCACTACTTTTTTTTTTTTTTTTTTTTAAACTGCTAGTACTGACATTTTTGTACATTTCGTGTAAAATATAGTCAATATGACAATTTTCCCGACAAAGAGTAAAGACATCAAATTATTTTGGAACTTATCCAACTTTTGTGGTAGTATTATTATATAAACATAAAATAAATCAGATAGTGTTTTGGTAATTTACGCGGGATATCTCATTAACTATAGTGCTCTAATTTAAAATGTTAAATACTTTTAAAACTTTACAACTTCCAGAGTAGGAATTTACTGACCGGGGAGTAAGAGTTTGATTTGGACTATGGATCACAAATCAAGCACTGACAGATTTATTTATTTGTTTCAACTTTAAAGAACACTTGCAAAAACAAGAACTGAACACAGGAATCATTCGATTACAGAACTCTGCGAAGAAAACTATCAAAACAACAGAAAATCTCATTAATACCCTACACGAAAAGCTATATTTAAATCATCAAAAAGTTTAAAATCCATTGTAGCTTCCATAGAAAATATAATTAGTTTTCATTCTTTTTATAGCATAAATACTCATGCCCCCCACTTCAATTACAAATTTAAATTGTTGGATAAAATGTGTTTTCAGAAAAATCTTTCCTTTTAAAAAATTTAGTCCATAAAAATGGGACGTTAACAGTTAAAATTACCGCATAACAAAAATTAAAAATTCTTACAAACAGAAAAATAAATATATAACAATAGCATACATGAAACTGACGTAACTGAGACTAGTTGAACCCCAACCATTAAAATTGATGCCATTCTCAAAAACGTAATTTTTGACACAATAAGCCTATTATTTTTATTAAAACAAACGATAAAGTAATGTGAAATTTCCAAATACATTACAAACGCATCAGATTTTTATAACTTACACAATATAACAAAAAATAAAATTACCCGAGGGCCATAAAAAAGAGCAACAGGATCACCGAACATCACTTCGCCATGTATGCTTTTGACTCCATTGCCACCTAAAAAAATCTCATCTTAATCTCCCAGATGTGGAAAGTCATACACGCGATACTGGCTTATCTGATTTGCGTAGCGTTAACAACCTTCCTTTCGTAGCTGCAAATTCAAACGGCCGTAACCATAACAAGGTTGCTACAACTGGCAGTTGATTGCTGTCTCGGCGATTCGATACATCACATTTTACGCATTAACGATATTCTGTTTTAGTCTCACAGCATTGTTTTTTTCATTCGGTTACGAATAAAACGCGATTATAAAACACATAAAATGCATTATCAGACAGTTTAAATATCGAATATCTACCTTGAACAATGGAGTTTGGTTTTTTTTTTGGCAGAGACAGTATCTTTTTATTTTTATTTCGGGAAGAGAAAAGGGTGGACTCCGTAAATTTAGCAGGTAATCAATCATCAAGAACTCTCCCGTGCGAAAAATTTAATAGATTCTTGAAGATATAAATAAATCAAAATTTTTAATTAAAATTCATGGTACAATTTATTTTCTTTCTTCTCTGTTTTCTGTCTTGAAGGTAAACGTTGATAGAAAAATAATAATAAACATTGAATTGCATGTCTGACAATAAATAATTTTAAGTTATGCTGTCAAAAGCATAAGTCAAAACGGAGTAAGTGCATACAAATGATGTGTACGTAAACGAAGGAAAACAGTACATAAATCACAACGAATAAGAACGATAGCTACTATCAAGTTCTGGGGGGGGGGGGAGGACGTACTTAAGATCTGTACCGGTTCAAATAAGTTTTAGAAAATTTTACAACTTTTGAAGACCAAGGTGCTGAAAATGTGAAATACTTAATATTGAATTTTTAAATTATATTTTAAGGCAATATGAAAAATTTATGGATCTAGTCATCTTCAATAATAAATCAAAATTAAATTAACATATAATTAATAGAAAAGTGGTCCGTAATGCACTTTATTTACCAGAATAACGACACTGTGCTGTACACAAATTTATGCAAGCAAGCAAGGCCATTGAAGAACATGTGATAGTGTGTGTCTGAATGCAATGCTCCACCAGAAATGTCCCTGAAAACACGTCTGCCTGCTTTCACTCAGCATCAAATTTGTCTTAAAATGAATTCCTTTTCTCTGAAGTTTCCTATTCACGTTGCAGGATAATTTCTTACAAATTTATACACAAGGGCAGAATTAAAGCTTGTGTTAACAAACGGAAAAAATTTAAGAAAATTAAATAATTTGAAACAGAAATCGAACAAAGGGGACGTTTGACGTCCTATTGATCAGCCTATTTTTTAATTCAGTTGGCTCTCTGTTTAACGACGCTCTCTATTTAAAGACGATATTTCCCAGTCCCGGCCCCTCCGACGTTATGGGAAATGTTACTTTTTCACAAATTCTGTTTAAGGACGATCTCTACTTAAGGACGATTTTTCACGGTCCCTTGAAAGTCGTTAAACAGAGAGCCAACTGTATCAACTTCGAAAATTGGGACAAAATCAAAAGAAATTCAGATATCATCGGTACATCATATTGTAAGCATGAAGCATAAACTCATTCACGCCCCTTTTGGTACATATATAGATATTGATATACCATAGCTATTTATTTTATTTTATTTTTTATGAAATTGGGGGAGGGGGATAAGTTCAAGAAATCAGGAATACACAAGTAAAATTATTATTCCTAATTAGGTCAAAATATTAAAAACAATCCAATAAATATAGTTTTCTATCAAGTGTTCTGAAATAGCGATTCTAAGACTGAACTGAAACCTTAGAATATATGGACCTAAGAAATGTAATTGTATTCAAAATTAAAGTAATTTTAATTTTCTTAAAATTAAACAAAATAATCGCAATTTTTATCAATTACAGATAACTACGAGTAAGTCGGAAAATTACATACATGTGAGCGATAATAGTAACACACACAAATATCAATAATTGTTTCTGATTCCAATCGTAAGATGGTATAATTTTGTTCGAGTCCGGAAAGCAAGACCAAATATACCACAAACGCAGTTTTCTTAAAATTTATTTTAACAAACATCTAAACACATTCAATATATGCTAATAAATTATCTTAGCAAAATCTAATTACTTTATTTCGAATTATTCACTTTTTGCTATGTGATAAATCGGAACCCAATGACCGCCAAAAGTAGTTTCAAGGTGCCCTTTCTGGAGTTGAAAATCTGGGCTTACTGAAAAATTCGGATCGACTGGTCACCTTATTTGGTACATACACTTAAAAACGAAAGCGGATAAACTTCAGTATGAAAGAAAATCTGCATTTACACGGAGAAACTTCCGGATTATACATGTTACAAATGATTATAAATACAGGCAGGCTGTCTCTAAACCTTGCATTATTCCAAAACACTGTGAGAAAATTTTGCTTTGATAGTTTCATAACAACAATGACAGCAGAAACTTCGACTGATAACAGTTAATGTATGCAAGCATCCTAATGAATGATAAACACGCCAAAATATTCTTAGAAGACGTCATTTTTTTTTAAAGACTTCAACAATGAACCAATTATGCATTGCTGCGATGTCAGATATGCTAAATTTTTAAACACTTAACATTATTTATTTTCATTAAAATATAAGCGCAAAAACTAATGCTTAAGCGTCGAATGAAAACAATAAATAAAGTGAAAGTGTAACATAACAAAACGATGATATCAGTAAACAAACTTGTTTCCATTCTGACTCATTTCGGGGCTTATCGGAGTGTATTTCCTATCTGTTTATTTACTACCATAAACTGAAACTAAAATCTAAACCTAAAGACCCATAAATATATTAATGACAGTTTCCTTCCTCCAGTGCCAACATTATCAAACGAAAGTATGTTTCAAGAAGCTGAGATTTTAGATTAAACACATCATGATACTGCAAGGCACATTCACCTTCAGTATCACATCTCAAGAAAAAGAAACAGCAATAACAGATATTTTTATAATGATTTGACAGATTGTTTGTTCAATGGCCAGGTGCGTTTATCACCAAAGGTTCATGCCTTTCCAAACATAAAACGTTTAATGATGGTAAGGCTGATCACAAAGAGGCATTATGATTAAACTTCACTTATTGCCGGTCGGCTTTTGAAGTTTCCGCTTTAAGCTTCAACTTCTTAAGATTAATCCACCTTCTTAGAAAAGGGCTGGTATCGATTTACGTTGGAGTACTTCTTTTAATGTTTATTACAATCTGATAACGTTTGGATTACAGTTTCAGTTGTTTATTGTTCGGATTCCAGCGAACTATATTTGCTACCGCTTTCTCTCTCTACATTTTATATATATATATATATATATATATATATATATATATATATATATATATATATATATATATATATAAAATTACTAAAGGTCTTAAAATAATTTAACTATATTTTTTTCTTTAAAACTGAATTTTATATATTTTCGTACGTACGAATGATTAATATTGTTATAATAAACCTTTTTAAAGATTTTATCTCCTGTGGTCCTCCCAAGTTGAATCAACCCGTATACTTGATTTGAAATTCCCTCCCTACCCCAAACTAGAACAGCGGGAACGAAAATAAAAGAAACTGAAAGTGGTCGTCAGCAACGTCCCAGAATAAAATCGCAATATAAAAATAGGTAGCTTGCCTTGCTTAGCAGTGTGGGAGGAACTTTAAATATAGAACCACACAATCAAATAGAATTTTTCCCCCCCGTGAATGACAGCTTTACGATCAAACAAGTGCATTACGCATATATCACCCAAAGAAATTACACACAAAACGATGACCTGTTCTACTATTTTGGGGATCCCTGCATCTAGCGGGGAAAAAAAATGTAGTACTTTTATTACATGAAAAAAAATTTTTTTTTAAAAAATCACATATCGAAAAGTTTTGGTATAACTCTCAGATTCTCGTGCAAGAAAAGTTAGCATTAGATGCCGAGCTGTCTATCAACTAGAATCTGCTTCCTTACATTTCTTACGTCAAGCAACTTGTTGAAGGCGACGAGATATAAACATTCTTCTACTTTAGAAAAGTACTTAAGTCTTTTTAAATGTAATGGACTTAAGAGGATACATTTCTATAGCTTTCTTTAGTCTCTTGAAAAAGCGCCAAATTCTACGCTGAATAGGAAAACTACTATTTAACGTGAGATCAGATTTCTCAGATGAAACAAAATATAAGTTATCTGTTTTAGTTATAAAAGTAATATTTTTTTTTTTTACTCTATACATAACGCCCTCATCCTACGATATACAGCTTCATGACTTAATTGCCTGTCAAAAGCTGGCACTGCACCGACAGTCTACGGCACGTGAGTAATCGCAAATCAATACGGATTATAAATCACTCGTCACAGCAAATTCTTTCCTTGACTGTCATTTTTTACATCATTTGTCCCCATACACTGACGAACCTTTTCTCGGCAGAAAATAAAACGGCGCGAAAATTCGAAGCACACCGCCAAGAAAACGACTATTGTTCTCTTACGAGAGAGATTGCAACCATCTATCCTTCCTGAACAGATATATTCCTCTCCTAACAGACTGCTGATTCATTTAACTAATTTTTACTTCGGAGGTTCATTGATGGCAAGGGAAACGAGAAACAGCAGACATACAAGGAAAGCTACACTGCAAAAACATGACCTGAAGAAAAAAAAATCTCGAGCATACGCCACAACAACAAAAAAAAAAAAAAAAAAAAAAAAAAAAAAAAAGATTTAATGACTAGGCTAGCTTACAGGGCCTCTTACGTCAGTGAAAGGATAACAAAATAATCCGATGACAGTATGGATTTACGATGAGTTGTAGATTTAAAACTGCAAGTTACATAAAGCAGAACATGTTACGTTTACGTAACGGCACACCACCACACTACAACGAGGATACAGTCTATTTATTTTCCCATTGAATCTTGACGTAAGTGTGTTTTGTGGCTTTATTTTGTGAAAACATTAAATTACCATCATTTACCAATTCAAAAATTAAGCTTTTAATCGGTAAGGATCGTGGAAGTTCATCACTTGAACTCATACGTATGAAGAATTTTCGTTAAGTTTCGGCTAAGTCAACGATGAAGCACTTAGAAATACTATTAATAGTTTGATGGAGTTATAATTGCTAGGGTGTTTAAGACCTCGTAATGAAAAACATTAAAATGAAAAGTGGATAGAACTCTTCAAACACTTTAACGATCAAAACATTTTAATACCAAATCTAAGCGACACCGTAGAGCATATTTTCTGCTTATAAAAGTACTTCTGTTCCAACTAAATGCATATTCTCCATCACCAGCCATGATAATGAATTTATTTAAACGGAAAATAAAGTAAAACAAGTGTAAAGGATTATTTATCTTTAATTAGTCATCTACATACACGCCAAAAAACTGCTAACCTGGATGAAGGAAATTAAATGATAAAGATATCCGAAAATCCATGTTACAAAATACCCCAAAGAGTAAAAAATATCATTTTGACTCAGAAACTTTTTCAAATAATAACTACAAAACAGGAGAATGTGATGAAAGTACAGATATCATTTTGACGAGACTTACAATAGATTACAAGTTTATCTGCATCAATGATGGAAATCGTCAAACGAGGTGGTTCCACATACCGTTGTCGATATTAGAATAAATCATGCGAATATAAAAATGGCGCCGGACACGAAGTTAGTAAATTCTCAAGCGGCTGTCGACGTGTTAGCTAAGGTCTAAGAATTATTTATTAACATGCTGTTTATCACACAAAAGGAAACACGAATCGATCGTGGCAAAACCAAAAAAAACGATCTTGACAAGCTGAGTGTTAACCGGAAAAAAAAAGTAAGAAGGGGGAAGAAGTATTCAAATTAGGAGCTGTTAAAACTTTTAAAATATATTAAGTGCTTCCTCTCATGTTATTATAATGATGCACCCCAATTAAATGTCTGCTCAAACAGAAAAAAAAAAAAAAAAAAAAAAAACAGCGTCAGCCAAGACAAAAAGTGTTTAATTCTAATTAAAAATTATACGAAAAGTAGCGGGAGCAGTTCTTCAAAAGTTTCACTCGATATACAGTAATTTTTCTCATTAAAAAAGTTTCCAAGGACTGAAGTATTTATTTCATTAAATTAAACGTTTCAGTGACTTTACTTGTTGAAACTAAACAAAAATTCGAGACACGAAAAAATGACAAATGCGAAAAGACATTTTACAGATATAACACTTACTTTTAGAAAAAAAAAAAAAAGCTTCTTACAAATATGAGCTTGCAACTTAAATTTATCATGTTTTAAACTTTTTAATAAAATAATAATAAATAAATATTTTTGCATTTATATAGAACAAACATATCGCACCCCGGCAAGAAAAAGTGACACAACTCAAAAATGAAGCATTTGAGGAAAATCAACTTAAACATTACTAAACAGCTTGAATTAGCATTACAATAAAACTGATACAACTGATACAATTGCCCTCAGGTGGACAAATTGCGGGATAGAGATGTGTCACTTTTCGTGCACGATGGGGCACTTCATACATATTTTTCAATCACATAACCTCAAAATTGCCATTTTTTGACTTGTGTCATTGTTTTTGCCGTGGTGCAATATGCTGACAACGGCACTACGGCCATGATAAAGCAAATAACACGGTACAGGCAAAATAAATCCCCCTAAATCTACTTCGAGAGAATGAGCAAGCAATTTTGTCCCACTTCGAAGAATTTCTCAGCAGTTAACCAATTAGGAGAAACGCTATCAATATTTCATGCTTGTTTATGTCATCCCAATCACTATTAGCTAATTATCCGTGTTTCTCGCAACGGCGGGCTTTTCGTCACATATCACACGCGCGGTTTCGAAAGCGGACGTTAAGAGAGATTGAAATACGCGATCTGTAATCTAATATCAAGTATCCATCTGTTAAAGCACAAATAAATAATCGAAAACAAAAATCTTTCAATTCACTATCATCAGACATTATAATGCCACCTACACAAACATAGGATGCAGTGTTAAGCAATTTCATCCATAAAGAAAGATCCAATAAGATTAAAAAATACCCCCCCCCCCTCCCCAAACAAACAAACAAAAAAGAAAAAAAAACTATAATTTAGTTATTTAAGTTGATTTTGCGGATTTAAGGAAATAATTTATGTAATATATGACGCTCGATATGAGACGAGGTAGTACAGTAGTGGTATGATAGTGTCGATAGTCTATGATGGAGTCGATAAATGATTTTTGTATTCATTATATATTTTTCTTTTTTCCGTATGTGTCGTTTATTTCATCCAGTCCCGACGACCATATTGCTTTGTTATGTTCCCGCATCTATCGTTCAGTTCAGTCGGTCCCTTGAAAAACGATAGATCGAGATTCCACTGTGTGTGTGTGTGTGTGTATGTATATATATATATATATATATATATATATATATATATATATATATATATATATATATATATATATATATATATATATTAAGCGACTGAGTGCTCCGGATTTGCCATTTCCGGGAGCGGAAATCACTCATTTACAGATTCGAGGAATAGATAAATGTTAAAGACACCTCTGGGAGATAATGGAAATAAGACGACGAAAAGACAAGACATTTCGCTTTTCCCCTCTCTCTGCCGTCATGCAACATCAGAGGAAAATTAAACAGGATGCGCAAATCTTGCTGAGGAGAAATTCACACACAAAGTAAATAGCATGTGTGCACACACATACAATCGCACTGCATTTTATATATTTTTCAGTACCACCCGCACTACGTAGTGGTTAGTGACGCTAACTGTCATCGCGTGGACTCTAATCCTGGCCACGTCTTGGTCATTTTTGTGTTGTCCCCTCACCCGAGAGTAGGTTCACTCACTGTGTACTCCCATTATAAAGTAGCCTACAAGCCTTGCAGTGTATATGGGCAAACATCCTGAAGATCTTGCCTCATTTAAAAAAATAAAATAATAAATAAAAACAATTCAGCTGTACTTTTGCGCTATATTTTATAGCAATTTTTTTTAACCACTTGAAGAACATTTTACTCTAAATTATTATCATACGCGAAAAGAGAGATAAACATTTTTAGAAATGTACTATAAATCAGCAGAACAGCTACGAGTATACCGTGTTCAAACCCCGTTCCGAGCATTACACATTTATAAATTTGAAATACAACCTTACAGTTCATACGACTCTCTTGTAATGAAAGGTTTCATTTCATTGCTTCTAAGAAATCATCGGTCTGGAGCCGATACTAAGAAGTTAAAAGATTTCTGGGCGGATCTGGAACAAGTGAAACTCTAGTTCCAAAGCTTCGATAAATTTTGACGGTTTATATTTCAGCGGATGACTTAGCACAAATGCTTGAAACTTGGGCAATCATATAATTTGTAAGATGATTTAGCGCAAATGCTTGAAATACCAGCATACATATAATTTCCATAGCAGTCGACTACATTTTACCCTACATACAAAAAATCTTCAACTACTGATTACATTCATGTATCGGACATAATCATTGATTCTACTTTAGGAATTTTGCTGCGTAACGATTTTGATAAGTTAAATGAAGCCGGAACTACGCCTTTTTAGTAATGCTGGAATTAGTTATGATCGAGTCAGAATTACAACATTAAATCATCTGTTCGTTGGGCAGCCAAACCTCCATTTATGCCCCTTTTACGGCAAAACAATTCAACAGACATCGACTGTGGTTGATTGTATCTCCCTTCTTTATGCAATATCATATATTAACGAATATCCCTATGTTACTGTAACGACTCACGTACAAAGGCGAAATTTTTGAGCGAGGAGATTCCGGGACGACCAATCAACGCGCGGTTTGTGCACATAATTGATTTGGACGGCTGCAGACAGACATTCGCCTGGCGACATAATGGCCGGAAGTCCTACCGACAGCTCACAGAACAGTTCGTCAGCTACAAAAAGGAAGTTGCCGACCGGAGGCTCCTAGTCGCCTAGGAACGTAACTGAATAAAGAAAGGCGGCGTTTTCCAGACCCTTCGAGAACGTTCAGCAGAGGTATATAAAGTCGCCGAACGCGGATTCGTTGATGCTGAGAGTCAGTGATTCAGAGTGACGCTGGAGCAGGAGGCAAGGAAATACTGTCGGGACTAGATAGACTTCAATGAGCGCAGCGACAAATCAAGTCTGAGCTTTCCCGTCGATGATTTGAACCCACGAATTTAATTTTTTATATATATTGTAAATAGCTTGTATTTAGTCGAGAAATGCAATTAAAGCATTAAATACAAAAAGGCTGGCAGTCTTTTATTTAAGGAAAAGTCCTTACACTACAAATATAACTATCAACTACATGCTTTCCCTTACTTTCAGCTGTTGAGTAGTTAACTTATGACATGCAATATCATATATTAACGAATATTCCATGCTACAAATACAACTATCAACTACATGCCTTCCCTTACTTTCAGCTGTAACAGAGTTAACTTATGATATGCAATATCATATCTATGGTGCCCGGTATAAAGGGCTTAAGTCCAAAAAAGTGATTTTTAGATATTTGTTAGCATTGATTTAAACTTTTGACTTGTATAAAAGGCTTAAGTTTATAGTTTTTTATATAAAAGTACATTTCTTTGTACAAAAGACTCAAGTCGAAATTATTGTTCTGCGATTGGTATAAAAGCCAATAACTTGGTATATTTAAATCACTGTTTTTGACTTAAGCCCTTTATACCGGGCACCATAGATATATTAACGAATATCCCGTGCTACAACTACAACTATCAAATACATACTTTCCCTTACTTTTAGCAGTTACGGAGTTAACTAACTGAATACGTCTTGATTGGCAGTAAGGAAATTCCTCCCATTCGTTACGCAGTGCTATGAAATCCCAGGACCTAGCGATAACGAAAGTTTAAAAGGCTATATATCTTTATCTCACGAGGCGGCAAACCAACCGCCGGTCGCCTCACTCACAATTAAGAGCATCCCTCCAACAAAAAGTAAAGAAAAAAAAAGCAAGCCCGAAATTAAAAGCGAAATGAGGAAATGACGCAATACGTAACAAATTAAAGGGATTGCAGCAACCCCTAAGTCGCCGAACTAAATTTGTATCCCCTACATTGAAAGAGAGATAATCCTTTTTTTTATCAACACGAAAAAAAAAAAAAAAAAGAGAAATGAAGTGCTTTAAAACATGCCGACAACTATATAGTCTTAAAAAAAAATTAAGATGCATATACACTTCAAAACCGTGGGAAAATTCTTTTTTTTTTTAAATCCGATAATAGAGTAATAAATATATACACTAAAAGCGGGGAGAAGAGCTTCCCTTACTGCATTCGTAAAATTTCCTCTTCAGTTACCAGATGGTTGCGATAGGGTATTGCCTACATCTTAAATTAAAGAAAGAAACTCCAAAGCTGAACTAAGTCAGTATAAACTTTTTTTTAAAAATCTCAACAGAAGAAATATAACATTAAACATAAAAACTCTTCTAATTATGATACGTTTAATACCAACTGGATTCGCTCACCTCAATGTTAACTTAAAGAGAAAATTAGTTCGAAGATTGCCGACTTGGATAAAGAAAGAAATTTTACACCCTGGGGCATTTTTCGTTTTAAAAAAATGCAAATATTTTAAAATTTAAATTATTCGGGTAAATATCTGGTATAGTGCGTTTTAAACGCTCCTAAATTAATTTGGTGGTCCAAATTTATAAAATGAATCTTATTGCAAGGTACAGAAAAGTTCAGGATATCTGAAAATACCATTTTTATTGGATTATCAGCATTTAAGTAGCTGTCAATAGTAGACACATTTCCTCCATACGTTAACATTGAGGTGAACGAATTCAATAGGGTTAGTACACAGCAGCCAAGTTGGCGAAAAAAGGTACCACAATAACAAGAATAAATAATTTTGTGCTTCTACCATTCTTCTGTAATCACTTCCATTTTATGAATGGTAGCATGAGGACCCATGCAACCCAGTATAAGGGAAGCGGATACAGTGTATACTTTACGCGGGGGCATATTTTTCTCCGTCGTAAAATTACATTTATAAACGTCATAAGATTAATCTATATCCGCTATTATTCGAATATTTTTATTTTAGAAATCTTAGAGCCTGTTCACATAGGAGTCCGTTGCCTTGCGTTAAGGAAAAGATGACGTTGAGACGAAAATAAACCAATCATAGGCGTTAAAAATTTCATTGCTGATCGTTTGGAGGCATATGATTGGTTTATTTTCGTCTCAACGTCATCTTTTCCTTAACGCAAGACAACGGACTCCTATGTGAACAGGCCCTAAGAGTGTTCACTGAACCATTTGTGATGACGTTCGAAAAAGGAGTTTCTCGCATATTCATCCATTTATTCATTCACTCACTCTCTTTCTGTCTCTCTCTCTCTCTCACACACACACACACACACCATATATGAATATCTTAAATATTTTATTCAAACACTGAATTGTTAAGAAACTACATCAGCAGAAATTAGGACCAAATTAAATAATACGTCTTGTAAGGTCTTTGTGGCTTACCTACGACGTTACAATGAAGCTTTACGTTTTGTTACAACTATACCATAACGTAAGTTGACATTTTCGCCACAGTTACGATGTAATGTTTGCGACCAGCTGAAACGTCACCGTGACGTTTTTGCTGCCATGCTTTGCTGCGCAGTGTTGTCGCACAAAGCATTACGGCGGTTCACATAGGAGTCCGGTAGCGGAAGCGTAAAAGGAAAGACGGTGCTAAGACGGAAATAAACCAATCATGGCGTTAAAAATTTCGTTGCTAATCGTTTGGAGGTTTGTCATTGGTTAAATATATTTCAATACCTTAACCCTTCCGCTACCGAACTCCTATGTGAACAGGCCCTTAATCATCAGATCTCACAAACCCCTTCTATTAATCAAAGAGGTCCGCCATTATACTATTCATATGCGACTAGCGGCTACCATGAGCTTTCTGATTGCTCAGTAGCTATGTTGACAATCAGCAAGAAGGTGTGAGAGTATATGATAACATTTCCGACTTCACATGCTTGAAAGTTTAATAAGGAACCTTTGTATCATAGGCATTTAGATTCGTACGGAACTTACATGGATGTATCAATGAAGACATTTTAACTCCTTATTATGGTTTTAAACCCTTACAGTAAGGGTGACATTATATTATTTTCGCCGAATTACTTTAATTCGAATTTTAAAATAACAAGTAGATGGCAAACTAGGGTTTCCGTTCCGGTTTTAACCGAAACCGAAAATCACGGTTTTGAACTCCAATAACCGAGAGCGAAAACTGTAGAAAATTGGTTCTGTTATTCTCTCTTTTTTTTTTTTTTTTTTTTTTTGGGGGGGGGGGAAAGGGGGTTTATATAACTTTTTTTACAAAGCAAATCTCTAAAAGTATATTTAAAAAAACATTAAATCCGAAACTAAAGTTCGTGCTTGGCATTTTGTTTATACAAAGTTTTGTTTTTCTGGGAATCCCAAATTTTGCTTGCTTGTTTATTTGTTATTCCTCTACGCCTTTCATGTCAAATTAAATAATACAACTCATTTATGAATGAAAGAAATAAAAAGAATTAATTGTTCACATCCGATGTTATCCAAATATAGAGACATAACATATCTCTATAAATCTATAAGTTATGTAAATACATACAGAAGCAGAGAAATTAAGTAATGCATATATTTCTTAACATATTAATACAAAAAATGCCTTTTAACAACAAAATAATAGAAATAATATAGCAACATAAATGAATTACAATAAATGGTTTATAAAAATAAATTTAATCTAAGTTTCTGTAAAATAATTATTCAGATTTATTAGTACTCTATAGATTATAGCTAAATTTTTTTTTTTTTTTTATAAATTTATATTATTTGAATTCAAAAACATGTAATAAAACTTTATATCAACAATCTATTTTTTTTCATACTTATTTATTTATTTATTTTACCCGGAAACCCCGAATAACCGCAAAAACCGTGGTTTTTAGAAAATTAGAAACCGAAAACCGTGGGTTTTAAAAAGTTCGGATTTTCAGAAACCTTAGGCACAACCAACTATGCTTTTCATATACAAACGATTTCAAAACACGAGAATTTCAGTTAAAAACTTAGCGCTTGATGTAGTGAGGGAAACCTAAAGCTATCAACCTAATGACATACATTTTAAATTTTCCTCCAAACAACAATACTGGCGACCTGCCATGCGTCAATCGATGGGTCGAGTTTGTCAAGAAACCGACAGAAAACTAAACTGACAAGAAATCTCACCAGCGGCGTTCACAAGACAAACACTTTTTACCGTTACTTTAGAATAAATATTAATTAACACCGATTTCACGATCACGAATGACTCTGCAGTATGCGTAATACTGACACGCAGATTGCTTCATCCCAAGAATCGATTTTTAGAAAGACACAAGAAATTGTCTCTTTTTTTTTCTTCTATGGCAGATATTCCGAGAAAACCTACTCTGCCTACGAGGCGTAGCGGCCTTTTCACCCGAGCAAATGAAGTGGAAAATTGCTGTTACATGGAAACGAAGCTTCCGAGAAACCGGATAGAGTAGAAAACAAGTGCACAACCGAGAGGACACTTTTTATTTTGAATACGAAAACTATTCGGTTGTGTTCTTAACTCTGAAAGACTGATTTTTTTTATCTATTTATTTAATATACCGAATTTTTCGGACCATAAGACGGACCTCAAATTTATGGGAGGATTTCTAGAAAAGAATATTTTGTATTTTGTTAGGTATATAAAGATATTTTCAATTTCTCACTTAATAAGGATAATATATATATATATATATATATATATATATATATATATATATATATATACACTGCTGGCCACTGTAAATGCAACACCCTGAAGGAAACATGCAAATAACATGAAATTTACAACATGCATTAGCGGAGGTGAGATACGCAAATGATTAGAATTTCAGCGCAGACGCACATCACGCGCGCCTGTGGCGCCACTTCAAAGCACTATTTAAGGCTAGGAGATTTCGACGATTTCAAGTTCGGCAATTGTGCTTTTCTTGTGGTTTTTTTCAAAAAAAAAAGATCAATTATGCCTCGTCGAAAACAGCGACAATCTTTTGATCAAGTATCCGAGTTCGACAGAGGAAGGATAGTGGCCTACCGAGATTGTGGATTATCTTTCAGGGAAATCGGTAGTCGTGTTGGACGAAACCAAACAACTGTAATGCGGATATGTGATCGTTGTATGCAGGAGGGTACGACGGGCCGGCGTGTTCGATCGCATCCACCTCAGCGCACCACTTCACGTGATGACAGGCAAATTGTGCGCATGGCAGTGACGGATCGCTCAGTCACATCACGAACCATAGCACAGCACATGCAGTCTGTAACGCATCATCCAGTGTCTGCGCGTACCATTCGACGCCGTTTACAGCAGAGTGGTCTGTCCGCAAGACGTCCATTGCTTTGTCTACCCTTGACGCAGAACCACAGACGTCTCCGCCGCCAATGGTGCGATGACAGAAGGATGTGGACGGCAGAATGGAATGAAATTGTCTTTACTGACGAGTCACGCTTCTGTCTGCAACACCACGATGGTCGCATTCGAGTCTGGAGACACCGTGAAGAGAGGATGCTGAACAGCTGCGTTATGCACCGCCACACTGGTCCTGCACCGGGTATTATGGTATGGGGCGGTATTCGATATCACTCTCGCACACCTCTAGTACGCATTGCCGGTACTTTAAACAGCCAGCGCTACATCTCCGAGGTGTTGGAGCCAGTTGTCCTTCCTTACCTTCAGGGCTTGCCCACAGCATATTTCAACAGGATAATGCGCGACCACACGTGGCACGCATTGTCCAACGGTTCTTCGTCAATCGCCAGATTGAATTGCTTCCCTGGCCGCCTCGCTCTCCGGATCTTTCGCCGATAGAAAACATATGGTCCATGGTTGCTCTACGATTGACCCAGATTCCATCCCCAGCTGCCACAGCAGATCAACTTTGGCAACGTGTGGAAGCTGCTTGGTCTGCATTACCCCAAGAACTCATCCAAAGTCTCTTTGAATCAATGCCGAGGCGTGTGGCAGCGGTGATCTCCAACAATGGCGGCTACTCTGTCTACTGATTTTGGCAGGAACCACACTTAAGTCTATAAATTTAATCATTTGATACTTGGTCAACATGTTATCTACAAAATAAATTTTGTTGTGATATCTCTTGTCTTTCTTGGTGTTGCAATTTGGGTGGCCAGCAGTGTATATATATAATATATCTATTTAATAAATATATATAATGTGTATAAAAAATATTCATTTTATTTAAATGTTACCTTTGGACCATAAGACGGAACCCAATTTTCAGTCGAATTTTTTCGGAAAAAAAATTCAGGTAGTCTCTTCTAACGAAACTATCACGGTTATTAACGTAGGATTACTTATCGTTGCTTACCTCTTTTGTATGTGTATATGTATGTATGTGTTATGGATATATGTATGTATGTATGTATGTATGTATCTCTCTCTCTCTTTATATATATATATATATATATATATATATATATATATATATATATATATATATATATATATATATATATATATATATGTGTGTGTGTGTGTACGTGTACGTATGTATATATAGACATATATGTATGTGAAAATTTTGACGCATTTTGGTACTTTTCTGTTTAACTGTTTACTGCTTCTCCAAGCGATACAGATTGGGTTTGGCGCACTGCCAAAATTATAACTCGCGAGGTACGGACGGACGGTTTTAGCGTCTGAAATTTTCCTTTCCGGAGCATCGTTATGGAAGAACGTAATCCTACGTTAAAAGGTGCGTCGTAAGATCCGACACGATCAGAAAACACGTAAAAACGAATTCGTTAACACATTTCATAGGATCCATTTAGCAAAAGTTAAGTTACTTAAAAAAAATCTCAAAGCGAATTTTTTATCAGTTTCTTTCCTTCCTTATTTTGAGTTTTAAAAAAATGCAAATATTTTAAAATTTAAATTATTCGGGTAAATATCTGGTATAGTGCGTTTTAAACGCTCCTAAATTAATTTGGTGGTCCAAATTTATAAAATGAATCTTATTGCAAGGTACAGAAAAGTTCAGGATATCTGAAAATACCATTTTTATTGGATTATCAGCATTTAAGTAGCTGTCAATAGTAGACACATTTCCTCCATACGTTAACATTGAGGTGAACGAATTCAATAGGGTTAGTACACAGCAGCCAAGTTGGCGAAAAAAGGTACCACAATAACAAGAATAAATAATTTTGTGCTTCTACCATTCTTCTGTAATCACTTCCATTTTATGAATGGTAGCATGAGGACCCATGCAACCCAGTATAAGGGAAGCGGATACAGTGTATACTTTACGCGGGGGCATATTTTTCTCCGTCGTAAAATTACATTTATAAACGTCATAAGATTAATCTATATCCGCTATTATTCGAATATTTTTATTTTAGAAATCTTAGAGCCTGTTCACATAGGAGTCCGTTGCCTTGCGTTAAGGAAAAGATGACGTTGAGACGAAAATAAACCAATCATAGGCGTTAAAAATTTCATTGCTGATCGTTTGGAGGCATATGATTGGTTTATTTTCGTCTCAACGTCATCTTTTCCTTAACGCAAGACAACGGACTCCTATGTGAACAGGCCCTAAGAGTGTTCACTGAACCATTTGTGATGACGTTCGAAAAAGGAGTTTCTCGCATATTCATCCATTTATTCATTCACTCACTCTCTTTCTGTCTCTCTCTCTCTCTCACACACACACACACACACCATATATGAATATCTTAAATATTTTATTCAAACACTGAATTGTTAAGAAACTACATCAGCAGAAATTAGGACCAAATTAAATAATACGTCTTGTAAGGTCTTTGTGGCTTACCTACGACGTTACAATGAAGCTTTACGTTTTGTTACAACTATACCATAACGTAAGTTGACATTTTCGCCACAGTTACGATGTAATGTTTGCGACCAGCTGAAACGTCACCGTGACGTTTTTGCTGCCATGCTTTGCTGCGCAGTGTTGTCGCACAAAGCATTACGGCGGTTCACATAGGAGTCCGGTAGCGGAAGCGTAAAAGGAAAGACGGTGCTAAGACGGAAATAAACCAATCATGGCGTTAAAAATTTCGTTGCTAATCGTTTGGAGGTTTGTCATTGGTTAAATATATTTCAATACCTTAACCCTTCCGCTACCGAACTCCTATGTGAACAGGCCCTTAATCATCAGATCTCACAAACCCCTTCTATTAATCAAAGAGGTCCGCCATTATACTATTCATATGCGACTAGCGGCTACCATGAGCTTTCTGATTGCTCAGTAGCTATGTTGACAATCAGCAAGAAGGTGTGAGAGTATATGATAACATTTCCGACTTCACATGCTTGAAAGTTTAATAAGGAACCTTTGTATCATAGGCATTTAGATTCGTACGGAACTTACATGGATGTATCAATGAAGACATTTTAACTCCTTATTATGGTTTTAAACCCTTACAGTAAGGGTGACATTATATTATTTTCGCCGAATTACTTTAATTCGAATTTTAAAATAACAAGTAGATGGCAAACTAGGGTTTCCGTTCCGGTTTTAACCGAAACCGAAAATCACGGTTTTGAACTCCAATAACCGAGAGCGAAAACTGTAGAAAATTGGTTCTGTTATTCTCTCTTTTTTTTTTTTTTTTTTTGGGGGGGGGGGGGGGGGAAAGGGGGTTTATATAACTTTTTTTACAAAGCAAATCTCTAAAAGTATATTTAAAAAAACATTAAATCCGAAACTAAAGTTCGTGCTTGGCATTTTGTTTATACAAAGTTTTGTTTTTCTGGGAATCCCAAATTTTGCTTGCTTGTTTATTTGTTATTCCTCTACGCCTTTCATGTCAAATTAAATAATACAACTCATTTATGAATGAAAGAAATAAAAAGAATTAATTGTTCACATCCGATGTTATCCAAATATAGAGACATAACATATCTCTATAAATCTATAAGTTATGTAAATACATACAGAAGCAGAGAAATTAAGTAATGCATATATTTCTTAACATATTAATACAAAAAATGCCTTTTAACAACAAAATAATAGAAATAATATAGCAACATAAATGAATTACAATAAATGGTTTATAAAAATAAATTTAATCTAAGTTTCTGTAAAATAATTATTCAGATTTATTAGTACTCTATAGATTATAGCTAAATTTTTTTTTTTTTTTTTATAAATTTATATTATTTGAATTCAAAAACATGTAATAAAACTTTATATCAACAATCTATTTTTTTTCATACTTATTTATTTATTTATTTTACCCGGAAACCCCGAATAACCGCAAAAACCGTGGTTTTTAGAAAATTAGAAACCGAAAACCGTGGGTTTTAAAAAGTTCGGATTTTCAGAAACCTTAGGCACAACCAACTATGCTTTTCATATACAAACGATTTCAAAACACGAGAATTTCAGTTAAAAACTTAGCGCTTGATGTAGTGAGGGAAACCTAAAGCTATCAACCTAATGACATACATTTTAAATTTTCCTCCAAACAACAATACTGGCGACCTGCCATGCGTCAATCGATGGGTCGAGTTTGTCAAGAAACCGACAGAAAACTAAACTGACAAGAAATCTCACCAGCGGCGTTCACAAGACAAACACTTTTTACCGTTACTTTAGAATAAATATTAATTAACACCGATTTCACGATCACGAATGACTCTGCAGTATGCGTAATACTGACACGCAGATTGCTTCATCCCAAGAATCGATTTTTAGAAAGACACAAGAAATTGTCTCTTTTTTTTTCTTCTATGGCAGATATTCCGAGAAAACCTACTCTGCCTACGAGGCGTAGCGGCCTTTTCACCCGAGCAAATGAAGTGGAAAATTGCTGTTACATGGAAACGAAGCTTCCGAGAAACCGGATAGAGTAGAAAACAAGTGCACAACCGAGAGGACACTTTTTATTTTGAATACGAAAACTATTCGGTTGTGTTCTTAACTCTGAAAGACTGATTTTTTTTATCTATTTATTTAATATACCGAATTTTTCGGACCATAAGACGGACCTCAAATTTATGGGAGGATTTCTAGAAAAGAATATTTTGTATTTTGTTAGGTATATAAAGATATTTTCAATTTCTCACTTAATAAGGATAATATATATATATATATATATATATATATATATATATATATATATATACACTGCTGGCCACTGTAAATGCAACACCCTGAAGGAAACATGCAAATAACATGAAATTTACAACATGCATTAGCGGAGGTGAGATACGCAAATGATTAGAATTTCAGCGCAGACGCACATCACGCGCGCCTGTGGCGCCACTTCAAAGCACTATTTAAGGCTAGGAGATTTCGACGATTTCAAGTTCGGCAATTGTGCTTTTCTTGTGGTTTTTTTCAAAAAAAAAAGATCAATTATGCCTCGTCGAAAACAGCGACAATCTTTTGATCAAGTATCCGAGTTCGACAGAGGAAGGATAGTGGCCTACCGAGATTGTGGATTATCTTTCAGGGAAATCGGTAGTCGTGTTGGACGAAACCAAACAACTGTAATGCGGATATGTGATCGTTGTATGCAGGAGGGTACGACGGGCCGGCGTGTTCGATCGCATCCACCTCAGCGCACCACTTCACGTGATGACAGGCAAATTGTGCGCATGGCAGTGACGGATCGCTCAGTCACATCACGAACCATAGCACAGCACATGCAGTCTGTAACGCATCATCCAGTGTCTGCGCGTACCATTCGACGCCGTTTACAGCAGAGTGGTCTGTCCGCAAGACGTCCATTGCTTTGTCTACCCTTGACGCAGAACCACAGACGTCTCCGCCGCCAATGGTGCGATGACAGAAGGATGTGGACGGCAGAATGGAATGAAATTGTCTTTACTGACGAGTCACGCTTCTGTCTGCAACACCACGATGGTCGCATTCGAGTCTGGAGACACCGTGAAGAGAGGATGCTGAACAGCTGCGTTATGCACCGCCACACTGGTCCTGCACCGGGTATTATGGTATGGGGCGGTATTCGATATCACTCTCGCACACCTCTAGTACGCATTGCCGGTACTTTAAACA